>CP125974.1:69095058-69181076 GCA_030063025.1 Avena longiglumis | reverse complement strand
TCCCTGGAACCCCAAAATCATGGGAAAGTTCGAGTCTTCGAGACATGAAAATCCCCATGGAACCCAAAGCTTAAATAGGAAATAGCTCATGAAAGCAAAAAACACCAAAACGGCAGTTTTTGGTCATAATTCTAAGACATGTATTGGGTCTTACATGCAAATCCCCATGAACCCTAAAACCGTGGGCGAGCTCATGAGAAAGGGCCATAAAATAGCAAACAGCGATTTTTGGTCATAACTCCCAAACATGTATCGGGTCTTACTATTCATTCAAATGTTGGAACCCAAAAGCGTGGGCAATAGCTCATGAAAAGCATAAAACACGAAAGCGACAAGTTTTTGTCATAACTCTCAAACATGAATCGGGTCTTACAGGCCATGCAAATCCCATAGAACCCCAAAACCGTGGGTAATAGCTCTTGAAAATAGCCATAAAACGTGAAAATGATTTGTTTTTGTTAAATATCTCAAACATGTATCGGGTATTATTCACCATGCAAATCTGTGGAACCCCAAAGAGTGGGCAATAGCTCATGGCGTGAATATGTTGAATTTTTGGTCATAATTCTCAAACATAAATTGGGTCTACGGGTCATGCAAATCCACGGAACCTAACATTGTGGGCAAGCTCTGGTCTTCTGAGCCATCCAAATCCCATGGAACCCTAAAACCGTTGGCAATTGCTCATGAAAAGCGGCCATAAAACACCAAACGACCACTTTTGGTCATAACTCTCAAACATGTAAATTGCCTTGGAACGCCAAAACTAAGGACAATAGCTCTTGAAAACAACCATAAAACATGAAAACAACAAGTTTTGGTCATAACTCTCAAACATGTGCTCGGTTCTTATGGGCCATACAAATCTCCCAGTAACCCCAATCTAGTGGGCAATAGCACATGAAAAATGGCCATAAACACCAAAGCGACATGTTTTTGGTCATAACTCTCAAACATGTATCGGGTCTTCACAGGGCCATACCCCCATGGGTCCAAAACCATGGGCAATAGCTCATGAAAAATGGCCATAAACACCAAAAGACGAGTTTTTCGTCATAACTCTCAAACATGTATCGGGTCTTATGTGCCATGCAAATCCCCAGAAACCCAAAATAGTGGGCAATAGCTCATGAAAAGCGACCATGAAGCGTGAAAATGATGAGTTTTGGTAATAACTCTCGAGACATATATACGGGTCTTACAGCCATGCAAATACCCACAACCGGGCAAGCTCGGGTATTACGAGCCATGCAAATCGCCATGGAACCCCCAAAACCGTGGGCAATAGCTCATAAAAGCGGATATAAAACGAAAAATGATGAGTTTTTTGTCATAACTCTCAAACATGTATCGGTACTTACGGGCCATACTGGCGCCTTGGAACCCCAAAACCGTGGACAATAGCTAAGCGGCCGCATAAAACCACGATGAGTTTTTGGTCGTACCTCTCTAACATGTATCCGGTCTTACAGGCCTTGAAAATCCTGGAACCCCAAAATCATGGGAAAGTTGAGTCTTACGAGACATGCAAATCCCCATGGAACCCAAAATCGTGGGAAATAGCTCATGAAAAGCGGCAAAAAACACCAAAGCAGCGAGTTTTGGTCATAATTCTAAGACATGTATTGGGTCTTACGGCCATACAAATCCCCATGAACCCTAAAACCGTGGAGGAGCTCATGAAAAAGGGCCATAAAACAGCAAACAACGATTTTACGGTCATAACTCCCAAACATGTATCGGGTCTTCACGGGCCATTAAACTCGCCTTGGAACCCAAAAAGCGTGGGCAATAGCTCATGAAAGCGGCCATAAAACACGAAAGCGACAAGTTTTTGTCATAATTCTCAAACATGAATCGGGTCTTACGGTGCCATGCAAATCCCCATAGAACCTCAAAACCGTGGGCAATAGCTCATGAAAACAACCATAAAATGTGAAAATGATTTGTTTTTGTTAAATATCTCAAACTTGTATCGGGTCTTACGTTCCATGCAAATCACCGTGGAACCCCAAAAGAGTGGGCAATAGCTCATGGAAGCGTGAATATGATGAATTTTGGTCATAAGTACATGAAACATAAATCGTCGGGTCTTACGGGTCATACAAATCCCCTGGAACCCTAAAATTGTGGGCAAGCTCTAGTCTTATGACTCATCCAAATCCCCATGGAACCCCAAAACCGTTGGCGATTGCTCATGAAAACGGCCATAAAACAAGCGACCACTTTTTGGTCATAACTCTCAAACATGTAAATTGCCTTGGAACCCCAAAACTAAGGACAATAGCTCTTGAAAACAACCATAAAACATGAAAACAACAAGTTTTTTGGTCATAACTCTCAAACATGTATCAGTTCTTATGGGCCATGCAAATCCCCATTAACCCCAATACCATGGGCAATAGCACATGAAAATAATATAAACACCAAAACGACAAGTTTTGGTCATAACTCTCAAACATGTATCGGGTCTTCGGGCCATGCAAATCCCCATGGACCCAAAACCATGGGCAATAGCTCATGAAATGGCCATAAACACCAAAAGACGAGTTTTTCCATATAACTCTCAAACATGTATCAGGTCTTATGTGCCATACAAATCCACAGAAACCCAAAATAGTGAAATAGCTCATGAAAAGCGACCATGAAGCGTGAAAATGATGAGTTTTGGTAATAACTCTCACACATATATCGGGTCTTCACGGCCATGCAAATACCCTGGAACCTCAAAATTGTGGGCAAGCTCGGGTATTACGAGCCATGCAAATCGCCATGGAACCCCAAAGCCAAGTAGGCATAGCTCATAAAAGAGATATAAAACACAAAATGATGAGGTTTTTGTCATAACTCTCAAACATGTATCGGTACTTACGGGCCATACAAAGCTGCTTGGAACCCCAACTAGTGGACAATAGCTCATAAGCAGCCATAAAACACACGATGAGTTTTGGTCGTACCTCTCAAACATGTATCGGTCTTACAGCCTTGAAAATCCCCGTGGAACCCCAAAATCATGGGAAAGTTCGAGTCTTGAGACATGCAAATCCATGGAACCCAAAAACTGTGGGAAATTGCTCATGAAAGCAAAAAAAACACCAAAGCAGCGAGTTTTTGGTCATAATTCTAAGACATGTATTGGGTCTTACGGCCATGCAAATCCCCATGAACCCTAAAACCGTGGATAGGAGCTCATGAAAAAGGGCCATAAAAGCACAAAGCAGCGATTTTTGGTCATAACTCCCAAACATGTATCGGGTCTTACGGGCCATTCAAATCGCCTTGGAACCCAAAAGTGGGCAATAGCTCATGAAAGCGGCCATAAAACCACGAAAGCGACAAGTTTTTGTCATAACTCTCAAACATGAATCGGGTCTTACAGGCCATACAAATCCCCATAGAACCCCAAAACCGTGGGCAATAGCTCATGAAAGCAGCCATAAAAGCATTGAAAATGATTTGTTTTTTGTTAAATATCTCAAACTTGTATCGGGTCTTACGTTCCATGCAAATCTGTGGAACCCCAAAAGAGTGGGCAATAGCTCATGAAAAGCGTGAATATGATGAATTTTGGTCATAAATACATAAACATAAATGGGTCTTACAGGTCCATACAAATCACCTGGAACCCTAAAATTGTGGGCAAGCTCTAGTCTTATGACTCATCCAAATCCCCATGGAACCCCAAAAGCGTTGGCAATTGCTCATGAAAATGGCCATAAAACACCAAAGCGACCACTTTTTGGTCATAACTATCAAACATGTAAATTGCCTTGGAACCCCAAAACTAAGGACAATAGCTCTTGAAAACAACCATAAAACATGAAAACAACAAGTTTTGGTCATAACTCTCAAACATGTATCAGTTCTTATAGGCCATACAAATCTCCCATTAACCCCAATACAGTAGGCAATAGCACATGAAAAATGGCCATAAACACCAAAACGACATGTTTTTGGTCATAACTCTCAAACATGTATGGGTCTTACGGGCCATACAAATCCCCATGGGTCCAAAACCATGGGCAATAGCTCATGAAAATGGCCATAAACACCAAAAAGGCGAGTTTTTTCCATAACTCTCAAACATGTATCGGGTCTTATGTGCCATACAAATCCCACAAACCCAAAATAGTGGGCAATAGCTCATGAAAACAACCATGAAACGTGAAATGATGAGTTTTTGGTAATAACTCGAGACATATATCGGGTCTTCACGGGCCATGCAAATACCCACAGAACCCCAAAATTGTGGGAAAGCTGGGTATTACGAGCCATGCAAATCGCCATGGAACCCCTAAAACCGTAAGCAATAGCTCATAAAGCAGGATATAAAACAAAAATGATGAGTTTTTTGTCATAACTCTCAAACATGTATATCGGTACTTACGGGCCATGCAAAGCGCCTTGGAACCCCAAAAGTGGACAATAGCTAATGAAAAGCGGCCATAAAACACGAAAGCGATGAGTTTTTAGTACCTCTCTAACATGTATCGGTCTTACAGCCTTGAAAATCCCCTACTTTAAAATCATGGGAAAGTTCAAGTCTTACGAGGACATGCAAATCCCCATGGAACCCAAAACCGTGGGAAATAGCTCATGAAAAGCGGCAAAAAACACCAAAGCAGAGGTTTTGGTCATAATTCTAAGATATGTATTGGGTCTTACTGCCATGCAAATCCCCCATGAACCCTAAAACCGTGGACAGGAGCTCATGAAAAAGGGCCATAAAACAGCAAAACGACGATTTTTTGGTCATAACTCCCAAACATGTATCGGGTCTTACAGGCCATGTCGTGGGAATGACCACGGCCGGATCTTGCAATCGGCGAGTAGTAGAAACGAAGGGCAAGGCGGCCAGCCATCTGCGGCGCGAGATGAGGGCAAAGACAGGATTTACCGGGTTCGGCCCGAGGTAAAGACCTACTCTGCTAGATTGTATTATGGAGTGTTTACAATGGCGTACTTTCGGCGACTAGGCGGCGGTAGCTTGGGTGTATGAGGGCGTGTCTCTACTCACCCTTAGGGAGGTTTATATAGGCTCACCTCCCCTAGGGTTTACATATCTCAACCGATTCGTTTACAACTTTGGCAATCGTTTAAACCTCGACCGGGCCTATCCACTCGCATGGGCCTTCAACTTCCGATAGCACAGTATCTTGCTAGGCTTTGATCCACTTTCGCCGTTCAGGCCCACTCACAACCTTTGGGCGATCGGAAGCGTCCTGCTTGAAGTATACCCGATGGCGTATCCCCATCGATGGTCCCGAGGCCGTCGTTGATTAGGCGCGGGTGGCTCGGCGATAGTATCTGACTTCAAGTTGGCATCGGTCGAATCGTCGGCGGGCTCGCCGCGAAAGAATAAATCTGGCGACCGAGTTACGTCTTGGTAGTCGAGCCAACAGACGGGGTCGTGAATAACCGAGCCGGCGGAGGGGGGACCGTGCGGCGGTCAAACTAGCGATTAAGGTAACTCAGCGGTAATTTGGCGTAATCATTGCGTGATAGCGGCCCTAATTTGGCGGGCAATCCCGCTATATAAGAGGAATGGTAGGCTATCGCAAAACCAGCCCACCATTTCTTGAGGCGCACATCTTCCTTCCTCCGATTCCGCGATCCGATCGACCCGCAATCCTCAAGCCTCCAAACAAATCCTCGACCATGGCCCTTTCCGAACCACAGGCGATCCACGTGCACCGGCGCGGTAACCTCGCTTCGAGGCCGGAATCTCTGGGCGGCTGCTGGCGTATTCCCGCGGCGGAGGAGACCCGAACCCGCGAGAGAGAGTTCATCTGTTTCACTAGTCACCTCGGCGGGGTTGGGGTTTCCCCTCCTTGTTCTTCCGGTAACCTGCGCCTCTCGAGATTCAACCCTCGGTGGGTCCCCATAGCATCGGCTACGCCATCTTCGTGGCGTTACTGCGAAGTGCTATAGACCGGCCCTATTTCCCCTGTGGCAAGATGCATTCCATGGAGCGGATCGGTAGCGAGGCGGCCCAATGCTAGCAGCGACAACCTTCAACTCAAATCCAAAGCCTCTTTCTTCGACTTGATGCTTGCCAGCCAAAGCGGCGGCGGCGAAAAAAGTCATGGTTCTACGTGACCGGCGACTCGAGGAGGGGCAGTGGCGATCGCGATTTTCGACCAACCGTTCGAACCACGCCATCTTGGTCGGCAAGCTCCCCGATGACCGGCGAATGGTCGTCGACGAGATACTCCAGACCATTAGGTGGTCTGAAGAAGAAGGGCTCCAGACGGTGAACTTGTATAGCTGTTGGCTTGGGCGGCGGCTCGTTCGCTCGCCTTGTGAGCATTATATGTACCGATTACGGGCGAGGGACTCGACAAAGGCAGCCTGCCGAGTGGAAGTTGAGGACTACCTCTCGGCTGAAGAAGATCACCCAGGGCGGCGTGCGGATGCGGGCGGGGTCCTCCTTACACATGAAGCGTCCGGCTCCGACGGTAATCCTCTTATCTTATTCGCGATCGCGGTGTATGCGATCGCGGCAATTCTAACTTTGTTTTATGTTTATGGCTGTTCCAAGTGGTGGAAGGGTGGCTACCACCCGCCCGTGTGAGCCCGAGCCATCCACCGGGACACAAAGCGGTCGCCACCGCCAAAGGCAAGGCGGCGAGGGCGAGAAGAAGATTACCCGCTGGTCCGAAGGACCAGCGGGCAACATCAGTAGTCGAAGCGGCGAGGAGCCTCGGCGTCATGATGATGGCGAGGAGCTCCCGGAAACCACCTCGCGACGTCGGCCACTCCCATAAAGAAAGAAGAAGAAGGAGAAGGCGAGGCCCCTGAAGAGGAAAGGCGAAGCCGCGATGGCCTCGGCCCGCATTCAGCAGCTCCGATGCTCCGCAGTTCGTCCGGCGGCAGCGCGGCCCCGGTGACAACCGGCGGCAATCGCCATCCATGGAAGCGCCGCTGGCGCAATGCCCCGCCCTTTGCGCCGATCTCCGGGCTAGGAAGGCTCCCAATTTCTGGCGACCGCCTCCTGAGGAGGTCAGCGCCTTGTGGTCTCGCCTCAAAGAAGTCTCCGGTCATAGCAGTCCCTCCCCTCAAGGCTTGAACTGCCCGGCGCCGCGCCGCTACCTCGGCGTCAAATGGCCTTCTTCAAGACAGGCCCTGGCGTCCTGGGCGGGGATTGAGCCTGGTGGAGAAACCGGCCGACGGCTGCGTTTCATTCCGATCCAAGTGGGTGCATTTGGCCTCACCATTCTCTTTAGTGCTTCAATTGTTTTTATTGATTTATCTTGACATGCGAGGACGGAGTGAAGAAGATGGGCCTGACGGTGGCCAAAGTACCTCCCACTGCTGGCCGAGGAGGATCCCTCCCGTAAGAGGAAGGTGGGCGAGTCGCCGCCTCCCACGGAAGGCAGCAAGAAGGCCAAGAGGCGGCTTGTCGTCGCTGTCTCTGGTATGGCGGCCGCTGGGCCGCGATGGAGGTGACCGCGTCCTGAAGGAGGGCACCTTGACTAGGCCGGAGGCGAGCTCCTTTGGGGCGGGTGCCTCGTCGCTACCTTCCCGCTTCATGACCGGCGACCACGGCGAGTGAAGGCTGCGCCCCGAAACCTCGCTCGAGGGCCCGGCGCTGAAATTGACCAGCGTCGGCGGGCACACCGGCTGACTTGCGTCGATGGGCGGTGCAACTTCACGGCATGCTTAGCGCGCCATCCGGTACCTCCGGTCCCGAGGATCGGTAGGTGCGTAGCGGCAGATCCTTATAATTCTTATTTTGTACGTTCGAGGTCAGTCCCGAGTGCGTATCGCTAAATTTATGGTATGCACTGGAAGTATTTATGATACGCCGGTCCCGTCGCTTTCGCTAGATTGTAGCTTGGGCCTTGAGTAATTTCATGGTCGCCGATCCAAAGTCTTTTCGCTAGATTATAGCAGGTGGGCAGCGAATGAACCAGGTGTCTTGACTTTGTAGTTGTCTGGGGTGCTTAGTGGAGTCAGCCAAGCGGTGGGCCGAGAAGCGTCTTGAAAGACTGGCCACTCTCCAGTAAACAAGGAACTTCAGGCTGTTCTTTGTGCAGGTGTCTCGCCAGAGCTTGTCCTAACTGGCGGTGATGACGAGATCTGCGTTAAACCTTCTTGAACAAAGGATCGCGAGCTTGGCCTTGAACTGCGGGAGGCGAAAGAAGAAGCAAGCTCGTGACAGGCGAGCTAAGGCCGCCCGTTGCGGCGGAGGAAGACCGGAAGGTGTCGGAAGCCCTCATTGTTGGGCTTAACGGGCGATCATCGTCGCTTCAAAGTTTCATCACGGGACTCGCCCGCCCATTGCTTGGTGAGTACGTCTTCCCAGTCTTGTAGTTGTATTTCCTGTGGTTTCTATGATGCTCACACCTGTCTCCGTTTAGCAGGTCGTGTGATTGCTAGTCATGAAGAAGCGAGCTCTCTTGATGCGAGGTGCGTGAGCATGCTCGTTGACTTCGGCGGCAGCCGGCGGCGTGCATCCGCGCCTACCTTCAAGAGATGTCGCCCACGGAGGTTATTCGGTGACCTCGTTGAGGTGTGGGAGTACTTGGAGAAAGCGCCAGCGATCGTAGAGTTCATGGCCGGTCGGCGTTTCGGCGGGCGTCCAGCTACGAGCACAGGACTTGCCCACTTCCACGAAGACTTGACCTCGGCGATGTGGCGAGTGGGTATCGAAGTCATTCGTGGCGGATCTGTCTGAGTTCTCAAGCTGCGAGGCGTGCGCGGCGTACTCGGGCGTGTCGGCGATGGGCGACCTCCTTCCGTGCGAAGCGGTCGTCGCGCCAAGCGACCCGAGCCGCCGCATCGCGACTTCAGGTCGAGCAGCCTTTCCGGCGGCGATGGCGGGTGATGACGGCGTATCCATCGAACCCATTATCTGCGTTCATCCATAGGCGCGGGGTTACAGTGCGTCGTCGTCGGCACTGCGAATAGGCGATGTTCCTGAATAAGTTAGCGGTTACGCGAATAGGCATAGTTTGTAATGTAAGACAATGCAATTTGCGATTGAATTGGATGTTGTGTCCATTTGCTAATAGTTGTCGTGTTTTGGATTGATTTTGGATGAGTCCCGGCCGCGTCCGCCCTTTGTGGAGTTCACCTTGTATATGATGTTTATTATTATCGTGTGTTTTGTTAGTTTAGTCGACTACGCCGAGCTCGAAGAGCGATCGCAAAGCGACTCCTTGAACTTCTGTACTTTACCGTTTTCCCGAGCGAGCGGGGTGGTGAGTCCCCGGCGTGGTATTTGGTATTCGGTAGCGACTCGAGGTGGTTGAGGCGGGCGCGTTGGTAAGGCGCGTCCTCCTGCTGGCGAAGTCGATTCGTGGCGAAGTCTGGCGTGCTCTCTTGACGTTTTCCACCGATCGCGGCGAACTGGTATTCGGTCCCGGCGCGTGGTATGCCGTTCGAGTCGCTCGCGAGGATGCGGAGGACCAAAGGCCCAGGAGAAGCGAGGCGATTGTCTTGGTTTGAAAAACCAGTCGAGCTAAGCGACTCAATGGGGCTCGGATTGGCGTTTTAGTGGGCGACGCGGGACCTGAGATGACTCGGTGCTCCTACATCACTACTTAGCGTGCGTCGCTGTACCAAAGGTTGACTTCGCATGTTAGCATGGCGCTGTTATTCTGTCGAGTGGCACAAGGCGTGGAGAGTAGGCGGTTTTGCAATAGCGTTCCTTTTATTCATAGCGCATGAGGAGTACATATATGGGGTTCTAGGAATAGAACTTCCGGAGGTTACATTCCATGGCAGCGTCGAGTTCGCCGTCCCAGCAGACGTCGATGAGGTAAGCGTCGTTGCGGTCTGGCGCCCGGAATGACGGGCCTTCCACGGAGGAGAGCTTGTGCATGCCCTTCTCTGGATGAGTAACACGTAACGTCTCCTTCTGGAAGGTCGCGGGTTTTCACCGTCGGTGTAGTGGCCAGTGAACCCTTATACGATAAATGGCTGTCTTGTGATCGAGGCGGTCGCGTGCCTCGTCGAGTTAGTCGAGCCCATCTTGGCGGGCCAGCTCGTTTGACCTCCGTATAGTGGCGACCAGCGGCGAATCGTGTTGGTCGGTGGGCATGGCGCTTGCGCCGTAGACCATGAAGAAGGTGAATCCGTCGGCTGTTGGCCGAGGTTGGATTCCCCGGATGACGGATGGTAGCTCTTGACCCAACATCCAGGTGCGCTCAAGTGGTACTTGGAGTCGCGGCCGTGGAGGATGCTTTGGTTGGCTCTTTCCGCCTGGCCGTTGGATTCGGGTGGGCGGCCAGGTCGGTCGGACGTGGTGCTCTTCGAGAATTCGGCCATTGCTCCTTAGCGAAGTTTGTGCCGTTGTCGTGATGATCTTGTTGGGAACCCGTAGCGATATATGAGCTCGCGTAGGAACTTAGTGGCGGTCTTCCGTCGCATTTCCGGCTTGGCTTCCACCCGCCGTGAATTTATCGGCGACTAGCAAGTGGGTGTAGCGGAGGGCCTTCTTGAAGGGCCTACCATGTCCATACCCCACCGGCGAATGGCGGTGATGGGGATTGTTTTGGCGCGAACTTGAAGTGCGTGCGTGCGGTTGGCGTGCCGGCATCGGCGCGCCGCTGGGCGATGTCGACTGCGTCGGCGTGTCACGGTAGGCCAGTAAAGCCGTGTCGCGCCTTGGCGACCGAGGAAGCGGCGGCGTGGTGGCGCGATCGCTGAGTGGATGTCGTGTAGTATTTTGCGTCCTTCAGCGGTTGGGCATAGCCAGCTGGAAACTCGCCCGGTAGCTGCGCTTGTGTAGCTCGCCGTCGATGATGGTGTAAGATTTGCATCGGCGAGCAATCATTGGCGCTTGTCTCGTCTGGGTAGGGTGCGGCCTCGAATAAGCGGCGTAGGGCTTGGTCGATCGTCTGGCTCGGTGATGAGTGCGACCAAGGCTGCCTCTGGTTGGTGTGGTACTCCGATGTCGATCTCCCTCGGGGAGGCGATGGTTTGGAGATTGTGTCGAGGAACACGGCGTGAGTGGTGCGGTCGAGCCGACCCGATCGAGAGGCGTCGGCCTCTTCGTTTTCGCTGTCGATCCACTCGGAATAGCGGTGAAGTGGCCCAACTTGTCCACCTCTCTTGGCGATAAGCCGCCATGGTAGGAGGCGGCGTCGCGGTGCGGCGACCTGGCCCTGCGGTCGGAGTCTCCGTAGCATCGAAGGCGATTGGCGCTCATCTCCTTGGCTCGCATGCCGTGGAGTAGGGCCTCGTGTTCGGCCATGTTGTTGGTTGGCGTGAATTCGAGGCGGAGGATGTGGCGGAGCTTATCGCCCTTTGGTGAGGTCGGCACTATCCCGCTCCTGCCGTCCGCGTTCTTGGATCCGTCAAGTGCAGGTTCGATGTGGAGGTATGGCGGCTTCTCGCTCTTTGGGCCTCCTCCGATCGGCGATGAAGTCGGCGGTGCAGGACTTAATCGCCCTTGTGGCTCGTATTTAATGTTGTGGGCCTTGATCTCGGCCCCGCTGGCGACCGCCGGTCGCCTCGCGATTCGGATGATATCTTGTAGTGGTCTTTGAGGAGGCGACCGTGATCGGGTGCTCCTGAAAGTAGTCTTGGCAGGCGCTGAGCCCGACCGCGTATACCAACTTCGTATTGTGGGTATTGGCCGCGACTCGGTGAGGACCTCGTGATGTAGTACACTGGCCGCTGGGCGCTCCTTTCCTTCCTCGGTGCGTTCGACAATCATCACGGCAGACGGCGCTCGGGCCTTGTGACGTAAACCAGCATGGGCTCTTTGTCAGCGGGTGCGGCGGTAGTGGTGCGGTAGCACCTTTTGGTCGCGGGCGCGTCGTCCGCCTCCTTGTCCCCTGGAAGGTGGGATTCTTGCATCGAGCGGTATAGGGGCATCGCCTTTTACCCAGTGACGAGGATGAAGCGGCGAGAAAGCCGCTACGCCCGGCCACGGGCGTCGCGCGGCATTCGGGTTTGCCGGCCAGGCGATCGTGTCGATCTTCGTAGGGTTTGCCTCGATCCCTCGTTTGGAGCAGCGTACCTAGTAATTGCGGAGGTACACGAAGGTGCACTTACTGGGTTGAGCTTTATCTTGTACCTCCGAGGTTGGCGAAGGTCTCCGCTAGGTCGTGATAGGTCTCCTTGGCGGCGGATTTCTGACCACGTCGTCGATGTAGGCGTGGATGTTGCGGCCAATTTGGCACGCGAGGCATTCTTGCATGCCGTTGGTAGGTCGCCCGGCGTTCTTGAGGCGAAGGTCATGGCGGTGTAGCGAGAATGCTCGAATGGCGTGATGAGCGGCCGTCTTCTCCTCATCCTCGGCGGCCATTTGATCTGGTTGTACCGGAGTAGGCGTCGAGAAAACCAGCGACTCGAGCCAGCGGTTGAATCGACTATCGGTCGATCCGGCGGAGAATGACCTCCTTTAGGCGCTGTTCATTTGTGTAGTCGATACATTCTCCAGGTCCCATTTTCTTCTCGACCGGGACTGGGTTTGCCAGCCACTTGGAGTATTTGATTGGCGGATGAAGCGGCAGCGGCGGCTGTACTTCCTCGGCGATTGCTCGTAGCGCTCTTCATTGAAGGGTAGTAGCGGCTTGACAGTCGCACTTTGGGGTCGGCGTTTAGTTTGTGCTCGGCGAGCTCCCTAGGGACACCGGGCATGTCGGAGGGTTTCCATGCGAAGATGTCCCTATTCTCACGAAGGAACTTCGATGGCGCGCCTTCCTATCTTTGGGCTCATGCCTGTCCCAATCGTCACCGTCTGGTGGGAGTCGCTGGGACCAGCTCGACAGTCTTGGTATCGTCGTGGCCTCGAAGGTTGAGGTGTTTGTGCCTTGAGTTGGGCTTCTTGAGTATTGTGGGGTCGTCGTTGTTGACCCGCTCGCGTATTAGCGAGCTCGTCGGCGTGATTAGTTACGCTTGGCGATGGCGGCGTCGGCGAGTTCGGCCTTTGGCCTCGCGTTGGCGGCCATGTCGAGTCGCCGTTGATGGTGATGGCCGCCGCGGCCGGGGAGCTTCATCGCGTTATGCAGCGTGGTGGGCGCTGCCATGAATTTGGCGACGCTGGCGCCCAGGCGATGGTAAGGGCTGTCGAAGGGCACCAACTCGAAGGTGATCCGCTCGGTGCGGAAGTTTGCGGGCTGCGAAGGTGGTAGCGGCGTGACTGCCGATCGGATCGCCTTCCGACCGGGGCGATGCGTGGAGCGTGGTGTGGGTTGTCTCGATCGCCATTGCGGGGCAGCCGCTGAAGGTGTCGAGGTAGAGGATGTTGATGGAGCTGCCGCCGTCCATCGAGGGTCTTAGGGAGCGATGATCGCCAACCTTGGGCTTGACCACCAAAGCGACTCGTCACAGGTACTCGTCGTGGCGAGTGGTCTTGCGGCTCGGTGATGGGCTGTTCCGAAGTTTAGGCGGGGCGTCTGTTTGGGCCACAGCGTTGGCGGCGGCAGCGCGGGCGATGACCTTCTTCGCGCTTCGTGTTGAAGCGGTGAAGGTGTGGAAGCGAGCCGGCTACTTTGCGAATTTTCCGCCATTTGGCGGGTCGTTGTCGGTGTCCTCCAGCGGCGTGCCGTGCCTTCTCGATTTCCACGAGGGTGGCGGTCGGCGGTGGTGTGCGTGGCGGGCTTTCCTTCCCTGCTGTAAACGCACGGTTGGTTTAGGAGGCGGGGATCGAACCTTGGCTTGTTCTTGTGGTTGCCACCATCGGCGTCGTTGCCCGTCACGGCGGTAGCTTTGGGCTCGCGTTGTGCGTGCGGCGTTAGCGACAAAGTCGACTTCGCCCGCCGTTCTGGCGCTTGCACGTGAGTGCGGGTGCTGTAGCGTGGTCGGTTCGGCGTCCGTCCGCTGCTACCGCTTCGTCTTGGCGTTGCCCTCTGACTCGTCGTCGATTTCTTGGTTGGGGTCTTCTTGGCGTATCGTTTGGCGATCTCGAGGTCGGGGATGTTGTCGGCGTCGGCGTGTCGCAGGTTTGGCGACTAGAGGCTCGTGGCGACACGAGGTCTTAAACAATGGATCGCGGTGTCCGGGTGGATGCCGACGCGTTGTGCGAGCTCTTGCCACCGTTGGACCCGATTCTTGAGTCGACTCGCGAGGTCCCTGGGCGCATCGTTCGGGTCCTCGATGGTGGTGGCGGGTGTAGGAGCACTCGAAGTGCTGACGGCGTCGCGCATTTCCTCCCGGTCGATGCTGTCACGGGGGCGTGTTGATCCATTGCCTGCGTCCCCTCCATCATCGATTGGGGAGGTAGCAGGCGGTAGGTCGATGTGACCCGCGATCCCCATTGCCATGAGGTATGTCGAGCGGACTGCGGTCGTCACAGTCGTATTTTTCTATCTCCTTTGGCGCCTTGAAGTTTGGTGGATACTTCTCTCCTCGGATCATTGGTCAAAGCACTTGGGCAGTCGTGGCGACCCCATAGGCTCGCCATCGCGGCGATTCACTAGGTGTGCATAAGTCGTCGGGCTGGTGTCTTGCGCCGATTTGGTTATTGATGATGTGAGTCTGGCGTCGATGGGTTCTCCGTTAAGCGGCGTGAAGTTGGTCGCCCGGCCTTGGATCGTTGGTGGAGAGTGCAGCGTTCGGCGTCGGAGCTGCGGTGGCTCTGGTGGCGGGCGATTGAGTGTATTTACGCCGCTGGCGCTTGCAGGCCCTGCTTCTGAGGCCGAGTATACTGCCCTTGCAGTCGGCGCCCGCTTTGCTGCTCCACGGCCTTTGCGAGTAGGGCCACTGACGTCTTGGATTTGTAGGCGCCGTCGCGGTGGCCCGTGATGCTATCGGCTGCTCGGCCTGCCACGAGGTTGTCCATTGGGGTGGAGAAACGATGGGAGGCCGTTCGCGTCCAGCTCTCGTGAGAGGCGACTATCCGGCTGGTCCACAGGAGGAGTGCGGTTGGGTGGTGGTGGGGCACCCATCGCCGTTGATCTGGAGGGCGGCGCTTCCTCACAGTGGCGCGTTCCTTGAATCGCGCGCTCGGCTATCTGGCCGTCGTTCGTCGTCGAAGTTCAAGCGCCTGAGCGGTGGGGTTCGGCGCGACCTGATCCGGCTGCTGGTGGTAGCGTGACAATTCTGTTGTCACTTGCTCGGCGAAATTTTTCGCTCGGCTGCTCATAACGTCTTGCCTCCGCCAATTTCAGCGGAGTTCCTCGACCTCCGTTCGTGGCGTTGGGAGGGATAGGGTGGAGAAAGGATCCTCGGCGGATCGGTGCGGTGGCCATGTAGGTCAGTGGCGTGGCGGCCGGTTCCGTCGTGGAGGTCGGAGTTTTCCGACCGGTCGAAGTCGAAGATCCGAGGATGGAGGGTCCTCGAAGTCTCCGCGTTGGAGACTGGCGATGGAGCCCAGCGGACGAGCCGTGGTGATGGATCCGGCCCGGTAATGGCCGGGTCGCCGAGTCGGCGTCGTCGGTGAGGCAGCGTCTTCTGCGGCGGCGAGTTCTCGCCGCGTTCTTGTGGGCGAGTTGTACTCGGGCGAGGCGGTGGATCGTCGCGGACTGGCTCTCGGAGAGCGATCGCGTCGTGGTGGCGACTCGCGGATGCGGCCGAGTCCTCCGGTGGTGGCGTCGGTGAGGCCGGCGAAGAACTGATCGTCGTGCGTCGGCGGGATCATCTTGTCGCGTGTGGTCGCGCCCGGGGCGTAACTGCTTTCGGCAAGATCTGGAGCATCTCGCGATCGCTATCATGCGGCGGTGGCGGCCGTCTCGTTGATGGGCAGATTGGATCTCGCCCGCGAACACCGGCGGACCGGCCAGGCCCAGTGGGCGCCAACGTGGGAATGACCACGGCGAATCTTTGTCGGCGTGAGTAGTAGAAACGAAGGGCAAGGCGGCCAGCCATCTGCGGCGAGATGAGGGCAAAGACACGGTTACGAGTTCGGCCCCGGAGAAAGACCTACTCTGCTAGATTGTATTATGGAGGTGTTTACAATGGCGTGCTTTCGGCGACTAGGCGTAGTAGCTTGTGTATGAGGGCGTGTCTCTACTCACCCCTTAGGGAGGTTATATAGGCTCACCTCCCTAGGGTTTACATATCTCAACCGATTGGTTACAACTTTGGCAATCGTTTAAACCTTGACCATTGGCCTATCCACTCGCATGGGCCTTCAACTTCCGATGACAGTATCTTGCTAGCTTTGATCCACTCATGGATTCTGCAGGCCCACTCGCCAACCTTTGGGCCAGTCGGAAACGTCCTGCTGAGTATACCCCAGTAGGCGTATCCCCATCAGGCCATTCAACTCGCCTTGGAACCCAAAAACGTGGGCAATAGCTCATGAAAACGGCCATAAAACAAGCGACAAGTTTTTTTTCATAACTCTCAAACATGAATCGGGTCGTACAGGCCATGCAAATCCCCATAGAACCCCAAAACCGTGGGCAATAGCTCATGAAAACAGCCATAAAACGTGAAAATGATTTGTTTTTTGTTAAATACCTCAAACATGTATCGGGTCTTACGTGCCATGCAAATCCTGTGGAACCCCAAAAGAGTGGGCAATAGCTCATGAAAACGTGAATATGATGAATTTTTGGTCATAAGTCTCAAACATAAATCGGGTCTTACGGGTCATGCAAATCCCCCTCGAACCCTAAAATTGTGGGCAAGCTCTAGTCTTATGAGTCATCCAAATCCCCATGGAACCCCAAAACCGTTGGCAATTGCTCATGAAAAGGGCCATAAAACACCAAAACGACCAATTTTTGGTCATAACTCTCAAACATGTAAATTGCCTTGGAACCCCAAAACTAAGGACAATAGCTCTTGAAAACTACCATAAAACATGAAAACAACAAGTTTTTGGTCATAACTCTCAAACATGTATCAGTTCTTATGGGCCATGCAAATCCCCCATTAACCCCAATACCATGGGCAATAGCACATGAAAAATATAAACACCAAAAGCGACATGTTTTGGTCATAACTCTCAAACATGTATCGGGTCTTCTGGCCATGCAAATCCTCCATGGGTCCAAAACCATGGGCAATAGCTCATGAAAAATGGCCATAAACACCAAAAAAGCGAGTTTTCGTCATAAATCTCAAACATGAATCGGGTCTTATGTGCCATGCAAATCCCCCTGGAAACCCAAAATAGTGGGCAATAGCTCATGAAAACGACCATGAAACATGAAAATGATGAGTTTTTGGTATTAACTCTCAGACATATATCGGGTCTTACGGGCCATGCAAATACCCCTGGAACCCCAAAATTGTGGGAAAGGTCGGGTTTACGAGCCATGCAAATCGCCATGGAACCCGAAAAACCGTGGGCAATAGCTCATAAAAACAGATATAAAACGAAAAAATGATGAGTTTTTTGTCATAACTCTCAAACATGTATCGGTATTTACGGGCCATGCAAAGCGCCTTGGAACCCCAAAACCGTGGACAATAGCTAATGAAAACAGCCATAAAACACGAAAACGATGAGTTTTTGGTCGTACCTCTCTAACATGTATCCGGTCTTATAGGCCTTGAAAATCCCCCTGGAACCCCAAACTCATGGGAAAGTTCGAGTCTTCTGAGACATGCAAATCCCATGGAACCCAAAAACCGTGGAAATAGCTCATGAAAGCGTCAAAAACACCAAAAGCAGCGAGTTTTTGGTCATAATTCTAAGACATGTATTGGGTCTTACGGCCATGCAAATCCCCCATGAACCCTAAAACCGTGGACAGGAGCTCATGAAAAAGGGCCATAAAACAGCAAAACGACTATTTTTTGGTCATAACTCCCAAACATGTATCGGGTCTTACGGGCCATTCAAATCGCCTTCGAACCCAAAAACGTGGGCAATAGCTCATGAAAACGGCCATAAAACACGAAAACGACAAGTTTTTTGTCATAACTCTCAAGCATGAATCGGGTCTTACAGGCCATGCAAATGCCCATAGAACCTCAAAACCGTGGGCAATAGCTCATGAAAACAGCCATAAAATGTGAAAATGATTTGTTTTTTTGTTAAATATCTCAAACTTGTATCGGGTCTTACGTTCCATGCAAATCCCGTGGAACCCCAAAAGAGTGGGCAATAGCTCATGAAAACGTGAATATGATGAATTTTTGGTCATAAGTCGCGAACATAAATCGGGTCTTCTGGTCATACAAATCCCCTGGAACCCTAAAATTGTGGGCAAGCTCTAGTCTTATGACTCATCCAAATCCCCATGGAACCCCAAAACCGTTGGCAATTGCTCATGAAAACCATAAAACACCAAGACCACTTTTGGTCATAACTCTCAAACATGTAAATTGCCTTGGAACCCCAAAACTAAGGACAATAGCTCTTGAAAACAACCATAAAACATGAAAACAACAAGTTTTTGGTCATAACTCTCAAACATGTATCAGTTCTTATGGGCCATACAAATCCCCATTAACCCTAATACCATGGGCAATATCACATGAAAATGGCCATAAACACCAAAAGCGACATGTTTTGGTCATAACTCTCAAACAAGTATCCGGTCTTACAGCCATGCAAATCCCCATGGCCCCAAAACCATGAGCAATAGCTCATGAAAATGGCAATAAACACCAAAAGAGCGAGTTTTCCATCATAACTCTCAAACATGCATCGGGTCTTATGTGCCATGCAAATCCCCTGAAACCCAAAATAGTGGGCAATAGCTCATGAAAAGCGACCATGAAGCGTGAAAATGATGAGTTTTTGTAATAACTCTCAGACATATATCGGGTCTTCGGCCATGCAAATACCCTGGAACCCCAAAATTGTGGGCAAGCTCGGGTATTACGAGCCATGCAAATCGCCATGGAACCCCAAAACCATGGGCAATAGCTCATAAAAACAGATATAGCACCAAAAATGATGAGGTTTTTGTCATAACTCTCAAACATGTATCGGTACGGGCCATGCAAAGCTGCTTGGAACCCCAAAGCGTGGACAATAGCTCATGAAAGCGGCCATAAAACACGAAAACGATGAGTTTTTGGTGTACCTCTCAAACATGTATCCGGTCTTACAGCCTTGAAAATCCCGTGGAACCCCAAAATCATGGGAAAGTTGAGTCTTACGAGACATGCAAATCCCATGGAACCCAAAACTGTGGAAATTGCTCATGAAAGCGGCAAAACACACCAAAGCGAGTTTTGGTCATAATTCTAAGACATGTATTGGGTCTTTACGGCCATGCAAATCCCCATGAACCCTAAAACCGTGGATAGGAGCTCATGAAAAAGGGCCATAAAACAAAGCAGCGATTTTTTGGTCATAACTCCCAAACATGTATCATCGGGTCTTACGGGCCATTCAAATCGCCTTGGAACCCAAAAACGTGGGCAATAGCTCATGAAAAGCGGCCATAAAACACGAAAGCGACAAGTTTTTGTCATAACTCTCAAACATGAATCGGGTCTTACAGGCCATGCAAATCCCCATAGAACCCCAAAACCGTGGGCAATAGCTCATGAAAACAGCCATAAAACGTGAAAATGATTTGTTTTTTTGTTAAATATCTCAAACTTGTATCGGGTCTTACGTTCCATGCAAATCCTATGGAACCCCAAAAGAGTGGGCAATAGCTCATGAAAACGTGAATATGATGAATTTTTGGTCATAAGTCGCAAACATAAATCGGGTCTTACGGGTCATACAAATCACCCTGGAACCCTAAAATTGTGGGCAAGCTCTAGTCTTATGACTCATCCAAATCCCCATGGAACCCCAAAAGTTGGCAATTGCTCATGAAAGCGGCCATAAAACACCAAAACGACCACTTTTGGTCATAACTATCAAACATGTAAATTGCCTTGGAACCCCAAAACTAAGGACAATAGCTCTTGAAAACAACCATAAAACATGAAAACAACAAGTTTTGGTCATAACTCTCAAACATGTATCAGTTCTTATGGGCCATGCAAATCTCCATTAACCCCAATCTGGTGGGCAATAGCACATGAAAAATGGCCATAAACACCAAAGCGACATGTTTTTGGTCATAACTCTCAAACATGTATCGGGTCTTACGGGCCATGCAAATCCCCATGGGTCCAAAACCATGGGCAATAGCTCATGAAAATGGCCATAAACACCAAAAGGCGAGTTTTTCGTCATAACTCTCAAACATGTATCGGGTCTTATGTGCCATACAAATCCCCTGAAACCCAAAATAGTGGGCAATAGCTCATGAAAACAACCATGAAGCGTGAAAATGATGAGTTTTGGTAATAACTCTCGAGACATATATCGGGTCTTACAGCCATGCAAATACCCTTGGAACCCCAAAATTGTGGGAAGCTCGGGTATTCTGAGCCATGCAAATCGCCATGGAACCCTAAAACCGTGGGCAATAGCTCATAAAACAGATATAAAGCATAAAAATGATGAGTTTTTTGTCATAACTCTCAAACATGTATCGGTACTTACGGGCCATGCAAAGCCTTGGAACCCCAAAACCGTGGACAATAGCTAATGAAAAGGCCATAAAACACGAAACGATGAGTTTTGGTCGTACCTCTCTAACATGTATCCGGTCTTACAGGCCTTGAAAATCCCCCAGCACCCCAAAATCATGGGAAAGTTCAAGTCTTACGAGACATGCAAATCCCATGGAACCCAAAAACCGTGGAAATAGCTCATGAAAGCGGCAAAAACACCAAAGCAACGAGTTTTGGTCATAATTCTAAGATATGTATTGGGTCTTACGGCCATGCAAATCCCCCATGAACCCTAAAAACCGTGGACGAGAGCTCATGAAAAGGGCCATAAAGCAAAAGCAGCGATTTTTTGGTCATAACTCCCAAACATGTATCGGGTCTTACAGCCATTCAAATCGCCTTGGAACCCAAAAGCGTGGGCAATAGCTCATGAAACGGCCATAAAACACGAAAGCGACAAGTTTTTGTCATAACTCTCAAACATGAATCGGGTCTTACAGGCCATGCAAATCCCCATAGAACCCCAAAACCGTGGGCAATAGCTCATGAAAACAGCCATAAAACGTGAAAATGATTTGTTTTTTGTTAAATATCTCAAACATGTATTGGGTCTTACGTTCCATGCAAATCCGTGGAACCCAAAAATAGTGGGCAATAGCTCATGAAAACGTGAATATGATGAATTTTTGGTCATAAGTCGCAAACATAAATCGGGTCTTACGGGTCATGCAAATCCCCCTGGAACCCCAAAATTGTGGGCAAGCTCTAGTCTTACGACTCATCCAAATTCCCATGGAACCCCAAAACCGTTGGCAATTGCTCATGAAAACGGCCATAAAACACCAAAACGACCACTTTTTGGTCATAACTCTCAAACATGTAAATTGCCTTGGAACCCCAAAACTAAGGACAATAGCTCTTGAAAACAACCATAAAACATGAAAACAACAAGTTTTTGGTCATAACTCTCAAACATGTATCAATTCTTATGGGCCATGAAAATCTCCCATTAACCCCAATACCGTGGGCAATAGCTCTTGAAAAATGGCCATAAACACCAAAACGACATGTTTTTGGTCATAACTCTCAAACATGTATCGGGTCTTACGGGCTATGCAAATCCCCCATGGACCCAAAACCATGGGTAATAGCTCATGCAAAATGCCCATAAACACCAAAAAGATGAGTTTTTCGTCATAACTCTCAAATATGTATCGGGTCTTATGTGCCATGCAAAGCCCCCTGGAAACCCAAAATTGTGGGCAATAGCTCATGAAAACGACCATGAAACGTGAAAATGATGAGTTTTTGGTCGTACCTCTCAAACATGTATCCGGTCTTACGGGCCTTGAAAATCCCCCTAGAACCCTCAAATCATGGGAAAGTTCGAGTCTTACGAGACATGCAAATACCCATGGAACCCAAAAATCGTGGGAAATAGCTCATGAAAACGGCAAAAAACACCAAAACGACAAGTTTTTGGTCATAATTCTAAGACATGTATTGGGTCTTATGGCCATGCAAATCCCCCATGAACCCTAAAACCGTGGGCGAGGAGCTTATGAAAAGGGCCATAAAACACAAAAGCAGCGATTTTTGGTCATAACTCCCAAACATGTATCGGGTCTTACGGGCCATTCAAATCGCCTTGGAACCCAAAAGCGTGGGCGTGGGCAGAGCTCATGAAAAGCGGCCATAAAACACGAAAGCGACAAGTTTTGTCATAACTCTCAAACATGAATCGGGTCTTACAGGCCATGCAAATCCCCATAGAACCCCAAAACCGTGGGCAATAGCTCATGAAAACAGCCATAAAACGTGAAAATGATTTGTTTTTTGTTAAATATCTCAAACATGTATCGGGTCTTACGTGCCATGCAAATCCTGTGGAACCCCAAAAGAGTGGGCAATAGCTCATGAAAACGTGAATATGATGAATTTTTGGTCATAAGTCTCAAACATAAATCGGGTCTTACGGGTCATGCAAATCCCCCTCGAACCCTAAAATTGTGGGCAAGCTCTAGTCTTATGACTCATCCAAATCCCCATGGAACCCCAAAACCGTTGGCAATTGCTCATGAAAAGGGCCATAAAACACCAAAACGACCAATTTTTGGTCATAACTCTCAAACATGTAAATTGCCTTGGAACCCCAAAACTAAGGACAATAGCTCTTGAAAACTACCATAAAACATGAAAACAACAAGTTTTTGGTCATAACTCTCAAACATGTATCAGTTCTTATGGGCCATGCAAATCTCCCATTAACCCCAATATAGTGGGCAATAGCACATGAAAAATGGCCATAAACACCAAAACGACATGTTTTTGGTCATAACTCTCAAACATGTATCGGGTCTTACGGGCCATGCAAATCCCCCATGGGTCCAAAACCACGGGCAATAGCTCATGAAAAATGGCCATAAACACCAAAAAGACGAGTTTTTCGTCATAACTCTCAAACATGTATCGGGTCTTATGTGCCATGCAAATCCCCCTGGAAACCCAAAATAGTGGGCAATAGCTCATGAAAACGACTATGAAACGTGAAAATGATGAGTTTTTGGTAATAACTCTCACACATATATCGGGTCTTACGGGCCATGCAAATACCCCTGGAACCCCAAAATTGTGGGAAAGCTCGGGTATTACGAGCCATGCAAATCGCCATGGAACCCCAAAACCGTGGGCAATAGCTCATAAAACATATAAAAGCATAAAAATGATGAGTTTTTTTTTCATAACTCTCAAACATGTATCGGTACTTACGGGCCATGCAAAGCGCCTTGGAACCCCAAAACCATGGACAATAGCTCATGAAAACTGCCATAAAACACGAAAATGATGAGTTTTTGGTCGTACCTCTCAAACATGTATCCGGTCTTACAGGCCTTGAAAATCCCCCTGGAACCCCCAAATCATGGGAAAGTTCGAGTCCTACGAGACATGAAAATCCCCATGGAACCCAAAAATCGTGGGAAATAGCTCATGAAAACGACAAAAACACCAAAGCAGCGAGTTTTTGGTCATAATTCTAAGACATGTATTGGGTCTTATGGCCATGAAAATCCCCATGAACCCTAAAACCGTGGGAGAGCTCATGAAAAGGGCCATAAAAGCAAAGCAACGACGATTTTGGTCATAACTCCCAAACATGTATCGGGTCTTACAGGCCATTCAAATCGCCTTGGAACCCAAAAACATGGGCAATAGCTCATGAAAGCGGCGAGAAAACACGAAAGCGACAAGTTTTTGTCATAACTCTCAAACATGAATCGGGTCTTACAGCCATGCAAATCCCATAGAACCCCAAAACCGTGGGCAATAGCTCATGAAAACAACCATAAAACGTGAAAATGATTTGTTTTTTGTTAAATATCTCAAACTTGTATCGGGTCTTACGTTCCATGCAAATCCTGTGCAACCCCAAAAGAGTGGGCAATAGCTCATGAAAACGTGAATATGATGAATTTTTGGTCATAAGTCTCAAACATAAATCGGGTCTTACGGTCAAATCCCCACGGAACCCTAAAATTGTGTGCAAGCTCTAGTCTTATGACTCATCCAAATCCCCATGGAACCCCAAAACCGTTGGCAATTGCTCATGAAAATGGCCATAAAACACCAAAACGACCACTTTTTGGTCATAACTCTCAAACATGTAAATTGCCTTGGAGCATGAAACTAAGGACAATAGCTCTTGAAAACAACCATAAAACATGAAAACAACAAGTTTTGGTCATAACTCTCAAACATGTATCAGTTCTTATGGGCCATACAAATCCCCATTAACCCCAATACCATGGGCAATAGCACATGAAAATGGCCATAAACACCAAAGCGACATGTTTTTGGTCATAACTCTAAAACATGTATCGGGTCTTCACGGGCCATGCAAATCCTCCATGGGTCCAAAACCATGGGCAATAGCTCATGAAAATGGCCATAAACACCAAAAAGCGAAGTTTTCGTCATAACTCTCAAACATGTATCGGGTCTTATGTGCCATGCAAATCCCCCTGGAAACCCAAAATAGTGGGCAATAGCTCATGAAAACGACCATGAAACATGAAAATGATGAGTTTTTGGTATTAACTCTCAGACATATATCGGGTCTTACGGGCCATGCAAATACCCCTGGAACCCCAAAATTGTGGGAAAGGTCGGGTTTACGAGCCATGCAAATCGCCATGGAACCCCAAAAACTGTGGGCAATAGCTCATAAAAACAGATATAAAACGAAAAAATGATGAGTTTTTTGTCATAACTCTCAAACATGTATCGGTATTTACGGGCCATGCAAAGCGCCTTGGAACCCCAAAACCGTGGACAATAGCTAATGAAAACGGCCATAAAACACGAAAACGATGAGTTTTTGGTCGTACCTCTCTAACATGTATCCGGTCTTATAGGCCTTGAAAATCCCCGAACCCCAAAATCATGGGGAAGTTCGAGTCTTCTGAGACATGCAAATCCCATGGAACCCAAAACCGTGGGAAATAGCTCATGAAAGCGGCAAAAAACACCAAAAAGCGAAGTTTTGGTCATAATTCTAAGACATGTATTGGGTCTTACGGCCATGCAAATCCCCATGAACCCTAAAACCGTGGAGGAGCTCATGAAAAAGGGCCATAAAACAAAGCAACGACGATTTTTGGTCATAACTCCCAAACATGTATCGGGTCTTACGGGCCATTCAAATCGCCTTGAACCCAAAAAGCGTGGGCAATAGCTCATGAAAGCGGCCATAAAACACGAAAACGAAAAGTTTTTTGTCATAACTCTCAAGCATGAATCGGGTCTTACAGGCCATGCAAATCCCCATAGAACCTCAAAACCGTGGGCAATAGCTCATGAAAACAGCCATAAAATGTGAAAATGATTTGTTTTTTTGTTAAATATCTCAAACTTGTATCGGGTCTTACGTTCCATGCAAATCCTGTGGAACCCCAAAAGAGTGGGCAATAGCTCATGAAAACGTGAATATGATGAATTTTTGGTCATAAGTCGCGAACATAAATCGGGTCTTACGGGTCATACAAATCCCCCTGGAACCCTAAAATTGTGGGCAAGCTCTAGTCTTATGACTCATCCAAATCCCCATGGAACCCCAAAACCGTTGGCAATTGCTCATGAAAACGGCCATAAAACACCAAAACGACCACTTTTTGGTCATAACTCTCAAACATGTAAATTGCCTTGGAACCCCAAAACTAAGGACAATAGCTCTTGAAAACAACCATAAAACATGAAAACAACAAGTTTTTGGTCATAACTCTCAAACATGTATCAGTTCTTATGGGCCATGCAAATCCCCCATTAACCCTAATACCATGGGCAATATCACATGAAAAATGGCCATAAACACCAAAACGACATGTTTTTGGTCATAACTCTCAAACAAGTATCCGGTCTTACGGGCCATGCAAATCCCCCATGGCCCCAAAACCATGGGCAATAGCTCATGAAAAATGGCCATAAACACCAAAAAGACGAGTTTTCCATCATAACTCTCAAACATGTATCGGGTCTTATGTGCCATGCAAATCCCCCTGGAAACCCAAAATAGTGGGCAATAGCTCATGAAAACGACCATGAAACGTGAAAATGATGAGTTTTTTGTAATAACTCTCAGACATATATCGGGTCTTACGGGCCATGCAAATACCCCTGGAACCCCAAAATTGTGGGCAAGCTCGGGTATTACGAGCCATGCAAATCGCCATGGAACCCCAAAACCGTGGGCAATAGCTCATAAAAACAGATATAAAACGCAAAAATGATGAGGTTTTTTGTCATAACTCTCAAACATGTATCGGTACTTACGGGCCATGCAAAGCTGCTTGGAACCCCAAAACCGTGGACAATAGCTCATGAAAACGGCCATAAAACACGAAAACGATGAGTTTTTGGTCGTACCTCTCAAACATGTATCCGGTCTTACAGGCCTTGAAAATCCCCGTGGAACCCCAAAATCATGGGAAAGTTCGAGTCTTACGAGACATGCAAATCCCCATGGAACCCAAAAACTGTGGGAAATTGCTCATGAAAACGGCAAAAAACACCAAAACGACGAGTTTTTGGTCATAATTCTAAGACATGTATTGGGTCTTACGGCCATGCAAATCCCCCATGAACCCTAAAACCGTGGATAGGAGCTCATGAAAAAGGGCCATAAAACAGCAAAACGACGATTTTTTGGTCATAACTCCCAAACATGTATCGTGTCTTACGGGCCATTCAAATCGCCTTGGAACCCAAAAACGTGGGCAATAGCTCATGAAAACGGCCATAAAACACGAAAACGACAAGTTTTTTGTCATAACTCTCAAACATGAATCGGGTCTTACAGGCCATGCAAATCCCCATAGAACCCCAAAACCGTGGGCAATAGCTCATGAAAACAGCCATAAAACGTGAAAATGATTTGTTTTTTGTTAAATATCTCAAACATGTATTGGGTCTTACGTTCCATGCAAATCCTGTGGAACCCCAAAAGAGTGGGCAATAGCTCATGAAAACGTGAATATGATGAATTTTTGGTCATAAGTCGCAAACATAAATCGGGTCTTCTGGTCATGCAAATCCCCACGGAACCCTAAAATTGTGGGCAAGCTCTAGTCTTCGACTCATCCAAATCCCATGGAACCCCAAAACCGTTGGCAATTGCTCATGAAAACGCCATAAAACACCAAAATGACCACTTTTGGTCATAACTCTCAAACATGTAAATTGCCTTGGAACCCCAAAACTAAGGACAATAGCTCTTGAAAACAACCATAAAACATGAAAACAACAAGTTTTGGTCATAACTCTCAAACATGTATCAGTTCTTATGGGCCATGCAAATCCCATTAACCCCAATACCGTGGGCAATAGCACATGAAAATGGCCATAAACACCAAAGCGACATGTTTTGGTCATAACTCTCAAACATGTATCGGGTCTTACGGGCCATGCAAATCCCCATGGGTCCAAAACCATGGGCAATAGCTCATGAAAATGGCCATAAACACCAAAAGACGAAGTTTTAAGTCATAACTCTCAAACATGTATCGGGTGTTATGTGCCATGCAAATCCCCTGAAACCCAAAATAGTGGGCAATAGCTCATGAAAACGACCATGAAACGTGAAAATGATGAGTTTTTGGTAATAACTCTCAGACATATATCGGGTCTTACGGGCCATGCAAATACCCCTGGAACCCCAAGATTGTGGGCAAGCTCGGGTATTACGAGCCATGCAAATCGCCATGGAACCCCAAAACCGTGGGGAATAACTCATAAAAACAGATATAAAACACAAAAATGATGAATTTTTTTGTCATAACTCTCAAACATGTATCGGTACTTACGAGCCACGCAAAGCGCCTTGGAACCCAAAAACCGTGGACAATAGCTCATGAAAACAGCCATAAAACACGAAAACGATGAGTTTTTTGTCGTACCTCTCAAACATGTATCCGGTCTTACAGGCCTTGAAAATCCCCCTGGAACCCCAAAATCATGGGAAAGTTCGAGTCTTACGAGACATGCAAATCCCCATGGAACCCAAAAATCATGGGAAATAGCTCATGAAAACGGCAAAAAACACCAAAACGACGAGTTTTTGGTCATAATTCTAAGACATGTATTGGGTCTTATGGCCATGCAAATCCCCCATGAACCCTAAAACCGTGGACAGGAGCTCATGAAAAAGGGCCATAAAACAGCAAAACGACGATTTTTTGGTCATAACTCCCAAACATGTATCGGGTCTTACGGGCCATTCAAATCGCCTTGGAACCCAAAAACGTGGGCAATACCTCATGAAAACGGCCATAAAACACGAAAACGACAAGTTTTTTGTCATAACTCTCAAACATGAATCGGGTCTTACAGGCCATGCAAATCCCCATAGAACCCCAAAACCGTGGGCAATAGCTCATGAAAACAGCCATAAAACATGAAAATGATTTGTTTTTTGTTAAATATCTCAAACATGTATCGGGTCTTACGTGCCATGCAAATCCTGTGGAACCCCAAAAGAGTGGGCAATAGCTCATGAACACGTGAATATGATGAATTTTTGGTCATAAGTCTCAAACATAAATCGGGTCTTACGGGTCATGCAAATCCCCCTCGAACCCTAAAATTGTGGGCAAGCTCTAGTCTTATGAGTCATCCAAATCCCCATGGAACCCCAAAACCGTTGGCAATTTCTCATGAAAAGGGCCATAAAACACCAAAACGACCACTTTTTGGTCATAACTCTCAAACATGTAAATTGCCTTGGAACCCCAAAACTAAGGACAATAGCTCTTGAAAACAACCATAAAACATGAAAACAACAAGTTTTTGGTCATAACTCTCAAACATGTACCAGTTCTTATGGGCCATGCAAATCCCCCATTAACCCTAATACCGTGGGCAATAGCACATGAAAAATGGCCATAAACACCAAAACGACATGTTTTTGGTCATAACTCTCAAACATGTATCGGGTCTTACGGGCCATGCAAATCCCCCATGGACCCAAAACAATGGGCAATAGCTCATGAAAAATGGCCATAAACACCAAAAAGACGAGTTTTTTTGTCATAACTCGCAAACATGTATCGGGCGTTATGTGCCATGCAAATCCCCATGGAAACCGAAAATAGTGGGCAATAGCTCATGAAAACAACCATGAAACGTGAAAATGATGAGTTTTTGGTAATAACTCTCACACATATATCGGGTCTTACGGGCCATGCAAATACCCCTGGAACCCCAAAATTGTGGGCAAGCTCGGGTATTACGAGCCATGCAAATCGCCATGGAACCCCAAAACCGTGGGCAATAGCTCATAAAAACAGATATAAAACGCAAAAATGATGAGTTTTTTTGTCATAAGTCTCAAACATGTATCGGTACTTACGGGCCATGCAAAGCGCCTTGGAACCCCAAAACCGTGGACAATAGCTCATGAAAACGGACATAAAACACGAAAACGATGAGTTTTTGGTCGTACCTCTCAAACATGTATCCGGTCTTACAGGCCTTGAAAATCCCCCTGGAACCCCAAAATCATGGGAAAGTTCGAGTCTTACGAGACATGCAAATCCCCGTGGAACCCAAAAACTGTGGGAAATAGCTCATGAAAACGGCAAAAAACACCAAAACGACTAGTTTTTGGTCATAATTCTAAGACATATATTGGGTCTTACAGCCATGCAAATCCCCCATGAACCCTAAAACCGTGGACATGAGCTCATGAAAAAGGGCCATAAAACAGCAAAACAACGATTTTTTGGTCATAACTCCCAAACATGTATCGGGTCTTACGGGCCATTCAAATCGCCTTGGAACCCAAAAATGTGGGCAATAGCTCATGAAAACGGCCATAAAACACGAAAACGACAATTTTTTGTCATAACTCTCAAACATGAATCGGGTCTTACAGGCCATGCAAATCCCCATAGAACCCCAAAATCGTGGGCAATAGCTCATGAAAACAGCCATAAAACATGAAAATGATTTGTTTTTTGTTAAATATCTCAAACATGTATCGGGTCTTACGTGCCATGGAAATCCTGTGGAACCCCAAAAGAGTGGGCAATAGCTCATGAAAACGTGAATATGATGAATTTTTGGTCATAAGTCTCAAACATAAATCGGGTCTTACGGGTCATGCAAATCCCCCTGGAACCCTAAAATTGTGGGCAAGCTCTGGTCTTACGAGTCATCCAAATCCCCATGGAACCCCCAAACCGTTGGCAATTGCTCATGAAAACGGCCATAAAACACCAAAACGACCACTTTTTGATCATAACTCTCAAACATGTAAATTGCCTTTTAACCCCAAAACTAAGGACAATAGCTCTTGAAAACAACCATAAAACATGTAAACAACAAGTTTTTGGTCATAACTCTCAAACATGTATCAGTTCTTATGGGCCATGCAAATCCGCCATTAACCCCAATACCATGGGCAATAGCACATGAAAAATGGCCATAAACACCAAAGCGACATGTTTTTGGTCATAACTCTCAAACATGTATCGGGTCTTACGGGCCATGCAAATCCCCCATGGACCCAAAACCATGGGCAATAGCTCATGAAAAATGGCCATAAACACCAAAAAGACGAGTTTTTCGTCATAACTCTCAAACATGTATCGGGTCTTATGTGCCATGCAAATCCCCCTGGAAACCCAAAATAGTGGGCAATCGCTCATGAAAACGACCATGAAACGTGAAAATGATGAGTTTTTGGTAATAACTCTCAGCCATATATCGGGTCTTACGGGCCATGCAAATACCCCTGGAACCCCAAAATTGGGGGCAAGCTCGGGTATTACGAGCCATGCAAATTGACATGGTTATACCCCGCGGGTACATGATATCAGCATAACTGGTCCAGCCCAAGGAAGGCCCACGGCGGATGTACGCCGGCCCATGAAGATTTTCGGGTGGCCAAGGCCCATGACGCCTTCGGATCCTTGGAGAGCAAGGCTAGCGTAGATAGGAAATTCAAAGGGGTAAAACCCTAGAACTTGTAACCGACTAGGTCTATGCCCGGGACCTGCCTGAGTCTATATAAAGGCTAGGAGGGCACGACCTAGATCTCTCTCTCATACTTCGCACACACCTCCACGCCAGATTGCATCTGCGCACCTGTAACTTCGGTTCCGTAATCAAGAGCAAGCGGGAGTAGGGTTTTTCCCTCAGGGGCTTTGAACAGGTAAACCTTGTGTCCCCTTGTTGCTTGTTTGCTAACCGTTCCACGATCTCCAGCATCCCCATCTTCTCCAAAACCCAAGTCCATAACAATGGGCATTGATGAGATCAAACCTCGTCAATTGGCGCCGTGTGTGGGACCTAGGGACGCTGATTGTGCGGTCGTGACGGTCCCAACCCGATCGATCTACAACTCTGCGGTGACGGAGAGTCACCTCCTCTTCGGCGCTTTCGACTTCACCGCCCACTCACCGGCCACCATGAAGGACTTCGAGCCCGTAGGTGACGGACTCAAAATCCTGTTCGGGAGCTTCTGCTTCTAGGTGGGGCAAACTGGCACTCTCCGCCTCCCTGAGCGGGTGCCCCTACCATCAATAAGGTCCGCTTCGTGGACCCCACACCCGATCGCACAACATCATCGTGAGATGATTCCCTACGGCGGCAGAACCGCAACTCCGATCTGTGCGATCCGCCGTCGGATGAAGGGACCTACGGTTCCGGATCTGAAAGCTGCGGTAGCAGCGGGCCAATCTACGAGCGCTACCAATGCGCCGTAGTCATATAGGCTGACGGGGATCAGCAAACACCCAACCCGCCACATAATCCGCCACCCAACCCGCCACATAATCCGCCACCCAACCCGCCACATAACCCGCCAGATTGAAACGGCGGGAATAGAAGAAGCCAGTCCCCCCCACCCGAAGGGGAAAACAATGGCCATGTCATCCGCCTTAGCAAAGAGGAATGGACCCAGGCACGCAACGCCGTGGCAGGCAACATAGTCCTGCCTGTAGGCTCCTCCCGGGATCTGCTGATGGCCTACCACCTGCTCCTGATCGAGGAGCACAAGAAGCAGGTCAAGATGCAGGAGGTGCTTGACAAGCGAGCAAGCAGCCTCGAGTAGTCAGCGACGAGCCGTGCTCTCCGCCATGGGCATCGGCTCCAGCTCGAACGCCAACCAAGGCAACAAGCACCGCTCTCGGATGGAGAACATGGATCCCCAGGAGCGTCGTGAGGTGACCCGAACCCTCCACACATCCTTCATGGAGATAGACGCCGACGGCAACGTCATCCCGAAAACGCCGCAGGCTGCGATCATGGCAGCCACTGCGTACCTCGCGGCTCACCCACCTCCGGAAGGGGACCCAAAGAGGGCCATGCACAAGTCCGCGATTATCGGACTCGGACTCTTCGGAGCGGCGCTCCACCAGGAAGCTCCTACGGAGCCAAAGAAGAAAGCTCCGGTCAGGTTCGACCACAGCCCCACCCCTTCATCGGAAGAAGAGGAACACGGCCTTCCTCGAAGGAAGAAGAGTTCGCGCCACCGCAACCGCGACTACGACGCCAGAGACGCGCTCACACAGCGCAAAATCGACAAAGCGCGAGCAAAGCGCACATGCTCGTCTGAATACGAGATGGACGAAGACGAAGGAGAACTCTGCGGAGCCTGATGCTTCAGCAGATCAGTTCGGCAAACAAAGATGCCACGCAATTTCAAGCTCCCTTCGGATACTCCGAAGTTCGACGGCACACAGGACCCAAAGACATGGCTCAGCGACCACCTATCGTCCGTCAAATTGCACGGCGGAAACAAAGAAACTGCCATGCAATGCCTTCATTGCGGTGACAGGCGGCCGGATCGGCTCAAGGCCTATCTTCAGGGTCCATCCGAAGTTGGGATTAGCTAGCTTACAGCTTCATCCGAAACTTCAAGGGCACCAGCAAGAGGCCCGCCTCAATCGAAGAGTTGCGAGCCTGCACTCAACGAACTGGCGAATCCAATCGCTCGTACATACTACGCTGGTCCAACACAAAGAACTCTGTAGCGCACATCTCCGAAGAGAGGGCCATCGACGCCTTCAGGGACGGCGTCAAGCGCCAAGACTTCAAGGAGGAACTTGGGCGCGTCAAGCCCAAAACACTTGACCACCTCATGGACATCGCCAACAGGTGGGCTGACGGAGAAGACTCCATTCACCGAGCACAATCGGAAGAAGAAAACGACTACGATCGACGACGAGAGCACCGTAGCAAGAGAAGATCGCGCGTCTACGACGATCGCGACGGACCCGACATGGTCGCGGCCGGCTACGCCGTTCGTCGCAACGACGCCAACCACAACAGCAGAGGATACCACGGAGAAAACTTCCGCGACGGGGGACGCCCAGCGCAGTCTTGGCAGCGCCGCGACCGTGATAACGGACCCTCAGCATACGAAAAGCTTTCGGGTCCATGCACCATCCACTTCTACATCGTCAAGCAGGATGGCAAAAAGAAGGTGAGCCACATGCTCAAGGACTGCCATGAGTTCCAGAAGCTCAGCGAAAGCATGGTGCAGATGAGGCAGCAAGCCCCAATCCCTGCGTTCGGAAACGCACCCGCGCCAGGTGAAATAGCACATGGAGCTCCTCCACCGCCACCTATAGGAGGCCCGAACCAACAAGTCGCACCAGCACAGAACAACGCTGGGAACGGGTATCCCCAGCCGAAAGGAGCACTGATGATCCAGAAGGGGCGCCCCACGAATAGGGTGCAGAGGAAAATCACCCGACAGATCAACCTAGCCGTGGCAACTCCTGTTGGAGATATGCCCTAGAGGCAATAATAAATATAGTTATTATTATATCTTTGTGTTTATGATAAATGTTTACATACCATGCTATAATTGTATTAACCGGAAACATTAATACTTGTGTGATTTGTAAACTAAAATAAGAGTCCCTAGTAAAGCCTCTTGTTAAACTAGCTTGTTGGTTAATATATGATCATGGTTTCGATCATGAACACGAAGATGTTATTAACAACAGGGTCATATCATTAGGAGAATGATGTGATGGACATACTCCTATAGTTAAGCGTAGCATAAAGATCAAGTCATTTCAATAGTTCAATTGCTATATGCTTTCTGATACATAGTAACCTAATTCCTTCGACCATGAGATCATGCATATCACCTTTACCGGATGGATGCTTTGATGACATCAAACACCACACCATAACTGGGTGGCTATAAAGGTGGCATTAAGTGTTCGGAAAGTATTGGTTGAAACACATGGATCAAGAGTGGGATTTGTCCATCCACATGACGGATAGATATACTCTGGGCCCTCTCGGTGGAATGTCCTCCAATTGGCTTGCAAGCATGTGACTTGGTCACAAGGGATCACATATCATGGGAACAAGAAAAGAGTACTTATCAGTAACGAGGTTGAACTAGGTATGCAGAGATACCGACGATCATAACCTCGGATAAGTAAACTATCGTGAGACAAAGGGAAATTGGTATCGTATGTAAGTGGTTCATTCGATCGCAAAGTAATCGTAGAAATATGTGGGAGCCATATGAATTTCCAAATTCCTCTATTGGTTATTGTTGAATGTCTCGATCATGTCCGCATAATTCACGAACCGTAGGGAGACACACTTAAGGATTGACGTTGTTTGAGTAGTTATGGTGTTATGAGAAAGAGACCGAATGTTGTTCGAGTCTCGGATGGGATCCGGATATCACGAGGTGATCCGGAATGGTCCGGAGAATAAGATTCATATAAGGAAAGTCCCGTTTGAGTTCGAATGATTCCGTGTTTTCATCGGGAATGTTCTAGAAGGTTCGGATTGTCCGGCACTCCGGGGGAGGGTACATGAATGTGTCATTACATATTGGAATGATTGCATCATGTACTAAGTGTTCTTGCTGTCCCAAATAAAGGATTAAATTGAATAAACAGAAAAGTCAAATGTCCAGTTTGAAAGTCAAACTAAAACAAGAAACTGTAGAAACAAGCAAGAGGAGTTGGAACCGACTTGGAGGAGTTTCTCTCCTCCAAGCCGGGCCAGCCTAGCCGAGTTGGGGAGGGACTCCTCCTCCCTCCTGGCGCCAAGACCCTCCCATCTATAAGGAGGCAGGCTCCCCTCCTAGAACACACAAGTTCCTATCTTCTACCTCCGGTTTAGAGCCGTTTTGGTTTAGAGCTTCTAATTGCTTTAGCCTGCGGTTTAGAGCCTTCTAATTGGTTTAGAGCCTTCTAATTGGTGTGTCTAATTACTAGACCACTAATAGCCTCTCTCATAAGCTCCACCATACCGCACCGCTTAAGGCGAAGCCTGGGATTTCCTCTACTTCCGGTACCACGCCGTTGTGCTTCCGGAATCGTGAGGAGAGTGCTACAACCTCCGTTGCCTGCTGGAACAAGGGAGAGGAAGGTCTTCGTCGAGTACCGAACGTGTGACCGATCATGAGCGCTGCGGGCGATGGCGCGGAAGGATCGTCTGTGATCTTGAGATCGGAAGTGTTCGACTACATCACCCACGAGAATCTGCTCGTTAACGCTTTGGAATCTTCGAGGTAAGTTATTCCATCGACTCGTTGCTACAATCTAGTAGATAGATCTTGGCTTGTTTGTTTGTATGCGATAGAAATTTTTGTTTTCCATGCTACGAACCCCTACGGTGGTATCGAGCCGTGTCTATATGTAGATCTGTTGCTGAGTAGAACACAATGGTCATTGTGGGCGTTGATGCTTTTATTGTCGATTGCTTTTGTGTACTTTGCATCTTGCGGTATGTTGGGATGAAGCCGGCTAACCTTACATGACATCGTTCATGAGACTTGCTCCACGCTTGACATGCAACTTGTATTGCATAAGTGGCTTCGCGGGTGCCTGTTTCTCCTAGCATAGTTAAGATTCAATTTACAACGGGTGATTGACAATACTAGTATCAATGTTGTGGTTCTTGTTCGTAAGTTAGAACGACACTTATTGAAAGCCCCAAACCACGTAAAATATGCAAAGAAAGTAGAGGCGTCTAAACTTTGTTTTGCAGGGGTGTGCAGTGATGTGATATGGCCATGATTGTGATTATATATGATGTATGCAATGTTCCTTATTGTAAGTCGGCAACCCGCAGGAGCCATATGGTTGTCTTTAATTTCTTTTAAGACCCGCGTGTCTATTCAAAGTAGTTGTAATAGTTGAAGCTGGTGGACGACAACCATGGTGAAGTGTCATTGACCTTGATGCAATGCCGGTGATGATGGAGATCATGTTCGTGTTTGAAGATGGAGATCGGAAGCACAAAGAAGAAAGGCCATATCATATCACATATTATGAATTGCATGTGATGTTAATCCTTTATGCATCTTGTATTGCTTAGTAGATGACGGTAGCATTATAAGATGATCCCTCATGCACATGAATTTCAAATCATAAAGTGTTCGCCCTTAGCTAGCACCGTTGCTAAAGCTTGTTGTTTCGAAGCACCACGTGATGATCGGGTGTGTTAGATTCCGCAAGTGTATACAACGTAAGCAAGCCAGATTTGCTTATGCGGTGGCTAAGGTTTGATCTTGACGAGCCTAGCATGTACAGACATGGCCTCAGGAACACGGATTACCGAAAGGTAGAGCATGAGTCATATAGTAGATATGATGAACATGTTGATTGTTCGCCGTTGAAGCTATATCAACTCACGTGATGATCGGTTTTGATGTGGTGGATTTGGTTCGTGTGATCACTAAAACAATGTGAGGGATATTGTTTTGAGTGGGAATTCACCTAGATTAATTTAATTATTAATTAGAACTCAATTTATCATAAACTAAATCAAAGTGAATTTGCATAGTTGTTGTAGTCATTGCCATCCGTTTACCACCTTACGCTTAGTTATAATTGAGATGATAGAACTATAGAATTCTGGTTAGTTACTTTACGAACTGGTATCGTATTGTTTTTGAAGTGTTAATCTAAAGTTTAAAAGTCCTATTGCAAACTTTCAGTACGTTCCGGTTACTCCATGAATTTTAATAATTAGTATTAAATCAAGAGTAACAATTCCAAGTGTTAGTATATAAGTATCATGTTTGTCTCCATGATTCTTGATATTCAAAGGATTCTCTTAATATCAAGGTTATCTAGGATCTGAAAGAGTTGTTTCAGAAACCATGATGTGTGGAAGATATTGTGATATCTGAAACGAAGTTTTGGTTGCAACATGATAGAGTATAATATGGCTAAAGTCATGTTCTCATATTTGATGAGAATTTGCAAAAGGTTGGAGACACTTGTTGTCCTAATCCTCCAAAAGGTTTTGGATAGCAACATTATACTCATAATTCATCGTTATAAGCTAAAAGTAGCTTGATCATGGACGATTCCATGATAAGGGTGAATATTTGATGTAGGTAAAATGTTTACCACACCAAGAGATTACTAAAGAAAGGAATTTGAAAGAACACCAAACATTTGATGATGGTGATCTACTTCAAAGTGCAAGTCCAAAGACATTGGTATTTAACTATACACGCTTTGGACTATATGTCATATGTATGACTCCACTATTGATATTGATAGATTCTTTCAAACAGAAAAGGAAATATTGAAAGAGAATCTCGTAAATATATGGCAGAAAAGAAAAGACTAGAATTGTTCAGTTTAAGTATATAGATGATATACATGTTATGGCTATATTCTTTGCTTATTAAACAATGTGGTTCTCAAGTATTTGATACTGAATTTGTTGGTCATACGAAACAACACAATTCATGAACTACAATGGCCTAAGTAACTAGCAAAAGAATATGTGATGATGTTCATCGAGAACAAATAAAGGGTTATTGTGTTGCTCGTTAAACATCAAAACTTGCCTTCAAGATTTGTTTTATCAGGTATTATGAGAACAAAAGGGTTGTTCAAATAATTGTTGTAATCCATAAAAGATGGATGATTCACAAATCTCGTTGGAAAAATCACATCCATAAAACTAGTGCTAAAAATGTCGAAAGACAAATTGATTAAAAGATCACTTAGAAAGTGATATCGCCGTTTAAATTATATTGGAAAGAAAACATGAAGAAATCCATATGGATGGAATTTTGGAGTCTATTTGATTTTTGATCAAATGACGCTTGTGAAACTTTCCTAGAGATAATTAAAACTTCGTTCATAGGCCGAAAGGGAACGATAGACTAGCTTATTGGAACTTGTACATATTGTTGTATGAAGTCCATTATGCATAGTCAAGAGCGATGGATTTCAACTTCATGTGCTTTCTCCGAAAATTTGAGTGAATATATGAATATTTACTTAATAAGGATAAAGTATGAAACACTTGAAAAGTTCAAAGACTTTCAAGATGAAGTGCAAAATCATTGTAACAAAAATATGAATAGTTTATGATAAGATCATAAAGGAAAATATTTAAGTTACAAGTTTAGCATAATACCTAAGATTTAAGGAATCGTTCCGTGGAATTGCATTTTCCCGAAACACCATAAGAGTATGGAGCATTAGAGATATGTAATTAAACCTTGTTTGACATGGTAAAGATCAAAGGTATAATTCATAAAACTGCCATTATATTTTAAAGATTAAAAGCTTTAGAGATTACCGTTTTTCCACTGAAAAGAGCTCCATCATAATCCGTTGAAATGACACCATATAAAGTTATGGTTTGGGATAAAACCCAAGTTGTCCTTTCTTAAACATTGGTATGCTATGCATAAGAAAGATGTTTGCAGCCAAAGTCGGATGAACCTGTCTTTGTATGTTATTTCGAATAACTGTTAAGAGATCCTCCATAACATCGGAGACAAAAGTGTTTGTCACTTAAAACGTCAAGTTTCTTTGAGAAGGAATTTTTCGTGAAAAGTTAAGTGGGAGGACAATAGAACTTTGATAAGGTTAAAAGAACCTTAGCATGTGCAAGAGTTGCGCAGTAAAAAGTGTTCCGGAGGCGGCAACAATGCTCATGGCTCACGTGCCTCAAAGGTTGTGGTCACGGAGATCTAAGTTCCTATTGAAACAAGTAGATCGGGTAAACAATCAAATACCAAGATTTGAGGGTTGAATCATTATTTGAGAATAATGAACCGACTACATGCAAAGAAGCGATGATGGGCCCTGACTCCGTCAAATGGCTTGAAGCCATAAAATCCGTGATAGTTCCATACACGAGAAATCAAGTTTTGAACTTGAAAGACCCTCGAGAAATGTGTAAGACCTTTCAGTTGTGTTTGGATCTATAAAGACATAGACATGGATGTTTCACATCTATGAAGTAGTCAACATGTTGGGAAAGAGTTCACAACAATGTTCAAAGGTTGACTATGACAAGATTTGATCTTTCATAGTGATATTTAGTCTAGACGGATTAATGTAGCAACCACTACATATAATTTTGTTATATGGTAGTTGAATAAACAAAACAAATTCTTCTAAAAGAATCGTTACCTAGGACGTGTGCATGACACGGTCCATAGGGTTTTGTTAATTCAAAGGATGCTAAAATCATATGCAGACTTCAATGGTTGAAGTGAGCATCGCGGAGTTGGAATCTTCACTATGATGAAACTGTTAAAAGAGTTTAATTTCATCAGAGACGATGGAGATGCTTGCATTTGCAAGAAATTAAGTGGGAGCGCTAAGACATGTTTCTAATACATTATGTGGAAGACATATTGTTGATTGGAAATAATGTATCTTTTATTAACACATATTAAGAATTTCATCCCGATGAAAGACTTAGGCAAAACCCAAATATTTGGCATCAATAGACGCTAATATGGTTCTGCCAGAAGTACATAGACGAGATATTGAATGAATTCAATATAGAAACTACAAGAAAAGGTTCTTGTCGCACAGAAAGGATTGAAAGAGTTCAATGTTGATGATATATTCAAGTGTATTGACATTTGGAAAAGTGACACAAATAATCAAGTATAGATTGATACTTGATGTATGAAATCACAAAGAGTATTTATATCAATCATACTGTGATATGTACAAATCCAGATATGTCCTATGCTCTAAATATTGTGAGCATATACCAGAATGATTCGTAAGATGATCATTGGACAATAGTAAGGATATTCTTATGATCTTTTGAAAGAACTAAGAGTATAATATTTGTAGAAGTGACAAATAGATGGTTAGTTCATTGTAAAAGTACTACATTGATACTAGCTTTGTCACAAAGTACAAATTAAGTTTATCTCAATCTAAACTAAGGGTGGCACAATATAATGGAAAGTGAGTTCTATAATGGATTTGGATGATTTCCAAAGTTAAGACATTGTGACAGATACTACAACAAAAGGCTAAGTATATGACTGCTATTATAGCGACAAAGAGGCATTTGTGTCAAGTAGTTTGTTATCAAACTAGGTGTAGTTCACAGAGGGATAATACTATGAAGATATATTGTGCGACAATATTATCAACATGTTTTTACCCCAAAGAGCTAAAGGTCACACCGAAAGACCAAATTTGTACAAAGCCATCTCATTAGAGAATGAGTGATGCGTAGAGACGCAAAGACATGCAATTACACACGGACCTGGAAGTGTCAGATCCGGAGATCAGTTGACCACTAGCAATCGTGTACATACAACACCGGATAGCCATAGGTGTTGAATACACAAAGATTTGAAACTAGATTATTGACTCTAGTGCAAGTGGGAGACTGTTGGAGATATGCCCTAGAGGCAATAATAAATATAGTTATTATTATATCTTTGTGTTTATGATAAATGTTTACATACCATGCTATAATTGTATTAACCGGAAACATTAATACTTGTGTGATTTGTAAACTAAAATAAGAGTCCCTAGTAAAGCCTCTTGTTAAACTAGCTTGTTGGTTAATATATGATCATGGTTTCCTGATCATGAACACAGAGATGTTATTAACAACAGGGTCATATCATTAGGAGAATGATGTGATGGACATACTCCTATAGTTAAGCGTAGCATAAAGATCAAGTCATTTCAATAGTTCAATTGCTATATGCTTTCTGATACATAGTAACCTAATTCCTTCGACCATGAGATCATGCATATCACCTTTACCGGATGGATGCTTTGATGACATCAAACACCACACCGTAACTGGGTGGCTATAAAGGTGGCATTAAGTGTTCGGAAAGTATTGGTTGAAACACATGGATCAAGAGTGGGATTTGTCCATCCACATGACGGATAGATATACTCTGGGCCCTCTCGGTGGAATGTCATCCAATTGGCTTGCAAGCATGTGACTTGGTCACAAGGGATCACATATCATGGGAACGAGAAAAGAGTACTTATCGGTAACGAGGTTGAACTAGGTATGCAGATACCGACGATCATAACCTCGGATAAGTAAACTATCGTGAGACAAAGGGAAATTGGTATCGTATGTAAGTGGTTCATTCGATCGCAAAGTAATCGAGAAATATGGGAGCCATATGAATTTCCAGATTCCTCTATTGGTTATTGTTCGAGAAGTGTCTCGATCATGTCCGCATAATTCACGAACCGTAGGGAGACACACTTAAGGATTCGACGTTGTTTGAGTAGTTATGGTGTTATGAGAAAGAGACCGAATGTTGTTCGAGTCTCGGATGGGATCCGGATATCACGAGGTGATCCGGAATGGTCCGGAGAATAAGATTCATATAAGGAAAGTCCCGTTTGGAGTTCGGAATGATTCCTGTTTTCATCGAATGTTCTAGAAGGTTCCGGATTGTCCCAAGACTCGGGGAGGGTACATGAATGTGTCATTACATATTGGAATGATTGCATCATGTACTAAGTGTTCTTGCTGTCCCAAATAAAGGATTAAATTGAATCCTAAAACAGAAAAGTCAAATGTCCAGTTTGAAAGTCAAACGGCTAAAATAAGAAACTGTGGGAAACAAGCAAGAGGAGTTGGAACCGACTTGGAGGAGGAGTTTCTCTCCTCCAAGCCGGCGGCCAGCCCTAGGCCGAGTTGGGGAGGGACTCCCTCCCTCCCCTGGCGCGCCAAGACCCTCCCATCTATATAAGGAGGGGCAGGGCTCCCCTCCTAGAACACACAAGTTCCTATCTTCTACCTCCGGTTTAGAGCTGTTTTGGTTTAGAGCTTCTAATTGCTTTAGCCTGCGGTTTAGAGCCTTCTAATTGGTTTAGAGCCTTCTAATTGGTGTGTCTAATTACTAGACCACTAATAGCCTCTCTCATAAGCTCCACCATACTCGCACCGGCTTAAGGCGGCCTGGGATTTCCCTCTACTTAGGTACCACGCCAGCCGCCGGAATCGCGAGGAGAGCTACAACCTCCGCTGCTGGAACAAGGAGAGGAAGGTCTTCGTCGAAAATCGAACGTGACCGATTGCGGGAGCGCCGCTTAACGTGGCGCTGGAAGGATCGTCTACGCGATCTTGAGATCGGAAGTGTTCGACTACATCACCCACGAGAATCTGCTCTCGTTAACCGCTTTGGAATCTTCGAGGGTAAGTTATTCCATCGACTTGTTGCTACAATCTAGTAGATAGATCTTGGCTTGTTTGTTTGTATGCGATAGAAAATTTTTGTTTTCCATGCTACGAACCCCTACAACTCCACCCGCCATCCCTGAGTAACTCAGCGGATCGGAGTCCTTCATGATGTTCAGTCTTTCGGATCACCCTTGCCAGATCCCTCGCCCAGGTCATGCTGCCCTGGTGCTGGAGGCGCAGATCGGAGGTTTCGAGATGAGTCGCGTCTTCATGGACGGCGGCAGCGGCATCAACCTGATGTTCGCAAGCACTCTAGCAGCAATGCGGATCCCGCAGTGCAACCTGGAACAATAAGACACAACGTTCCACGACATCGTTCCAGGGAAGGGCATATTCCCCCTGGGCAAAATATGGCTCGAAGTCATCTTCGGCAAGCCGGACAACTTCTGACTGGAACGACTCGAATTCGAAGTAGTGGACTGGCCATCACAGTACCACGCCATCCTAGGGCGTGTAGCATTCGCAAGGTTCTTGGCTGTCCCACACTATGCATACCTGCTACTCAAGATGCCAGGGCCGAAGGGCGTCATCACAATCCACGGGAGCTTCACCCGATCGAACCAATGCGATAGAGATTTCAACAGAATCTCCCAATCATTCGGCATGCAGGAGGAACTCGTCAGGCTCCGCGAGGTGACGGACAATGGGGCACCCCCAGTCGCACGACAAAATGCACCTGATATGTCCTTCGACTCCATCGTCAACACGAAGAAGGTGCAAGTCCATCCGACGGATGCCTCCAAGACGGCGCTGATCACCAACGACCTCAGCCCCGCATAGGAAGGCGCGCTCGTCGAATTCCTCCGTGAGCGCTGGGAAATCTTCGCCTGGTGTCCTGCGGACATGCCAGGAGTTCCTAGGGAATTCGTCGAGCACACACTAAACGCCTTTTCCGACACCAAGCCCGTCAAGCAGTCCATCCGAAGACTGTCCGAACCACGGGCCGAAGCCATCGGGATGGAAATCAATAGACTACTCGCTGCAGACTTCATCAGGGAAATCAAAGAAAGCGAGTGGCTTGCAAATACAGTGATGGTCACAAAGAAGGACACGGACATCCTGCGGATGTGCGTTGATTTCACGTCGCTAAACAAGCATTGCCCAAAGGAACAATTCCCTCTTCCTCGGATCGATCAGATCATCGATTCGACTGCAGGTTGCGAGAAACTCTCCTTCCTCGACGCCTACTCAGGCTACAACCAGATTCAACTCAAGGTCGAAGATCAGGAGAAAACGGCGTTTATCACACCGTTCGGAGTGTTCTGCTACAACACAATGCCCTTCGGGCTAAAGAACGCAGGCTCCACGTACCAGCGATGCATGCAAGCATGCCTCAAGGACGAGATCGGTCGCAACGTTCAAGTCTATGTCGACGACATAGTCATAAAAACCAGGAAGGCGAGGACACTTATCGATGATCTCCGCGAGACGTTCGACAACCTCGACCGCTACAGGATCAAACTCAACCCCGAAAAGTGCGCCTTCGGCGTCCCATCGGGTCAGCTGCTTGGGTACTTCATCTCTCAGCGAGGGATCGAGGCGAACCCGAAGAAAATCAGAGCCATCATGGCGATGGAGAAGCCGAAAAACCTCAAGGGTGTCCAGCAGCTCGCAGGACGAATAGCGGCGTTGAGCAGATTCATCAGCCGTATGGGCGAGAAGGCCCTGCCATTCTACCAGCTGCTACGCAAGTCAGATAAATTCAAGTGGATGCCCGAAGCCGACGATGCGTTCGAAAGCCTCAAACGGCTACTCTCCACCTCGCCCGTCCTGGTCACGCCAAAGGAGCGCGAGCCTCTGCTGCTGTACATAGCAGCCACACACCAGGTGGTCAGCACCGTGCTAGTGGTCGAACGACCCGAAGAAGGCAAGACCCACGGGGTCCAACGCCCAATCTACTACCTCAGCGAGGTACAGACGCCAACAAAGCAGAGGTACCCTCACTACCAGAAACTCGCCTACGGCGTGTTCATGACGGCTCGATGGCTGAGCCATTACTTCCAGGAGCACCAGGTGATGGTCGTCAACGAGCCACCCCTGAACAGCATCCCGAATAACCCAGAGGCCACAGGACGCGTGGCCCTGTGGGGCATTGAGCTGTCACCTCTGGACATCGTCTACGAGAAGCGACTCGCAATCAAATATCAAGTCCTCCCGGACTTCCTCGTACATTGGATGGAGCTGCAGCTGCCAGACACCCCAGACATGTCGCAGTCATGGACAATTCACTTTGACGGATCCAAGCGTGAAGCTGGAGCAGGAGCCGGGGTCATACTGACCTCCCCGCAGGGCGACCAGATGAAGTACGTCCTCCGGATGAAATTACGAGCTTGCAACAACGAGGCCGAATACGAAGCCCTCATCCCTGGCATGAGGATGGAAAAGATCTGCGGCGCAACGCGCCTGGTCATCTACGGTGACTCCAACCTCGTCGTCCAGCACACGATGAACGAGTGCGACGCACACGCCGAAAACATGATCGCGTACCGCGCACTCTATAACGCACTCGAAGGAGAATTCGACGGCTACGAGCTTCGGTACGTTGGAAGAGAAAGCAACGAGGAAGCCGACAGACTCGCCAACATCGGCTCCACCCACGCAAACCTGCCACCGGGTGTGTTCCTCGAACAGATCTGCGTGCCATCCATCAAACGGAAATTCCCCAAGGGATCACCCGAAGAAGCGGAACACTCGGGGGCTACGCTGCCCGAAGGACACGAAGGACCTGAGAAACTGGACGCAGAGGTCGCTATGGTCAACCTGAGGCAGGTCATGGCAGTCGAAGAAACTTGTACGCGACCGTACCTCTAGTTCTTGATAAACGGAGAACTGCCTGACAACCCGACAGAAGCCCGGTGCATATCTCGTCGGTCAAAAGCCTTCACCATCATCAATGGCGAACTGTACAAGCGCAGTATTACGGGTGTACTACAAAGGTGCGTCACCATCGGTGACGGGAAAGCCATCCTCCAAGACATCCACGAGGGCATCTGCGGCCATCATGCAGGCAGCCGCTCCCTTGTCGCCAAAGCCCTACGAGCCGGATTCTACTGGCCAACGGCCATGAGCGATGCAAAGGACATCGTCCGAAGATGCAACGGGTGCCAAAGGTTCGCCGACAAACCACACACACCTGGATCAGAGCTCAGGCCAATACCTATAGCCTGGCCCTTTGCTCAATGGGGCCTCGACATGATTGGCAAACTGCCGAAGTCCTCGAAAGGGGGGCACGTGTACCTCCTAGTCGCAGTCGACAAATTCACCAAGTGGGTCGAAGCCATGCCGGTCACTAACCAAAAGGGCAAGACCGCTATAAAATTCTTTGAGTCCATTGTCTACAAGTTCGGCGTACCGCACAGCATCATCACCGACAATGGATCAAACTTTATCTCCAAGGAATTCCAGGACTTCTGCGAAGGCCTCGGGATCAACATCACATATGCCTCAGTGGCACATCCGCAAACGAACGGGCAGGTGGAAAAGGCCAACGGCCTAATCAGCGCTGGCATCAAGAAGCGCCTCATGAGTCCACTCGAACGAAAAGCTGGAGCCTGGACGAAAGAGCTACCATCTGTCCTGTGGAGCTTACGGACTACGCCAAACAGCTCCACCAGCTACACGCCGTTCTTCATGGTGCACGGAGCCGAGGCCGTGCTACCGGCACGCCACCAGCCCCCCGGTCGTCCATAACGGGAATCCACGGCTGCACTCGAAGATGCCGTCGACACACTCGACGAAGCAAGAGACATAGCAGCAGCTCGATTAGCGGTGTACCAGCAGAGTCTCTGCAACTACCAGAGCCGCCGGCTACGCCCAAGGTCCTTCGTCGAAGGAGACCTCATCTTGCGACTCAAGCAAGAGCGACCGAAGAAATTCGAGTCGCCATGGGAAGGACCCTACATTATCACCGAAGACATCCCAGTTGGCGCCTATCGCCTCAAGCACGTGGAGTCTCGAGTTGCATACTCCAACCCATGGAACATCACACACTTGTGGCGATTCTACCCATAGCTACCTACCCCTTTACTTTCAATAAGGATTTTCAGCCAAGGCTATTGAGCCGAACAATGTACTTCCTCCATTACGATATAAATAAAGCTAAGTGTCTCGCCCCAAAAATCTCGGTCGCTACTTGCAACTTTACTTTATGCTACAAACGCACTCGCGGGCTCCCCCCACCTCATGATTTCATCGACCGAGGATCACACGTGTACACCTGAGTAGCTGACAATGTCAGGCAAACAAAAAGGACACGTACTCAAACAAAGCACTGCGTGCTCACAACAAACAAACCTTTATAACAAAGGGCACAACATGCCCAGTCGAAATATACAAATTTTACATCTATTTCTTTTACAGGTACTACCTATTCTGAAGAATAACTTGAGCACGCTGCTCAAACAAATCTATGACCTGTTCGGCATACTGCCTTACAGCCGCATAATACGGACGCATATCCCACTCGCCACCATCTGGTCGAAGAGGTGGTCCAGCGGCTACAACAGACAGATCTACATCAGGTCGATGCAGCCTAACAAGGGACAACACATCCTTCACCCCTGCGACGAGCTGCTGCCTCACCAGTTCCTGGACACGAGTCATGCTCCGAAATCTAGACAGAAGGCCGGACAGGGATGTTGGCACAGCATCCAGGGGAAACATCACATGCAGAACCGACGAGAGCGAAGTCTGCACTTGACGAAGCACCTGCGACACTTGGTGAACGCGATCCTGCACCGTTGCCAGAGCCAGGGCACGGTCACGATCCATCCAGAAGAAACCACCAGCTTCCATGTCTTGTTGAGTCAAGCAATTGACCCGAACAGCGAAACGCTCCTTCTCCTCCCTCGGAGCAAGGATAGCACCTGCGACACTCGCACAAAATAAGACGCAAGGCCAGCAGGCGCATCCGAAAAACTGAGCTGCAACTCGAAACAAAAAATAACTTACATTGAAGCTGCTCAGACAGCCGAAGCAGTTCGCCATCAAGTACTCCTCTCTGGCTGCGCCGCGATCTGCCTTGGACTTCCAAACATCGGCGTGGCCACGCACCCCAAGCAACTCCTTATCAAGACTACGAACATGGTCTCGAAGAAAAGCAAGTTGTGATGAATCATCCAAAGATGGCCGCTGCCGTGTTGCAGGCGAGGTGTCAATGGGATCAGCACCCGACGGAACCTAGAGCAGCAGAAAAGAAAAGGACATAAACATTCAGACGGAGAAGAGCACAACTCAACAAAATTCATTAAGCATATAAAGGCCACTACATGGCACAATGATTTTTGTTCCTCAACGTAATTACAAGCGAAAGAAGATTACAAACTATCCTACAGCTACAACGCCTAAGACGCGGCACCCTGAGTAGCCTCAGAGCCGGATTGCCTCTGCTTGGCTTCCCCTGCTGCCGCAGCGCATACTCGGACAACAGATCAATGAGCTTTGGCCCATATCGCTTGCAGCGAGCAGAATAGGTAGCAAAGGCTACCTCGGATCCATCCGCGGTCGTCGGCATCTGGGAGGTGATCTGGGGAAGGTCCAGCTCCGCTCCAGCCGCCAAGGCCATCGCCAGCCCGACGGACGTGCCGATGCCCTTCTGCTTGCGTTTGTACGCCGCAGGCGCCTCGGCCGACAAGGCCTCCGCCAGGGCATCAACATCATCAAGGGTCGCGCCCTTGGGGACAAGCTCCTTGTAGAAGCGGCCAAGGACCTCCTTCCCCTTGGCGAGGAGCTAACAACGGTCCGCAGCCGATCTTCGATCACGAGCATCATCTAGAGCACTCCCGTGCTCCAGAGCGCTGCGGTCAAACTTGATGCCTGCGGCATCTAAGACAAAAAAGAAGAGGACTGAAGAAAGTAACACAGAAGAAAGACAAGAAAACGAAAAGAAAGAAGCAAAAATAAGGTACTCACCCGAAACAGCCTTGGCAGCAGCCATGAGCTTGCCCGCCACCTCTCTTTCACGCTAGCGCGCAGCATGGCAAGCTCCTCGCGGTCCGTGGCCTCCCGCCGCAGACGCTCCTTAGCTGCCTTGGCTCCCAAAGGCGATCTTTCGCACCAACGGCGCTCGGCCTTCTTCTCCGCTTGACCAAGGCTCTTCTTGAGAGCATCAATCTCACGAGGGAAGTGTTATGCCCTCCATTCAAAAAATACAAGCGTCGAAGAAAGACAATAATGCACAAAGAAAGAAGCACCAAAGCATACAGTACCTTGAAGTTGGAGGTTGGCCTCCGACCAGTGCTCCTGCACTACCGCTGGCATTCTGTACAAAAGGCTGCAAGAAGAAGAACTACCAGTAAGGAAAAGAACTTGGGGGCTGCGCCCAACACGAAGGAACAAAAGCAAAATTCGCACATGAAAACGCCCGGGGGCTCCCCCCGAAGACTCGAAGAAAGAACAATACAAGAAAAATTTTCAGACACTCGGGGGCTCCCCTCGTGGCAGGAATAGAAGTACTCACATGCTCTGATGGCGACTTCGAAGGGCCGCTCGCAGCCTTCTGAGGCGCAACCACCTGAGCTTCCTATGGGAGAAGTGACCGGCGCAGCACCCTCAGAGGTAGCCACTATCTGAGGAGGAGGAGACGCCACCTTCGACTCTCCCATCATCTCCCGAGCACCATCGCTGGAGGAATCGTGGGAGGAATGCCTGCACACGAAATAATTAGCACAAGCACAAAAGTCAACAGCAAAAAGACAGCAGTATAAAAGAAACTTACGAGTCCAGTGAGCTCAGGTCAAAGACAGGAGGAGTCCTTCGGGCTCTCTTCTCCCCCTTCTTCTCTTCTTTCTTCTTTTCCTTCTTTTCTTCCTTCTTCCGCTTCGCGGGCGGGTGAGGCGCTACAACCCGCACAGGAATGGCAGGAATAGGGGAGGAAGAGCCCCCATGGCCGTCACTGTGACGTTCAAGGCACAGAGGGTTCCTAGGAGTCGAAGGAGTCGAGGCATCAGAAGACTCGCTGGAGCTCCGCGATCGTTTGCGCGTGTGGTCCTCGCTCGACTCGTTGGCATCTTCCGCCGGAGATCGCGCCGACGGCAGCTCGGACATGGAATCCACCAAATCATTGTCCGGAGCATCCGGATATACTTCGGGTAATGGAGGCGACATACCCGGCACTTTGAAGCTCTGCACAAGAGAAGAACAATTTGTCAGCAAACAAATACAAAACAATGGAGTCGAACAATAGCGCTACGCGCACGGATCTACACTGTGGAAGAAGCGAAGAAGAAACAGAGGAGTCGGGACTTCCGAATTTCCTCTCCGCCTTGAACTTCAACAAGTGAAGGGCCTGTCAAGATCTCCTCGAAATTTTCTCACCAAACCCTCGCCGGTCGCTACCGCCAGCATAAAGGAACATTGGGTGCACCCTAGCTTGGAGTGGCTGCACCCGACGCTCGAGGAAGGTGCGGATGATATCCACACCATTCACTTCCTTCTCCGGAATCAACTGGAGATCCTCCACCCGACGATATAGCGCCTCTATCTCCGCCACCTCGCCATCCAAGATCTTGTTTTTCCAAGACCTTTTCGGCTCAATCTTCTGGGAGGGGTCGAAAGGAACAAGACCAAAATCTTGCCCAGGCACTACGGAGTCGCGGATATAAAACCATCGCCTCCGCCAGTACTGGACAGATTCGGACATGGAAAAGGAAAAGAAAAGCAGATTGGGCTTGAGGGAGATGATGCAACCCCCAATGGGATAAACACCATCCGAACCAGATTGCCTCTTCACGGAATAAAGTTTCCGGAAGAGGCCAAAATGCGGCTCGATGCCGAGCCAGCACTCGCAGAAAGTGATGAAACAAGCAATGTGAAGAAGAGAATTGGGCGAAAGATGATGCAGTTGGATGCCATAGAGAAACAGCAGCCCACAAAGGAAGTCGTGTACTGGGAAGGAAAACCCACGAATAACGAAGGCGAGAAACATAACCCGATACCCAGCGGGGGGACGGGGGATTACCTCGTTGCCAGGGAGTCTGACGGCCTCGCTATCCTGCGGGATCAAGCCCCGCTCGCGAAGCTTGCGGAGGTCACTCTCCCGCGTCTCTGATCGCCGCCAACCACCGTCGGTGACACGGGTAGCGGTGGCGCCTTTCTTTCCTACGGCGGCGCTGGTACCAACCGCAGATGATGACTTCTTCGGTTTCCCCATCGCGCTACGACGACACCGGCGGTAAGAGCGCAGAAGGGAAGAAGGAAATGTGGAAGGATATTCCAGCGCGCAGCAAGAACTCCTAGAGCACAAGGAGGCAGTGAAAACAAGAATCTATGCGGTGAAAACAAACTGCAGCTTTCCCCAATGATTATAACGGCGAAGACGACGCACGCCAACCGTCCATCAAGGAGACCTAACGCCAACGGCAGATCTGGCCATACACGTGTCAACATCACAACGAACCATCGTTACCACGCCGTCCACTACGCGCGGAAATCGAGGCGACACCGTAGTTATCTCCACGCCGCGCGTGACCGGTCAATTCAAGGTCAGCAAGTGGGACCCACGTTCGTCCAGTCAAGTCATCTCTGGTGCAGCAGACGCTTGAGGTCATTGATCGTCAGCACTGATGTCATCAAAAGCTATACTAGCAACAACTACAATTTCTTCGGCTTCAAAGCTAAGAGTACTCACTCGAATCTACGATTCGACTAAATACTCGGGGGCTACTCCTATTAGGAGCGCTGGCCGCGCACCCGAAAGATGAATAAAAACGAACTATTTCTTCGAGTCCTACGTCGAGTCTACGACTCCACTACGGACTCGGGGGCTACTCCCATAGGGAGGATGGATTTAAGCATCCGAATTTTTTTGTGTCCTACGGACTTAACAACTGAACAATGTTTGAACTAAAGTCTCCGCTCGAGTCTACGACTCGAACAGACACTCGGGGGCTACTCCCATAGGGAGCGCTGGTCGCGCACCCTATGAATTCTTCGACTGCGATCTTTCGGATCAGCATGCAAAAACTTTTTGGCAACTCTGCCCCAACAGGATGCTGAGTGAGCAACGTTCTCCTTGGCCACCCGAAACACCTCCGCGGTGATACATATTCGGATGTTGTGTCGACGACACAAAGATAAGACCTACAGATACCATCTGATGGCCTGGCAACGCACACGAATGCGCTCTGCTAGTAAAAACCCGTGCCAACAGTCGCGATGAAAAATCCCGACGGACACGTTGGGTACATCAATTAAATTCACTAGAATTCCACTCCTGTAAGTCCTCTACGGCCTGAGTCGAATTACGCCAGCATATATTCCGGGTTCGAGTTTAGGGACTCGAACCTGAGGAAGAACGTGTTGTTTCGTCCTAAGACAGTTAACTGACCCTGATCCGTCGGGTGAGTCAGGCACACGCATCAACAATCTCTACACACATACTGTTAATACATGGTTGCACCCGAAAGATTGAAGATTCCTCAACTAAATCTACGATTCGACTGATCAGTCGGGGGCTACTGACATGGTTATACCCCACGGGTACATGATCTCAGCATACCTGGTCTAGCCCAAGGAAGGCCCACGGCAGATGTACGCCGGCCCATGAAGATTTTCGGGTGGCCAAGGCCCATGACGCCTTCGGATCCTTGGAGATCAAGGCTAGCGTAGATAGGAAATTCAAAGGGGTAAAACCCTAGAACTTGTAACTGACTAGGTCTATGCCTGGGACCTGCCTGAGTCTATATAAAGGCTAGGAGGGCACGACCTAGATCTCTCTCTCATACTTTCGCATACACACCTCCACGCCAGACAGACCGCACCTCAGAAACTTTCGGTTCCCAGTAATCAAGAGCAGCAAGCAGGAGTAGGGTTTTCCTCAGGGGCTGAACTGGTAAACCTTGTGTCCCGTGTTGCTTGTTTGCTAACCGTTCCACGATCCCCAGCATCCCCATCTTCTCCAAAACCCAAGTCGATATCAATGGGCATTGATGAGATCAAACATCGTCACAAATCGCCATGGAACCCCAAAACCGTGGGCAATAGCTCATAAAAACAGATATAAAACGCAAAAATGATGAGTTTTTTTGTCATAACTCTCAAACATGTATCGGTACTTACGGGCCATGCAAAGCGCCTTGGAACCCAAAAACCGTGGACAATAGCTCATGAAAACGGCCATAAAACACGAAAACGATGAGTTTTTGGTCGTACCTCTCAAACATGTATCCGGTCTTACAGGCCTTGAAAATCCCCGTGGAACCCCAAAATCATGGGAAAGTTCGAGTCTCACGAGACATACAAATCCCCATGGAACCCAAAAACCGTGGGAAATAGCTCATGAAAATGGCAAAAAACACCAAAACGACGAGTTTTTGGTCATAATTCCAAGACATGTATTGGGTCTTACGGCCATGCAAATCCCCCATGAACCCTAAAACCGTGGACAGGAGCTCATGAAAAGGGCCATAAAACAGCAAAACGACGATTTTTTGGTCATAACTCCCAAACATGTATCGGGTCTTACGGGCCATTCAAATCGCCTTGGAACCCAAAAACGTGGGCAATAGCTCATGAAAACGGCCATAAAACACGAAAACGACAAGTTTTTTGTCATAACTCTCAAACATGAATCGGGTCTTACAGGCCATGCAAATCCCCATAGAACCCCAAAACCGTGGGCAATAGCTCATGAAAACAGCCATAAAACGTGAAAATGATTTTTTTGTTAAATATCTCAAACATGTATCGGGTCTTACGTGCCATGCAAATCCTTTGGAACCCCAAAAGAGTCGGCAATAGCTCATGAAAACGTGAATATGATGAATTTTTGGTCATAAGTCTCAAACATAAATCGGGTCTGACGGGTCATGCAAATCCCCCTGGAAATCTAAAATTGTGGGCAAGCTCTAGTCTTACGAGCCATCCAAATCCCCATGGAACCCCAAAACCGTTGGCAATTGCTCATGAAAACGGCCATAAAACACCGAAACGACCACTTTTTGGTCATAACTCTCAAACATGTAAATTGCCTTGGAACCCCAAAACTAAGGACAAGAGCTCTTGAAAACAACCATAAAACATGAAAACAACAAGTTTTTGGTCATAACTCTCAAACATGTATCAGTTCTTATGGGCCATGCAAATCCCCCATTAACCCCAATACCATGGGCAATAGCACATGAAAAATGGCCATAAACACCAAAACGACAAGTTTTTGGTCATAACTCTCAAACATGTATCGGGTCTTACGCATACAAATCCCCATGGACCCAAAACCATGGGCAATAGCTCATGAAAAATGGCCATAAACACCAAAAGACGAAGTTTTTCATTCATAACTCTCAAACATGTCTCGGGTCTTATGTGCCATGCAAATCCCCCTTGAAACCCAAAATAGTGGGCAATAGCTCATGAAAACGACCATGAAACGTGAAAATGATGAGTTTTTGGTAATAACTCTCAGACATTTATCGGGTCTTACGGGCCATGCAAATACCCCTGGAACCACAAAATTGTGGGCAAGCTCGGGTATTACGAGCCATGCAAATCGCCATGGAACCCCAAAGTCGTGGGCAATAGCTCATAAAAACAGATATAAAACGCAAAAATGATGAGTTTTTTTATCATAACTCTCAAACATGTATCGGTACTTACTGGCCATGCAAAGCGCCTTGGAACCCCAAAACCGTGGACAATAGCTCATGAAAACGGCCATAAAACACGAAAACGATGAGTTTTTGGTCATACCTCTCAAACATGTATCCGGTCTTACGTGCCTTGAAAATCCCGAAACCCAAAATCATGGGAAAGTTCGAGTCTTACGAGACATGCAAATCCCATGGAACCCAAAACCGTGGGAAATAGCTCATGAAAACGGCAAAAAACACCAAAACGCAGAGTTTTTGGTCATAATTCTAAGACATGTATTGGGTCTTACCATGCAAATCCCCATGAACCCTAAAACCGTCGACAGAGCTCAAAAAGGGCCATAAAACAAAGAAAAACGATTTTTTGGTCATAACTCCCAAACATGTATCGGGTCTTACGGCCATTCAAATCGCCTTTGGAACCCAAAAACGTGGGCAATAGCTCATGAAACGGCCATAAAACACGAAACGACAAGTTTTTGTCATAACTCTCAAACATGAATCGGGTCTTACAGCCGTGCAAATCCCATAGAACCCCAAAACCGTGGGCAATAGCTCATGAAAACAGCCATAAAACGTGAAAATGATTTGTTTTTTGTTAAATATCTCAAACATGTATCGGGTCTTACGTGCCATGCAAATCCTGTGGAACCCCAAAAGAGTGGGCAATAGCTCATGAAAACGTGAATATGATGAATTTTTTGTCATAAGTCTCAAACATAAATCGGGTCTTACGGCTCATGCAAATCCCCCTGGAACCCTAAAATTGTGGGCAAGCTCTGGTCTTACGAGCCATCCAAATCCCCATGGAACCCCAAAACCGTTGGCAATTGCTCATGAAAACGGCCATAAAACACCGAAACGACCACTTTTTGGTCATAACTCTCAAACATGTAAATTGCCTTGGAACCCCAAAACTAAGGACAAGAGCTCTTGAAAACAACCATAAAACATGAAAACAACAAGTTTTTGGTCATAACTCTCAAACATGTATCAGTTCTTATGGGCCATGCAAATCCCCCATTAACCCCAATACCATGGGCAATAGCACATGAAAAATGGCCATAAACACCAAAACGACATGTTTTTGGTCATAACTCTCAAACATGTATCGGGTCTTACAGACCATGCAAATCCCCATGGACCCAAAACCATGGGCAATAGCTCATGAAAATGGCCATAAACACCAAAAGACGAAGTTTTAGTCATAACTCTCAAACATGTATCGGGTCTTATGTGCCATGCAAATCTGAAACCCAAAATAGTGGGCAATAGCTCATGAAAACGACCATGAAACGTGAAAATGATGAGTTTTGGTAATAAATCTCAGACATATATCGGGTCTTACGGCCATGCAAATACCCTGGAACCCCAAAATTGTGGGCAAGCTGGTATTACGAGCCATGCAAATCGCCATGGAACCCCAAAACCGTGGGCAATAGCTCAAAAACAGATATAAAACACAAAATGATGAGTTTTTGTCATAACTCTCAAACATGTATCGGTACTTACGAGCCACGCAAAGCGCCTTGGAACCCAAAAACCGTGGACAATAGCTCATGAAAACAGCCATAAAACCCGAAAACGATAAGTTTTTGTCGTACCTCTCAAACATGTATCCGGTCTTACAGGCCTTGAAAATCCCCCTGGAACACTAAAATCATGGGAAAGTTCTAGTCTTACGAGACATGCAAATCCCCATGGAACCCAAAAATCGTGGGAAATAGCTCATGAAAACGGCAAAAAACACCAAAACGACGAGTTTTTGGTCATAATTCTAAGACATGTATTGGGTCTTACGGCCATGCAAATCCCCCATGAACCCTAAAACCGTGGACAGGAGCTCATGAAAAAGGGCCATAAAACAGCAAAACGACGATTTTTTGGTCATAACTCCCAAACATGTATCGGGTCTTACGGGCCATTCAAATTGCCTTGGAACCCAAAAAACGTGGGTAATAGCTCATGAAAACGGCCATAAAACACGAAAACGACAAGTTTTTTTTCATAACTCTGAAACATGAATCGGGTCTTACAGGCCATCCAAATCCCCATAGAACCCCAAAACCGTGGGCAATAGCTCATGAAAACAGCCATAAAACGTGATAATGAATTGTTTTTTGTTAAATAACTCAAACATGTATCGGGTCTTACGTGCCATGCAAATCCTGTGGAACCCCAAAAGAGTGGGCAATAGCTCATGAAAACGTGAATATGATGAACTTTTTGTCATAAGTCTCAAACATAAATCGGGTCTTACGGGTCATGCCAATCCCCTGGAACCCTAAAATTGTGGGCAAGCTCTGGTCTTACGAGCCATCCAAATCCCCATGGAACCCCAAAACCGTTGGCAATTGCTCATGAAAACGGCCATAAAACACCGAAACGACCACTTTTTGGTCATAACTCTCAAACATGTAAATTGCCTTGGAACCCCAAAACTAAGGACAATAGCTCTTGAAAACAACCATAAAACATGAAAACAACAAGTTTTTGGTCATAACTCTCAAACATGTATCAGTTCTTATGGGCCATGCAAATCCCCCATTAACCCCAATACCATGGGCAATAGCACATGAAAAATGGCCATAAACACCAAAACGACAAGTTTTTGGTCATAACTCTCAAACATGTATCGGGTCTTACGGGCCATGCAAATCCCCCATGGACCCAAAACCATGGGCAATAGCTCATGAAAATTGGCCATAAACACCAAAAAGACGAGTTTTTCGTTATAACTCTCAAACATGTCTCGGGTCTTATGTGCCATGCAAATCCCCCTGGAAACCCAAAATAGTGGGCAATAGCTCATGAAAACGACCATGAAACGTGAAAATGATGAGTTTTTGGTAATAACTCTCAGACATATATCGGGTCTTACGGGCCATGCAAATTCCCGTGGAACCCCAAAATTGTGGGCAAGCTCGGGTATTACGAGCCATGCAAATCGCCATGGAACCCCAAAACCGTGGGCAATAGCTCATAAAAACAGATATAAAACGAAAAAAAGGATGAGTTTTTTTGTCATAACTCTCAAACATGTATCGGTACTTACGGGCCATGCAAAGCTGCTTGGAACCCCAAAACCGTGGACAATAGCTCATGAAAACGGCCATAAAACACGAAAACGATGAGTTTTTGGTCGAACCTCTCAAACATGTATCCGGTCTTACAGGCCTTGAAAATCCCCGTGGAACCCCAAAATCATGGGAAAGTTCGAGTCTTACGAGACATACAAATCCCCATGGAACCCAAAAACTGGGAAATTGCTCATGAAAACGGCAAAAACACCAAACGACGAGTTTTTGGTCATAATTCTAAGACATGTATTGGGTCTTACGGCCATGCAAATCCCCCATGAACCCTAAAACCATGGATAGGAGCTCATGAAAAAGGGCCATAAAACAGCAAAACGATGATTTTTTGGTCATAACTCCCAAACATGTATCGTGTCTTACGGGCCATTAAAATCGCCTTGGAACCCAAAAACGTGGGCAATAGCTCATGAAAACGGCCATAAAACACGAAAACGACAAGTTTTTTTTCATAACTCTCAAACATGAATCGGGTCTTACAGGCCATGCAAATCCCCATAGAACCCCAAAACCGTGGGCAATAGCTCATGAAAACAACCATAAAACGTGAAAATGATTTTTTTTTGTTAAATATCTCAAACATGTATCGGGTCTTACGTGCCATGCAAATCCTTCGGAACCCCAAAAGAGTCGGAAATAGCTCATGAAAACGTGAATATGATGAATTTTTGGTCATAAGTCTCAAACATAAATCGGGTCTTACGGGTCATGCAAATCCCCCTGGAACCCTAAAATTGTGGGCAAGCTCTAGTCTTACGTACGAGTCATCCAAATCCCCATGGAACCCCAAAACCGTTGGCAATTGCTCATGAAAACGGCTATAAAACACCGAAACGACCACTTTTTGGTCATAACTCTCAAACATGTAAATTGCCTTGGAACCCCAAAACTAAGGACAATAGCTCTTGAAAACAACCATAAAACATGAAAACAACAAGTTTTTGGTCATAACTCTCAAACATGTATCAGTTCTTATGGGCCATGCAAATCCCCCATTAACCCCAATACCATGGGCAATAGCACATGAAAAATGGCCATAAACACCAAAACGACATGTTTTTGGTCATAACTCTCAAACATGTATCGGGTCTTACGGGCCATGCAAATCCCCCATGGACCCAAAACCATGGGCAATAGCTCATGAAAAATGGCCATAAACACCAAAAAGACGAGTTTTTCGTCATAACTCTCAAACATGTCTCGGGTCTTATGTGCCATGCAAATCCCCCTGGAAACCCAAAATAGTGGGCAATAGCTCATGAAAACGACCATGAAACGTGAAAATGATGAGTTTTTGGTAATAACTCTCAGACATTTATCGGGTCTTACGGGCCATGCAAATACCCCTGGAACCACAAAATTGTGGGCAAGCTCGGGTATTACGAGCCATGCAAATCGCCATGGAACCCCAAAGCCGTGGGCAATAGCTCATAAAAACAGATATAAAACGCAAAAATGATGAGTTTTTTTATCATAACTCTCAAACATGTATCGGTACTTACTGGCCATGCAAAGCGCCTTGGAACCCCAAAACCGTGGACAATAGCTCATGAAAACGGCCATAAAACACGAAAACGATGAGTTTTTGGTCATACCTCTCAAACATGTATCCGGTCTTACAGGCCTTGAAAATCCCCCTGGAAACCCAAAATCATGGGAAAGTTCGAGTCTTACGAGACATGCAAATCCCCATGGAACCCAAAAACCGTGGGAAATAGCTCATGAAAACGGCAAAAAACACCAAAACGACGAGTTTTTGGTCATAATTCTAAGACATGTATTGGGACTTACGGCCATGCAAATCCCCCATGAACCCTAAAACCGTCGACAGGAGCTCATGAAAAAGGGCCATAAAACAGCAAAACGACGATTTTTTGGTCATAACTCCCAAACATGTATCGGGTCTTACAGGCCATTCAAATCGCCTTGGAACCCAAAAAGGTGGGCAATAGCTCATGAAAACGGCCATAAAACACGAAAACGACAAGTTTTTTGTCATAACTCTCAAACATGAATCGGGTCTTACAGGCCGTGCAAATCCCCATAGAACCCCAAAACCGTGGGCAATAGCTCATGAAAACAGCCATAAAACGTGAAAATGATTTGTTTTTTGTTAAATATCTCAAACATGTATCGGGTCTTACGTGCCATGCAAATCCTGTGGAACCCCAAAAGAGTGGGCAATAGCTCATGAAAACGTGAATATGATGAATTTTTTGTCATAAGTCTCAAACATAAATCGGGTCTTACGGCTCATGCAAATCCCCCTGGAACCCTAAAATTGTGGGCAAGCTCTGGTCTTACGAGCCATCCAAATCCCCATGGAACCCCAAAACCGTTGGCAATTTCTCATGAAAACGGCCATAAAACAAAACGACCACTTTTGGTCATAACTCTCAAACATGTAAATTGCCTTGGAACCCCAAAACTAAGGACAAGAGCTCTTGAAAACAACCATAAAACATGAAAACAACAAGTTTTGGTCATAACTCTCAAACATGTATCAGTTCTTATGGGCCATGCAAATCCCCCATTAACCCCAATACCATGGGCAATAGCACATGAAAAATGGCCATAAACACCAAAACGACATGTTTTTGGTCATAACTCTCAAACATGTATCGGGTCTTACGGGCCATGCAAATCCCCCATGGACCCAAAACCATGGGCAATAGCTCATGAAAAATGGCCATAAACACCAAAAGACGAAGTTTTCATAACTCTCAAACATGTATCGGGTCTTATGTGCCATGCAAATCCCCCTGGAAACCCAAAATAGTGGGCAATAGCTCATGAAAACGACCATGAAACGTGAAAATGATGAGTTTTTGGTAATAAATCTCAGACATATATCGGGTCTTACGGGCCATGCAAATACCCCTGGAACCCCAAAATTGTGGGCAAGCTCGGGTATTACGAGCCATGCAAATCGCCATGGAACCCCAAAACCGTGGGCAATAGCTCATAAAAACAGATATAAAACACAAAAATGATGAGTTTTTTTGTCATAACTCTCAAACAGGTATCGGTACTTACGGGCCATGCAAAGCTCCTTGGAACCACAAAACCGTGGTCAATAGCTCATGAAAACGGCCATAAAACACGAAAACGATGAGTTTTTGGTCGTACCTCTCAAACATGTATCCAGTCTTACAGGCCTTGAAAATCCCCCTGGAAACCCAAAATCATGGGAAAGTTCGAGTCTTACAAGACATGCAAATCCCCACGGAACCCAAAAACCGTGGGAAATAGCTCATGAAAACGGCAAAAAACACCAAAACGACGAGTTTTTGGTCATAATTCTAAGACATGTATTGGGTCTTACGGCCATGCAAATCCCCCATGAACCCTAAAACCGTGGGCGGAGCTCATGAAAAGGGCCATAAAACAAACGACGATTTTTTGGTCATACCTCCCAAACATGTATCGGGTCTTACGGGCCATTCAAATCGCCTTGGAACCCAAAAACGTGGGCAATAGCTCATGAAAACGGCCATAAAACACGAAAACGACAAGTTTTTTGTCATAACTCTCAAACATGAATCGGGTCTTACAGGCCGTGCAAATCCCCATAGAACCCCAAAACCGTGGGCAATAGCTCATTGTCGTGGGAATGACCACGGCAGATGCTGCAATCGGCAGCGAGTAGTAGAACGAAGGGCAAGGGCGGCCAGCCATCTGCGGTGCGAGATGAGGGCAAAGACACAGGGATTTACCCAGGTTCGGCCCCGGAGGTAAAAGACCTACTCACTGCTAGATTGTATTATGGAGGTGTTTACAATGGCGTTTTCGGCGACTAGGCGGTAGTAGCTTGGTGTATGAGGGAACGTGTCTCTACTCACCCCTTAGGGAGGTTTATATAGGCTCACCTCCCCTAGGGTTTACATATCTCAACCGATTCGGTTACAACTTTGGCAATCGTTTAAACCTAGACCGACTGGGCCTATCCACTCGCATGGGCCTTCAACTTCCGCCGCTGGTATCTTGTCGGGCTTTGATCCACTCGCCTCACAGCCCACTCGCCAACCTTTGGGCGATCGGAACGCCCTGCCGAGTATACCCCAAGAGGCGTATCCCCATCAAGTCCCCGAGGCCGTCGTTGATTAGGCGCGTGACCGGCGCAGGAGTATACGGCTTCAAGTTGGCATCCAACGAATCGTCGGCGGCTCGCGAAAGAATAAATGGCGACCGAGTTACGTCTTGGGCGAGTCGAGCCAACAGGACGCGGTCCCGGCGAATAACTTAGCGAGCCGAGCGGCAGGAGACGGACCGTCGGGCGCGGTCAAACTAGCCGTTAAGGTAACTCAACGGTAACTTCTGGCGTAATTATTGCGCAGTAACGGCCCCCTAATTTGGCGGGCAATCCCCGCTATATAAGAGGAATGGTAGGCTATCGCAAAGCCAACCGCCCACCATTTCTTCCGAGCGCACACATCTTCCTTCCTCCGATTCCGCGATCCGATCGACCCGCAATCCTCCGACCTCCAAACAAATCCTCAGCCATGGCCCTTTCCGAACCCTGGGGTAGATCCAAGTGCACCAGGGCGCAGCTGGCCTCCTTCGAGGAGGCCGGAATCCTGCGGGCCGGCTGCTGGCGTATTCCCGCAGCCGGAGAGACGACCCCGAACCCGCGAGAGAGAGAGTTCATCTGTTTCACTAGTCACCTCGAGCGGGGGTTAGGGTTTCCCACCTCCTTGTTCTTCCGGCGCTTCTGCGCCTACTACGGGATCCAACCTCGATCTGGTCCCCATAGCATCGAGCAGCTCGCCATCTTCGTGGCTCGCGAGTGCTTGGGCTGCCGGCCCTATTTCCCCTTGTGGCAAGATCTGTTCCATGGACGGATCAGCCGCGAGGAGGCAGGCGGCCCAATGCTAGCCGCGGGCGGCTTAACCTTCCAACTCAAATCCAAAGCCTCTTTCTTCGACTTGATGCTGCCAGCCAAAGCAGCGAGCGACTGGAAAAAGTCATGGTTCTACGTGACCGAGGCGACTCCGGAGGACGAGGTGGCGATCCCGCGGTACTCGGCCAACCGTTCCGAACCACGCCATCTCCAGGTCGGCAAGCTCCCCGATGACCAGCGAATGGTCGTCGACGAGATGCTCCAGACCATTCGTGGTCTGAAGAAGAAGGGGCTCCAGACGGTGAACTTGTATAACTGTTGGCTTGGGCGCGGTTCGCTCCGCCCAACGCGAGCATTATATGTACCAGTACACGGGCCGAGGGGACTCGACAAAGGCCTGCCTCGCCGAGTGGAAGTTGGAGGACTACCTCTCGGCGCTGAAGAAGATCACCCAGGCGGCGTACACGGATGCGCAAGCCGGGGTCCCTCCTTACACCGCGAAGCGTCCGGCTCCGACGGTAATCCTCTTATCTTATTCGCAGTCGCAGTATGTGCAGTCGCGGCAATTCTAACTTTGTTTTATGTTTAACGCAGCTGTTCCAAGTGGTGGAAGGGTGGCTACCACCCGCCGATGACGAGAGCCCCGGGCCATCCACCCAGGATACAAGCGAGTCGCCACCCGCCAAAGGCAACGAAGACGACGAGGACGAGTCCGAAGAAGAGATTGCCCCGCTGGTCCGAAGGACCCGCGGGCAACATCAGCGCGATATCGAAGCGAGCAGGAGCCTCGAGCGTCATGATGATGACGAGGAGCTCCCGGAAACCACCTCGCGACGTCAGGCCACTCCCGCAAAGAAGAAGAAGAAGGAGAAGGAAGCGAGGGCCCCCCTGAAGAGGAAGACGGTTGCCGCCGAAGATGGCCTCAGCGCCGCATTCAACGAGCAGCTCCGATGCTCACAGTTCGTCCGGCGACGGCGCGGCCCCGGTGACAACCGCGCTTGATGCGCCATCCATGGAGGCGCCGCTGGCTTCAATGCCCCCGCCCTTTGCGCCAGTCTCCGGGCTAGGGAAGGCTCCGGCTGCGGCGACTTCGCCTCGCAAAGAGGTCCCGAGCGCGGTGGTCTCGCCTCGCAAGGAGGCTGCGGTCATGGCAGTCCCTCCTCGCGAGGAGGCTTCCGCCGAAGGCGCCCCGGAGGCCCCAACCGCTACCTCGACGTCAAAGAAGCCGTCCGTATCCTGGGCCCCTGGCGTCCTGGACCTGCGGCTTAGTCGCCGATTGGGCCCTGAGCTGGAGAAACCGGCCAACCTTCGCACAGGGCTGCGTTTCATTCTAGTCGCCAAGTGAGTGCATTTGGCCCTCACCATTCTCTTTTAGTGCTTCAATTGTTTTTTACTGATTTATCTTGACATGCAGGACCGGAGTGAAGAAGATGGGCCACCCGACGGTGGCCAAGGTACCCTCCACTGCTAGCGAGGAGGATCCCTCCCGTAAGAGGAAGGTGGACGAGGTCGCCGCCTCCACGGAAGGCAGCAAGAAGGCCAAGGGCGACGACGTCGTCGCTGTCTCTGATGACGCGGCGGCCGCGCCGGCTGGGCCCGCAGTGGAGGTGACCGCGTCTACGAAGGGGGGCACCTTGACTAGACCGGAGGGAGCGAGCTCCTTTGGGGCGGGTGCCTCGATCGCTACCTTCCCCCGCTTCATGACCAAGGCGACCACGGCGAGTGAAGCTGCGGCCCCGAGCCTCGCTCCGGGGGCCGCCGACGCTGAAATTGACCAACGTCGCGGGCACACACCGCTATGCGTCGGTGGACGGTGCAACTTCACGGCATGCTTGGCGCAGCCATCCGTGTACCTCGGTCCCGAGGATCGGGCCGGAGTGCAGCGGCTTGATTCTTATAGTTTCTTATTTTGTACGTTCGAGTCCAGTCCCCGAGTGCGTATGCGCTAAATTTTAGCGGGTATGCACTGAGTAATTTTTGCGGTCGCCAGTCCCCGAGTGCGCACTCGCTAGATTGTAGCGGGTGGGCACTGAGTAGTTTTTGCGGTCGCCAGTCCCCGAGTGCGCACTCGCTAGATTGTAGCGGGTGGGCACTGAGTAGTTTTCAGGTGTGCTGACTTTGGAGTTGTACAGGGTCTGCAGCTGGAGTCGGCAGAGCGATTGGCTCTGGCGGCGTCTTGAGAAGGAGCTGGCCTCAAGAAGTAAACAAGGAACTTCAGGCTGTTGCTTTGCAGCGGAGGTGTCTCGTCAGAGCTTGTCCTCGCGGCGAAATGATGACGGCGAGATCTGCGTAGGCATCGCTGAGCAAAGGATCGCCGAGCTCGGCGCGAACTGCGGAGGCGAAGAAGAAGCACGCCGGGCGAACGGCGAGCTAAGGCCGCCGCTATGCCGCAGAGGAAGACCGGAAGGTGTCGGAAGCCCTCATTGTTGGGCTTCAGGACGATCATACGTCGCTTCAAAGTTTCATCACGGGACTCGCCCGCCCATTGCTTGAGTACGTCTTCCCAGTCTTGTAGTTGTATTTCCTGTGGTTTCTATGATACTCACACCTGTCTCCTTTTAGCAGGTCGTGTGATTGCTAGTCATGAAGAAGCGAGCTCTCTTGATGCGAGGGAGTGCGTGAGCATGCTCGTTGACTCGGCGACGCTGTCGGCGACGTGCATCCGCGCCTACCTTCAAGAGATGTCGCCCACGGAGGTTATTCCCAGTGACCTCGTTGAGGTGTGGGAGTACTTGGAGAAGGCGCCCGCGGTCGTAGAGTTCATGACGCGGTCGGCGTTTCGACGCGGAGCGTCAACAGCTCTGAGCCTGGGACTTGCCCACTTCCCTGAAGACTTCGACCTCGACGATGTGACGAGTGGGTATCCGTCGACCGGGCGCGGTCGATCTGTCCGAGGTTCTCAAGCTGCAGGAACGCGTCGCCGCACCGTGAGCGTGTCGGGCGATGGGCGACCTCCTTCCGTGAAGCGGTCCGCGCCAAACGACCGAGCCCGCGATCGCGACTTCAAGGTCGAGCAGCCTTTCAGCCGGGCGATGGCGGGTGACGTATCCATCGAACCTGTATCGCTTTCATCCGTAGGCCGGTTACAGTGCGTCGCGTCGTCGAAGCCTGCAGAATAGGGTAGTGTGCCTAGATGAGTTAGCAGCAGTTCTGCCGAATAGGCATAGTTTGTAATGTAAGACAATGCAATTTGCGATTGAATTGGACGTTGTGTCCATTTTGCTAATAATTGTCGTGTTTTGGATTGATTTTGGATGAGTCCCGAGCGTCCCGCCTTTTGTGGGTTCACCTTGTATATGATGTTTATTGTTATCGTGTTTTGTTAGTTTAGTCGACTCGCCCGAGCTCGAAGAGCGATCGCAAAGCGACTCCTTGAGCGCTCATTTTACCGTTTTCCCAACGCGAACGGGTCGGGTGGCCGAGTCCCCGGCGTGGTACTTGGTTTCGAGGCGCGACTCGAGGGTGGTTGAGGACTGCGCGTTAGCGGGCGTCACTCCTGCCCGCCGGGGGTCGGCGGCGAAGTCCTGGCGTGCTCTCTTACTTGACGTTTTCCCTGACCGATCGCGACGAACTGGTATTCAGTCCCCGAGCGTGGTACTTAGTCGTTCGAGTCGCTACGCCGAGGATGCGGAGGACCAGGCCGGCAGGAGAAGCGAGGGCAGTTGTCTTGGTTTGAAAAACCAGTCGAGCTAGGCGACTCCAATGGGGCTCCGGATTGGCGTTTTTCGTGGACGACGCAGGACCTGAGATGACTCAGTGCTCCTACATCGCACTACTTGGCCGTGCCGGTCGCTGTACCAAAGGTTGACTTCTGCATGTTAGCATGACGCTGTTATTACGAGTGCGAGTGGCACAAGACGTGGAGAGTAGACGGATTTTGCAGTAACCGTTCCTTTTATTCATAGCGACTGGGGAGTACATATATGGGGTTCTAGGAATAGAACTTCCGGAGGAGATTTACATTCCATGGCCGCTTGACGTCGAGTTCGCCGTCCCCGCGGACGTCGATGAGGTAGTAGGCGTCGTTGCCGAGTACGCGCCCGATAGCGAACGGGCCTTCCCACGGAGGGGAGAGCTTGTGCATGCCCTTCCTGTCCTGGATGAGGCGTAACACCAGGTCTCCTTCCTGGAAGGTGCGGGTTTTCACCCGTCGGCTGTGGTAGCGGCGGAGCCCTTGCTGATAAATGGCTGTGCGCGATCGGGCGAGGTCGCGTGCCTCGTCGAGTTGGTCGAGCCCATCTTGGCGGGCCAGCTCGTTTGCGGCCTCCGTATAGTGGACGACCCGCGGCGAATCGTGTTCGAGGTCGGTGGGCATGACCGCTTCGGCGCCGTAGACCATGAAGAAGGGGGTGAATCCCGTCGACCTGTTGACCGAGGTTCGGATTCCCCAGATGACGGATGGTAGCTCTTCGACCCAACATCCAGCGGTGTGCTCAAGTGGTACTTGGAGTCGTGGCTTCAGGCCGTGGAGGATGCTTTGGTTGGCTCTTTCCGCCTGGCCGTTGGACTCTGGGTGGGAGACTGACGCGAGGTCGAGTCGGATGTGGTGCTCTTCGCAGAATTCGGCCATTGCTCCCTTGGCGAAGTTTGTGCCGTTGTCCGTGATGATGCTGTTGGGGAACCCGTAGCGATATATGAGCTCGCGTAGGAACTTAGTGGCGGTCTTCCCGTCGCATTTCCAGACTGGCTTGGCTTCCACCCACTTCGTGAATTTATCGACGGCGACTAGCAAGTGGGTGTAGCCAGAGGGGGCCTTCTTGAAGGGGCCTACCATGTCCATGCCCCACACAGCGAATGGCCAGGTGATGGGGATTGTTTTGAGCGCCGAACTTGGTACGTGCGTCTGGTTGGCGTACTTCTGGCATCCGGCGCATCGCTGGACGATGTCGACTGCGTCGGCGTGTGCGGTAGGCCAGTAAAAGCCGTGTCGCATAGCCTTGGCGACCAGGGAGCGCGCGGCGGCGTGGTGGCCGCAGTCGCCTGAGTGGATGTCGTGTAGTATTTTGCGTCCTTCAGCCGGTTGGACGCAACGCTGGAACACGCCGGTGACGCTGCGTTTGTGTAGCTCGCCGTCGATGATGGTGTAGGATTTGCATCGGCGAGCAATCATTCGAGCGCTTGTCTCGTCTGCGGGTAGGGTGCCGGCCTCCAGGTAAGCGACGTAGGGCTTGGTCCAGTCGTCTGGCTCGGTGATGAGTGCGACCAAGGCTGCCTCTGGTTGGAGGGGTACTCCGATGTCGATCTCCCTCGGGGGAGAGACTGATGGTTTGGAGATTGTGTCGAGGAACACGCCGGCGGGTGGTGCGAGTCGAGCCGACCCGATGCGAGAGAGGGCGTCGGCCTCTTCGTTTTTCCGCCTGTCGATCCACTCGACGGAATAGCCGGTGAAGTGGCCGCCCAACTTGTCCACCTCTTGGCGATAAGCCGCCATGGTAGGGGAGACGGCGTCGCAGGTGCGGCGACCGCCCGCTAGGTCGGAGTCTCCGTAGCATCGGCGATTGACGCTCATCTCCTTGGCGGCTCGCATGCCGTGGAGTAGGGCCTCGTACTCGGCCATGTTGTTGGTGCAGGGCGTGAATTCGAGGCGGAGGATGTAGCGGAGCTTATCGCCCTTTGGTGAGGTCAGCACTATCCCTGCTCCTGCGCCGTCTGCGTTCTTGGACCCGTCGAAGTGCAGGTTCCAGTAGTGTAGGTACGGCGGCTTTTCTGGCTGCTGGGCCTCCTCCCAGTCGGCGATGAAGTCTGCCAGTGCCTGGGACTTGATCGCCCTCCGTGGCTCGTATTTAATGTTGTGGACGCCGATTCGGCCCACTTGGCGACCGCCCGGTCGCCTCGCGATTGCGGATGATGTCTTGTAGTGGAGCTGAGGCGACCGTGATCGGGTGCTCTCGAAGTAGTGCGCAGCGCCACGAGCTCAAGACCGCGTATACCAACCACGTATTGTGGGTATCTGGCGCGACTCGGTGAGGACCTCGCTGATGTAGTACACCGTCACCGGACCGGCGCCTTTCTTCCTCTGGTCGCTCGACGACCGTTCTGCCGACGACGGCTCGGACGCGACGTGAACCAGCATGGGCTCTTTGTCGGGTGCGGCGAGTAGTGGTGCTGCGAGTAGCACCTTTTTGAGGTCGCGAGCGCCGTCCGCCTCCTTGTCCCATGGAAGGTGGGATTCTTGCGCATCGACGGTATAGGGGCATCGCTTTTCGCCAGCGGGGATGAAGCGGCCGAGGCCGCTACGCCCGCCAGCTCGACGTCGCAGCACGGGTTTGTTTGCCGAGCCGCGATCGTGTCGATCTTCGGGTTTGCCTCGATCCCTCGTTTGGAGACGACGCCTAGTAATTGCCCGGGTACACCAAGGTGCACTTGCCTGTTGAGCTTTATCTTGTACCTCCGCAGTTGGCGAAGGTCTCCGCTAGGTCGGCGAGTAGGTCTCCTTGGCGGCGGATTTACGACCACGTCGTCGATGTAGACGTGGATGTTGCGCCAATTTGGCTCGCGAGGCATTCTTGCATGCACCGCTGGTAGGTCGCCCGGCGTTCTTGAGGCGAAGGTCATGGCGGTGTAGCGAGTTCGAATGGCGTGATGAACGCCGTCTTCTCCTCATCCTCGACAGCCATTTTGATCTGGTTATACCGAGTAGGCGTCGAGGAAACACAACGACTCGAGCCAGCGGTTGAATCGACTATCCGATCGATCCGGGAGGACGAATCGCCTTTGGGCGCTGTTCAGATTTGTAGTCGATACACATTCTCCGGTCCCGTTTTTTCTCGACCAGGACTGGGTTTGCCAGCCACTTGAGTATTTGATTGGCAGATGAAGCCGGCAGCAGCGGCGGCTGTACTTCCTCGGCGATTGCTCGACGGGCGCTCTTCATTGAAGGGCGCGGCGCTATGACGGTCGCACTTTGGGGTCGGCGTTTAGTTTGTGCTCAGCGAGCTCCCTAGGGACACCGGGCATGTCGGAGGGTTTCCATGCGAAGATGTCCCTATTCTCACGGGAACTTCGATGAGCGCCTTCCTATGCTTTGGGCTCATGCCTGTCCCAATTGTCACCGTGGCTGGGGTCGCCGGGACCAGCTCGACGCGGTATGCGTCGTGGCCTCAAAGGTTGAGGTGTTTGTGCCTCTCGAGTTGGGCTTCTTGAGTATTGTGGGTCGTTGTTGACCCGCCGCGTGTTGGCGAGTTCGTCGGCGTGATTAGTTTCCGCGATAGCGGCGTCGGCGAGTTCGGCCTTTGGCCTCGCGATGGCGGCCATGTCGGGTCGCCGTTGATGGTGATGACGCCGCACGGCCGGGAGCTTCATCGCGTTATGCAGCGTGGTGGGCGCTGCCATGAATTTGGCGAACGCCTGGCGCCCCAGGACGCAGTGGTAAGGGCTGTCGAAGGGCACCAACTCGAAGGTGATCCGCTCGGTGCGGAAGTTTGCCGGGCTGCCGAAGGTGACTGGCAGCGTGACTTTGCCGATCGGATACGCCTTCCGACCGGGGACGATGCCGTGGAACGTGGTGTGGGTTGTCTCGATCATCGATCGCGGAGCCGCACCGCTGAAGGTGTCGAGGTAGAGGATGTTGATGGAGCCGCCGCCGCCCATCGGGGTCTTGGGAGCCGTAGTCGCCGACCTTGGGCTTGACCACCAAGGCGACTCGTCCGGTACTGGCGCGTGGCGAGTGGTCTTGCGGGCTCCAGTGATGGGCTGTTCACCAGTTTAGGAACCGGGGACGTCTGTCTGGCCACCGCGTTGGCGGCGACGACGCGGCGATGACCTTCTTCTCGCTTCGTGTTGAAGCGGTGAAGGTGTGGAGCGAGCCGGCACTTTGCGAATTTCCGCCATTTGGCGGGTCGTTGTCGGTGTCCTCCGGCGCGTGCCTTCTCGATTTCCCGAGGGTGTGGCGGTCGGCGGTGGTGTGCGTGGCGGGCTTTCCTTCCCCCTGTAAACGCACACGGTTGGTTTAGGAGGGCCGCGGATCGAACCTTGGCTTGTTCTTGTAGTTGCCGCCCTGCCGTTGCCCTCCGTCACGGCGGTAGCTTTTGGGCTCGCGTTATGCGTGCCGGCGTTAGCGAAGTCGACTCGCCCGTCGTGGCGCTGCTTGCGTGAGGCGGTGCCGCTATGGTAGGTCGGTTCGGCGTCGCCGCCGCTTCGTCGCGGCGTTGCCCTCCTGACTCGTCGTCGATTTCTTGGTTGGGGTCTTCTTCGGCGTATCGTTTGGCGATCTCGAGGAGGTCGGGGATGTTGTCGAGCGTGCGGGCGTGTCGCTTGAGCTTGGCGACTAGAGGCTCGTAGCGACACGAGGTCTTGAAGCAATGGATCGCGGTGTCCGGGTGGATGCCGACCGCGTTGTACCAGAGCTCTTGCCACCGTTGGACCCAGTTGCGAGTCGACTCGCGAGGTCCCTGGACGCATCGTTCCAGGTCCTCGATGGTGGTGGCACGGGTGTAGGAGCACTCGAAGTGCCTGACGAAGGCGTCGCGCATTTCCTCCCAGGAGTCGATGCTGTCCTGGGGGAGCGTGTTGATCCATTGCCTGCACGTCCCCTCCATCATCAGTGGGAGGTAACGGGCGGCGAGTAGGTCAGTGTGACCCGCGATCCCCATTGCCATGAGGTATGTGTCGAGCCAGACTGCGGGGTCGTCCGAGGAGTCGTATTTTTCTATCTCCTTTGGCGCCTTGAAGTTTGGTGGATACTTCTCGCCTCGGATCATTGGTCCGAAGCACTTGGGCCCGAGTCGACTGAGCGACCCCATAGGCTCGCCATCGCGGCGATTAGCTAGGGTGTGCCGCAAGTCATCGGGCTGGCGTGCGCGCCAGTTTTGGTTGTTGATGATGTGAGTGCGGGCGTCGATGGGTTCTCCGTTAGCGGCGATGAAGTTGGTCGCCGGCCTTGGATCGTTGGTGGAGAGTGCCGCGTTCGCAGGTCGGCGTTGGAGCTGCAATGGCTCTGGCGGCGGGCAATTAAGGGTGTTTGCCGCCGCTGGGCGGCCGCTTGAGGCCGCCCTGCTTCCTGAGGAGCGTGAGTATACTCGCCCTTGCGAGTCGGCGCCCGCTTTTTGCTGTTCCACGGCCTTTGCGAGCAGGGCCTTGACGTACTGGATTTGCAGGGCGCCGTCGCCGGTTGCCGTGATGCTATCGGCCGCTGCTCGGCCTGCCACGAGGTTGTCCATCGGGGTGGAGAACAGTGGGAGGCCGTTCGCGTCTCGCTCCCGTGAGGAGACGACTATCCGTGGCTGGTCCCTGGGAAGGGTGCGGTTGGGTGGTGGTGGGGCACCCATCGCCGTTGATCCTGGCGGGGGCCGAGTGCTTCCTCCTGGTGGCGCGTTCTCGCAGATCGCGCGCTCGGCTATGCGAGCCGGGTCGTTTTCGTCGTCGAAGTTCAGGGCACGCCCTTGAACGGTGGGGTTCAAGCGTGACCTGATCCGCTGCTGGTGGTAGCGTGACAGCTCCTGCCGTCACACCTTTCGGCCGAGGCGAAATTTTCGCGGCTTGCTTTCTTCCGCCAGCTTCAAGCGGAGTTCCTCGATCTCCGTTGCCGTGGCGTTAGGAGGGATTGGGGTGGAGAAAGGGTCCTCCGGTGGATCGGTGCCGGTGGCCATGTAAGCCGCGGCGTGGCGATTGGAGCCGTCACGGAGGTCGGCGGAGTTCTCCGACCCGGAATCGGATTCGAAGATCCCGAGGATGGAGGGGTCCTCGAAATCTCCCGCGTTGGAGACCTGGGCGATGGAGCCCGCGGATGAGGCCGCGGTGATGGATCCGGCGAGTGACGCCGGGTCGCCGTCGTCGGTGAGGGCCGCATCTTCTGCGGCGAGTTCGGCCACGTTGTGGGCCGAGTTCGGAGGCGAGGCGGTGGATCGTGCGGACTGGCTCTCGGAGAGCCGATCGGCGTGGCGACTTCGCGGATCTGAGCCGAGTCCTCCGAGGTGATGACGTCGGTGAGGCCGGCGAAGAGGCTGATCGCCGGTGGCGGGATCACGTGCGCGTGACGGGTCGTGCCGCCGGGACGTAGCTGCTCGGCAAGATCTGGAGCATCTCGCTGATCGCTATCATACGGCCGGTGGCGACCGTCTCGTTGATGGGCAGATTGGATCTCGCCGCAGAACACCGGCCGGACCGGCCAGGCCCCAAGGAAAACAGCCATAAAACGTGAAAATGATTTGTTTTTTGTTAAATATCTCAAACATGTATCGGGTCTTACGTGCCATGCAAATCCTGTGGAACCCCAAAAGAGTGGGCAATAGCTCATGAAAACGTGAATATGATGAATTTTTTGTCATAAGTCTCAAACATAAATCGGGTCTTACGGCTCATGCAAATCCCCCTGGAACCCTAAAATTGTGGGCAAGCTCTGGTCTTACGAGCCATCCAAATCCCCATGGAACCCCAAAACCGTTGGCAATTGCTCAAAAACGGCCATAAAACAATCAAACGACCACTTTTTGGTCATAACTCTCAAACATGTAAATTGCCTTGGAACCCCAAAACTAAGGACAAGAGCTCTTGAAAACAACCATAAAACATGAAAACAACAAGTTTTTGGTCATAACTCTCAAACATGTATCAGTTCTTATGGGCCATGCAAATCCCCCATTAACCCCAATACCATGGGCAATAGCACATGAAAAATGGCCATAAACACCAAACGACATGTTTTTGGTCATAACTCTCAAACATGTATCGGGTCTTACAGCCATGCAAATCCCCCATGGACCCAAAAACATGGGCAATAGCTCGTGAAAAATGGCCATAAACACCAAAAAGACGAGTTTTTCGTCATAACTCTCAAACATGTCTCGGGTCTTATGTGCCATGCAAATCCCCCTGGAAACCCAAAATAGTGGGCAATAGCTCATGAAAACGACCATGAAACGTGAAAATGATGAGTTTTTGTTAATAACTCTCAGACATATATCGGGTCTTACGGGCCATGCAAATACCCCTAGAACCCCAAAATTGTGGGCAAGCTCGGGTATTACGAGCCATGCAAATCGCCATGGAACCCCAAAACCATGGGCAATAGCTCATAAAAACAGATATAAAACGCAAAAATGATGAGTTTGTTTATCATAACTCTCAAACATGTATCGGTACTTACTGGCCATGCAAAGCGCCTTGGAACCCCAAAACCGTGGACAATAGCTCATGAAAACGGCCATAAAACACGAAAACGATGAGTTTTTGGTCGTACCTCTCAAACATGTATCCGGTCTTACGGCCTTGAAAATCCCGTGGAACCCCAAAATCATGGGAAAGTTCGAGTCTTAAGAGACATGCAAATCCCCATGGAACCCAAAACCGTGGAAATAGCTCATGAACGGCAAAAACACCAAAGCGACGAGTTTTGGTCATAATTCTAAGACATGTATTGGGTCTTACCATGCAAATCCCCATGAACCCTAAAACCGTGGGATGAGCTCATGAAAAGGCCATAAACAAAGAAACGACGATTTTTGGTCATAACTCCCAAACATGTATCGGGTCTTACGGCCATTCAAATCGCCTTGGAACCCAAAAACGTGGGCAATAGCTCATGAAAACGGCCATAAAACGAAACGACAAGTTTTTGTCATAACTCTCAAACATGAATCGGGTCTTACAGCCGTACAAATCCCATAGAACCGCAAAACCGTGGGCAATAGCTCATGAAAACAGCCATAAAACGTGAAAATGATTTGTTTTTTGTTAAATATCTCAAACATGTATCGGGTCTTACGTGCCATGCAAATCCTGTGGAACCCCAAAAGAGTGGGCAATAGCTCATGAAAACGTGAATATGATGAATTTTTTGTCATAAGTCTCAAACATAAATCGGGTCTTACGGCTCATGCAAATCCCCCTGGAACCCTAAAATTGTGGGCAAGCTCTGGTCTTACGAGCCATCCAAATCCCCATGGAACCCCAAAACCGTTGGCAATTTCTCATGAAAACGGCCATAAAACACCGAAACGACCACTTTTTGGTCATAACTCTCAAACATGTAAATTGCCTTGGAACCCCAAAACTAAGGACAAGAGCTCTTGAAAACAACCATAAAACATGAAAACAACAAGTTTTTGGTCATAACTCTCAAACATGTATCGGGTCTTACGGGCCATGCAAATCCCCCATGGACCCAAAACCATGGGCAATAGCTCATGAAAATTGGCCATAAACACCAAAAAGACGAGTTTTTCGTTATAACTCTCAAACATGTCTCGGGTCTTATGTGCCATGCAAATCCCCCTGGAAACCCAAAATAGTGGGCAATAGCTCATGAAAACGACCATGAAACGTGAAAATGATGAGTTTTTGGTAATAACTCTCAGACATATATCGGGTCTTACGGGCCATACAAATTCCGTGGAACCCCAAAATTGTGGGCAAGCTCGGTATTACGAGCCATGCAAATCGCCATGGAACCCCAAAACCGTGGGCAATAGCTCATAAAAACAGATATAAAACGAAAAAAAGGATGAGTTTTTTTGTCATAACTCTCAAACATGTATCGGTACTTACGGGCCATGCAAAGCTGCTTGGAACCCCAAAACCGTGGACAATAGCTCATGAAAACGGCCATAAAACACGAAAACGATGAGTTTTTGGTAATACCTCTCAAACATGTATCCGGTCTTACAGGCCTTGAAAATCCCCGTGGAACCCCAAAATCATGGGAAAGTTCGAGTCTTACGAGACATGCAAATCCCCATGGAACCCAAAAACTGTGGGAAATTGCTCATGAAAACGGCAAAAAACACCAAAACGACGAGTTTTTGGTCATAATTCTAAGACATGTATTGGGTCTTACGGCCATGCAAATCCCCCATGAACCCTAAAACCATGGATAGGAGCTCATGAAAAAGGGCCATAAAACAGCAAAACGATGATTTTTTGGTCATAACTCCCAAACATGTATCGTGTCTTACGGGCCATTAAAATCGCCTTGGAACCCAAAAACGTGGGCAATAGCTCATGAAAACGGCCATAAAACACGAAAACGACAAGTTTTTTGTCATAACTCTCAAACATGAATCGGGTCTTACAGGCCATGCAAATCCCCATAGAACCCCAAAACCGTGGGCAATAGCTCATGAAAACAGCCATAAAACGTGAAAATGATTTTTTTTGTTAAATATCTCAAACATGTATCGGGTCTTACGTGCCATGCAAATCCTTCGGAACCCCAAAAGAGTCGGAAATAGCTCATGAAAACGTGAATATGATGAATTTTTGGTCATAAGTCTCAAACATAAATCGGGTCTTACGGGTCATGCAAATCCCCCTGGAACCCTAAAATTGTGGGCAAGCTCTAGTCTTACGTATGAGTCATCCAAATCCCCATGGAACCCCAAACCCGTTGGCAATTTCTCATGAAAACGGCTATAAAACACCGAAACGACCACTTTTTGGTCATAACTCTCAAACATGTAAATTGCCTTGGAACCCCAAAACTAAGGACAATAGATCTTGAAAACAACCATAAAACATGAAAACAACAAGTTTTTGGTCATAACTCTCAAACATGTATCAGTTCTTATGGGCCATGCAAATCCCCCATTAACCCCAATACCATGGGCAATAGCACATGAAAAATGGCCATAAACACCAAAACGACATGTTTTTGGTCATAACTCTCAAACATGTATCGGGTCTTACGGGCCATGCAAATCCCCCATGGACCCAAAACCATGGGCAATAGCTCATGAAAATGTCCATAAACACCAAAACGACGAGTTTTTCGTCATAACTCTCAAACATGTATCGGGTCTTATGTGCCATGCAAATCCCCCTGGAAACCCAAAATAGTGGGCAATAGCTCATGAAAACGACCATGAAACGTGAAAATGATGAGTTTTTGGTAATAACTCTCGGACATTTATCGGGTCTTACGCCATGCAAATACCCTGGAACCACAAAATTGTGGGCAAGCTCGGGTATTACGAGCCATGCAAATCGCCATGGAACCCCAAAGCCGGGCAATAGCTCATAAAACAGATATAAACGCATAAAAATGATGAGTTTTTTATCATAACTCTCAAACATGTATCGGTACTACGGCCATGCAAAGCGCCTTGGAACCCCAAAACCGTGGACAATAGCTCATGAAAACGGCCATAAAACACGAAAACGATGAGTTTTGGTCATACCTCTCAAACATGTATCCGGTCTTACAGGCCTTGAAAATCCCTGAAACCCAAAATCATGGGAAAGTTCAGTCTTACGAGACAAATCCCATGGAACCCAAAACCGTGGGAAATAGCTCATGAAAACGGCAAAAAACACCAAAACGACGAGTTTTTGGTCATAATTCTAAGACATGTATTGGGTCTTACGGCCATGCAAATCCCCCATGAACCCTAAAACCGTGGACACGAGCTCATGAAAAAGGGCCATAAAACAGCAAAACGACGATTTTTTGGTCATAACTCCCAAACATGTATCGAGTCTTACGGGCCATTCAAATCGCCTTGGAACCCAAAAACGTGGGCAATAGCTCATGAAAACGGCCATAAAACATGAAAACGACAAGTTTTTTGTCATAACTCTCAAACATGAATCGGGTATTACAGGCCGTGCAAATCCCCATAGAACCCCAAAACCGTGGGCAATAGCTCATGAAAACAGCCATAAAACGTGAAAATGATTTGTTTTTTGTTAAATATCTCAAACATGTATCGGGTCTTACGTGCCATGCAAATCCTGTGGAACCCCAAAAGAGTGGGCAATAGCTCATGAAAACGTGAATATGATGAACTTTTTGTCATAAGTCTCAAACATAAATCGGGTCTTACGGGTCATGCCAATCCCCTGGAACCCTAAAATTGTGGGCAAGCTCTGGTCTTACGAGCCATCCAAATCCCCATGGAACCCCAAAACCGTTGGCAATTGCTCATGAAAACGGCCATAAAACACCGAAACGACCACTTTTTGGTCATAACTCTCAAACATGTAAATTGCCTTGGAACCCCAAAACTAAGGACAAGAGCTCTTGAAAACAACCATGAAACATGAAAACAACAAGTTTTTGGTCATAACTCTCAAACATGTATCAGTTCTTATGGGCCATGCAAATCCCCCATTAACCCCAATACCATGGGCAATAGCACATGAAAAATGGCCATAAACACCAAAACGACATGTTTTTGGTCATAACTCTCAAACATGTATCGGGTCTTACGGGCCATGCAAATCCCCCATGGACCCAAAACCATGGGCAATAGCTCGTGAAAAATGGCCATAAACACCAAAAAGACGAGTTTTTCGTCATAACTCTCAAACATGTCTCGGGTCTTATGTGCCATGCAAATCCCCCTGGAAACCCAAAATAGTGGGCAATAGCTCATGAAAACGACCATGAAACGTGAAAATGATGAGTTTTTGTTAATATCTCTCAGACATATATCGGGTCTTACGGGCCATGCAAATACCCCTAGAACCCCAAAATTATGGGCAAGCTCGGGTATTACGAGCCATGCAAATCGCCATGGAACCCCAAAACCGTGGGCAATAGCTCATAAAAACAGATATAAAACGCAAAAATGATGAGTTTTTTTATCATAACTCTCAAACATGTATCGGTACTTACTGGCCATGCAAAGCGCCTTGGAACCCCAAAACCGTGGACAATAGCTCATGAAAACGGCCATAAAACACGAAAACGATGAGTTTTTGGTCGTACCTCTCAAACATGTATCCGGTCTTACAGGCCTTGAAAATCCCCGTGGAACCCCAAAATCATGGGAAAGTTCGAGTCTTAAGAGACATGCAAATCCCCATGGAACCCAAAAACCGTGGGAAATAGCTCATGAAAACGGCAAAAAACACCAAAACGACGAGTTTTTGGTCATAATTCTAAGACATGTATTGGGTCTTACCATGCAAATCCCCATGAACCCTAAAACCGTGGACAGGAGCTCATGAAAATGGCCATAAAAGCAAAACAACGATTTTTTTGGTCATAACTCCCAAACATGTATCGGGTCTTACGGGCCATTCAAATCGCCTTGGAACCCAAAACGTGGGCAATAGCTCATGAAAACGGCCATAAAACACGAAAACGACAAGTTTTTGTCATAACTCTCAAACATGAATCGGGTCTTACAGCCGCAAATCCCCATAGAACCCCAAAACCGTGGGCAATAGCTCATGAAAACAGCCATAAAACGTGAAAATGAATTGTTTTTTGTTAAATACCTCAAACATGTATCGGGTCTTACGTGCCATGCAAATCCTGTGGAACCCCAAAAGAGTGGGCAATAGCTCATGAAAACGTGAATATGATGAATTTTTGGTCATAAGTCTCAAACATAAATCGGGTCTTACGGGTCATGCAAATCCCCCTGGAACCCTAAAATTGTGGGCAAGCTCTGGTCATACGAGCCATCCAAATCCCCATGGAACCCCAAAATCGTTGGCAATTGCTCATGAAAACGGCCATAAAACACTAAAACGACCACTTTTTGGTCATAAATCTCAAACATGTAAATTTCCTTGGAACCCCAAAACTAAGGACAATAGCTCTTGAAAACAACCATAAAACATGAAAACAACAAGTGTTTGGTCATAACTCTCAAACATGTATCAGTTCTTATGGGCCATGCAAATCCCCATTAACCCCAATACCATGGGCAATAGCACATGAAAATGGCCATAAACACCAAAACGACATGTTTTTGGTCGAACTCTCAAACATGTATCGGGTCTTACGACCATGCAAATCCCCATGGACCCAAAACCATGGGCAATAGGTCATGAAAATGGCCATAAACACCAAAAGACGAAGTTTTTCGTCATAACTCTCAAACATGTATCGGGTCTTATGTGCCATGCAAATCCCGAAACCCAAAATAGTGGGCAATAGCTCATGAAAACGACCATGAAACGTGAAAATGATGAGTTTTGTTAATATCTCTCGACATATATCGGGTCTACGGGCCATGCAAATACCCTAGAACCCCAAAATTGTGGGCAAGCTCGGGTATTGAGCCATGCAAATCGCCATGGAACCCCAAAACCGTGGGCAATAGCTCATAAAACAGATATAAAACGCATAAAATGATGAGTTTTTTATCATAACTCTCAAACATGTATCGGTACTTACTGCCATGCAAAGCGCCTTGGAACCCCAAAACCGTGGACAATAGCTCATGAAAACGGCCATAAAACACGAAAACGATGAGTTTTGGTCGCCTCTCAAACATGTATCCGGTCTTACAGCCTTGAAAATCCCGTGGAACCCCAAAATCATGGGAAAGTTCGAGTCTTAAGAGACATGCAAATCCCATGGAACCCAAAACCGTGGGAAATAGCTCATGAAAACGGAAAAACACCAAAACGACGAGTTTTGGTCATAATTCTAAGACATGTATTGGGTCTTACGACCATGCAAATCCCCATGAACCCTAAAACCGTGGGCAGGAGCTCATGAAAATGGCCATAAAACAAAGCAACGATTTTTGGTCATAACTCCCAAACATGTATCGGGTCTTACGGGCCATTCAAATCGCCTTGGAACCCAAAAACGTGGGCAATAGCTCATGAAAACGGCCATAAAACACGAAAACGACAAGTTTTTTGTCATAACTCTCAAACATGAATCGGGTCTTACAGGCCGTGCAAATCCCCATAGAACCCCAAAACCGTGGGCAATAGCTCATGAAAACAGCCATAAAACGTGAAAATGATTTGTTTTTTGTTAAATATCTCAAACATGTATCGGGTCTTACGTGCCATGCAAATCCTGTGGAACCCCAAAAGAGTGGGCAATAGCTCATGAAAACGTGAATATGATTAATTTTTTGTCATAAGTCGCAAACATAAATCGGGTCTTACGGGTCATGCCAATCCCCCTAGAACCCTAAAATTGTGGGCAAGCTCTGGTCTTACGAGCCATCCAAATACCCATGGAACCCCAAATCCATGGGCAATTGCTCATGAAAACGGCCATAAAACACCAAAACGGCCACTTTTTGGTCATAACTCTCAAACATGTAAATTGCCTTAGAACCCCAAAACTAAGGACAATAGCTCTTGAAAATAACAATAAAACATGAAAACAACAAGTTTTTGGTCATAACTCTCAAACATGTATCAGTTCTTATGGGCCATGCAAATCCCCCATTAACCCCAATACCATGGGCAATAGCACATGAAAAATGGCCATAAACACCAAAACGACATGTTTTTGGTCAGAACTCTCAAACATGTATCGGGTCTTACGGGCCATGCAAATCCCCCATGGACCCAAAACCATGGGCAATAGCTCATGAAAAATGGCCATAAACACCAAAAAGACGAGTTTTTCGTCATAACTCTCAAACATGTATCGGGTCTTATGTGCCATGCAAATCCCCCTGGAAACCCAAAATAGTGGGCAATAGCTCATGAAAACGACCATGAAACGTGAAAATGATGAGTTTTTGGTAATATCTCTCAGACATATATCGGGTCTTACGGGCCATGCAAATACCCGTGGAACCCCAAAATTGTGGGCAAGCTCGGGTATTACGAGCCATGCAAATCGCCATGGAACCCCAAAACCGTGGGCAATAGCTCATAAAAACAGATATAAAACGCAAAAATGATGAGTTTTTTTATCATAACTCTCAAACATGTATCGGTACTTACTGGCCATGCAAAGCGCCTTGGAACCCCAAAACCGTGGACAATAGCTCATGAAAACGGCCATAAAACACGAAAACGATGAGTTTTTGGTCGCATTCTCAAACATGTATCCGGTCTTACAGGCCTTGAAAATCCCCGTGGAACCCCAAAATCATGGGAAAGTTCGAGTCTTAAGAGACATGCAAATCCCCATGGAACCCAAAAACCGTGGGAAATAGCTCATGAAAACGGCAAAAAACACCAAAACGACGAGTTTTTGGTCATAATTCTAAGACATGTATTGGGTCTTACGGCCATGCAAATCCCCCATGAACCCTAAAACCGTGGACAGGAGCTCATGAAAAATGGCCATAAAACAGCAAAACGACGATTTTTTGGTCATAACTCCCAAACATGTATCGGGTCTTACGGGCCATTCAAATCGCCTTGGAACCCAAAAACGTGGGCAATAGCTCATGAAAACGGCCATAAAACACGAAAACGACAAGTTTTTTGTCATAACTCTCAAACATGAATCGGGTCTTACAGGCCGTGCAAATCCCCATAGAACCCCAAAACCGTGGGCAATAGCTCATGAAAACAGCCATAAAACGTGAAAATGATTTGTTTTTTGTTAAATATCTCAAACATGTATCGGGTCTTACGTGCCATGCAAATCCTGTGGAACCCCAAAAGAGTGGGCAATAGCTCATGAAAACGTGAATATGATGAATTTTTTGTCATAAGTCCCAAACATAAATCGGGTCTTACGGGTCATGCCAATCCCCCTGGAACCCTAAAATTGTGGGCAAGCTCTGGTCTTACGAGCCATCCAAATCCCCATGGAACCCCAAAACCGTTGGCAATTGCTCATGAAAACGGCCATAAAACACCGAAACGACCACTTTTTGGTCATAACTCTCAAACATGTAAATTGCCTTGGAACCCCAAAACTAAGGACAAGAGCTCTTGAAAACAACCATAAAACATGAAAACAACAAGTTTTTGGTCATAACTCTCAAACATGTATCAGTTCTTATGGGCCATGCAAATCCCCCATTAACCCCAATACCATGGGCAATAGCACATGAAAAATGGCCATAAACACCAAAACGACATGTTTTTGGTCAGAACTCTCAAACATGTATCGGGTCTTACGGGCCATGCAAATCCCCCATGGACCCAAAACCATGGGCAATAGCTCATGAAAAATGGCCATAAACACCAAAAAGACGAGTTTTTCGTCATAACTCTCAAACATGTATCGGGTCTTATGTGCCATGCAAATCCCCCTGGAAACCCAAAATAGTGGGCAATAGCTCATGAAAACGACCATGAAACGTGAAAATGATGAGTTTTTGGTAATAACTCTCAGACATATATCGGGTCTTACGGGCCATGCAAATACCCCTGGAACCCCAAAATTGTGGGCAAGCTCGGGTATTACGAGCCATGCAAATCGCCATGGAACCCCAAAACCGTGGGCAATAGCTCATAAAAACAGATATAAAACGCAAAAAGGATGAGCTTTTTTGTCATAACTCTCAAACATGTATCGGTACTTACGGGCCATGCAAAGCTCCTTGGAACCCCAAAACCGTGGACAATAGCTCATGAAAACGGCCATAAAACACGAAAACGATGAGTTTGGTCGTACCTCTCAAACATGTATCCGGTCTTACAGGCCTTGAAAATCCCCGTGGAACCCCAAAATCATGGGAAAGTTCGAGTCTTAAGAGACATGCAAATCCCCATGGAACCCAAAAACCGTGGGAAATAGCTCATGAAAACGGCAAAAAACACCAAAACGACGAGTTTTTGGTCATAATTCTAAGACATGTATTGGGTCTTACGGCCATGCAAATCCCCCATGAACCCTAAAACCGTGATGAGCTCATGAAAAAGGGCCATAAAACAAAGAAAGCGATTTTTTGGTCATAACTCCCAAACATGTATCGGGTCTTACGGGCCATTCAAATCGCCTTGGAACCCAAAAACGTGGGCAATAGCTCATGAAAACGGCCATAAAACACGAAAACGACAAGTTTTTTGTCATAACTCTCAAACATGAATCGGGTCTTACAGGCCGTGTAAATCCCCATAGAACCCCAAAACCGTGGGCAATAGCTCATGAAAACAGCCATAAAACGTGAAAATGATTTGTTTTTTATTAAATATCTCAAACATGTATCGGGTCTTACGTGCCATGCAAATACCGTGGAACCCCAAAAGAGTGGGCAATAGCTCATGAAAACGTGAATATGATGAATTTTTTGTCATAAGTCTCAAACATAAATCGGGTCTTACGGGTCATGCCAATCCCCCTTGGAACCCTAAAATTGTGGGCAAGCTCTGGTCTTACGAGCCATCCAAATCCCCATGGAACCCCAAAACCGTTGGCAATTGCTCATGAAAACGGCCATAAAACACCGAAACGACCACTTTTTGGTCATAACTCTCAAACATGTAAATTGCCTTGGAACCCCAAAACTAAGGACAAGAGCTCTTGAAAACAACCATAAAACATGAAAACAACAAGTTTTTGGTCATAACTCTCAAACATGTATCAGTTCTTATGGGCCATGCAAATCCCCCATTAACCCCAATACCATGGGCAATAGCACATGAAAAATGGCCATAAACACCAAAACGACATGTTTTTGGTCAGAACTCTCAAACATGTATCGGGTCTTACGGGCCATGCAAATCCCCCATGGACCCAAAACCATGGGCAATAGCTCATGAAAAATGGCCATAAACACCAAAAAGACGAGTTTTTCGTCATAACTCTCAAACATGTATCGGGTCTTATGTGCCATGCAAATCCCCCTGGAAACCCAAAATAGTGGGCAATAGCTCATGAAAACGACCATGAAACGTGAAAATGATGAGTTTTTGGTAATAACTCTCAGACATATATCGGGTCTTACGGGCCATGCAAATACCCGTGGAACCCCAAAATTGTGGGCAAGCTCGGGTATTACGAGCCATGCAAATCGCCATGGAACCCCAAAACCGTGGGCAATAGCTCATAAAAACAGATATAAAACGCAAAAAGGATGAGCTTTTTTGTCATAACTCTCAAACATGTATCGGTACTTACGGGCCATGCAAAGCTCCTTGGAACCCCAAAACCGTGGGCAATAGCTCATGAAAACGGCCATAAAACACGAAAATGATGAGTTTTTGGTCGTACCTCTCAAACATGTATCCGGTCTTACAGGCCTTGAAAATCCCCGTGGAACCCAAAAATCATGGGAAAGTTCGAGTCTTACGAGACATGCAAATCCCCATGGAACCCAAAAACCGTGGGAAATAGCTCATGAAAGCGGCAAAAACACCAAACGACGAAGTTTTGGTCATAATTCTAAGACATGTATTGGGTCTTACGGCCATGCAAATCCCCATGAACCCTAAAACCGTGGGCAGAGCTCATGAAAAAGGGCCATAAAAGCAACAAACGATGATTTTTTGGTCATAACTCCCAAACATGTATCGGGTCTTACGGGCCATTCAAATCGCCTTGGAACCCAAAAACGTGGGCAATAGCTCATGAAAACGGCCATAAAACACGAAAACGACAAGTTTTTTGTCATAACTCTCAAACATGAATCGGGTCTTACAGGCCGTGCAAATCCCCATAGAACCCCAAAACCGTGGGCAATAGCTCATGAAAACAGCCATAAAACGTGAAAATGATTTGTTTTTTGTTAAATATCTCAAACATGTATCGAGTCTTACGTGCGATGCAAATCCTGTGGAACCCCAAAAGAGTGGGCAATAGCTCATGAAAACGTGAATATGATGAATTTTTTGTCATAAGTCTCAAACATAAATCGGGTCTTACGGGTCATGTCAATCCCCCTGGAACCCTAAAATTGTGGGCAAGCTCTGGTCTTACGAGCCATCCAAATCCCCATGGAACCCCAAAACCGTTGGCAATTGCTCATGAAAACGGCCATAAAACACCGAAACGACCACTTTTTGGTCATAACTCTCAAACATGTAAATTGCCTTGGAACCCCAAAACTAAGGACAAGAGCTCTTGAAAACAACCATAAAACATGAAAACAACAAGTTTTTGGTCATAACTCTCAAACATGTATCAGTTCTTATGGGCCATGCAAATCCCCCATTAACCCCAATACCATGGGCAATAGCACATGAAAAATGGCCATAAACACCAAAACGACATGTTTTTGGTCAGAACTCTCAAACATGTATCGGGTCTTACGGGCCATGCAAATCCCACATGGACCCAAAACCATGGGTAATAGCTCATGAAAAATGGCCATAAACACCAAAAAGACGTTTTAAATCATAACTCTCAAACATGTATCGGGTCTTATGTGCCATGCAAATCCCCGAAACCCAAAATAGTGGGCAATAGCTCATGAAAACGACCATGAAGCGTGAAAATGATGAGTTTTGGTAATAACTCTCAGACATATATCGGGTCTTACGCCATGCAAATACCGTGGAACCCCAAAATTGTGGGCAAGCTCGTATTACGAGCCATGCAAATCGCCATGGAACCCCAAAACCGTGGGCAATAGCTCATAAAACAGATATAAAAGCAAAAGGATGAGCTTTTTTGTCATAACTCTCAAACATGTATCGGTACTTACGGGCCATGCAAAGCTCCTTGGAACCCAAAACCGTGGACAATAGCTCATGAAAACGGCCATAAAACACGAAAACGATGAGTTTTTGGTCGCACCTCTCAAACATGTATCCGGTCTTACAGCCTTGAAAATCCCTGGAACCCCAAAATCATGGGAAAGTTCGAGTCTTACGAGACATGCAAATCCCATGGAACCCAAAACCGTGAAATAGCTCATGAAAGCGGCAAAAACACCAAAGCGACGAAGTTTTGGTCATAATTCTAAGACATGTATTGGGTCTTACGGCCATGCAAATCCCCATGAACCCTAAAACCGTGGGCGGAGCTCATGAAAAAGGGCCATAAAACAAACGGCGATTTTTGGTCATAACTCCCAAACATGTATCGGGTCTTACGGGCCATTCAAATCGCCTTGGAACCCAAAAACGTGGGCAATAGCTCATGAAAGCGGCCATAAAACACGAAAACGACAAGTTTTTGTCATAACTCTCAAACATGAATCGGGTCTTACAGCCGTTACAAATCCCCATAGAACCCCAAAACCGTGGGCAATAGCTCATGAAAACAGCCATAAAACGTGAAAATGATTTGTTTTTGTTAAATATCTCAAACATGTATCGGGTCTTACGTGCCATGCAAACTGTGGAACCCCAAAAGAGTGGGCAATAGCTCATGAAAACGTGAATATGATGAATTTTTGTCATAAGTCTCAAACATAAATCGGGTCTTCTGGTCATGCCAATCCCTGGAACCCTAAAATTGTGGGTAAGCTCTGGTCTTCAGCCATCCAAATCCCCATGGAACCCCAAAACCGTTGGCAATTGCTCATGAAAGCGGCCATAAAACACCAAACGACCACTTTTTGGTCATAACTCTCAAACATGTAAATTGCCTTGGAACCCCAAAACTAAGGACAAGAGCTCTTGAAAACAACCATAAAACATAGAAACAACAAGTTTTGGTCATAACTCTCAAACATGTATCGGCTT
>CP125974.1:68165374-68410188 GCA_030063025.1 Avena longiglumis | reverse complement strand
TGACCAAAAATCGCTGCTTTGTCGCTTTTTATGGCCGTTTTCATGAGCTATTGTCCACCGCTTTAGGGTTCATGGGGGATTTATGATGGCCGTAAGACCCAATACATGTTTTAGAATTATGACCAAAAACTCGTCTTTTGGTGTTTTTGGCCGCTTTCATGAGCTATTGCCCACGGTTTTGGGGTTCCATGGGATTTGCATGTCTCGTGAAGATTCGAACTTTTCCATGATTTTGGGGTTCCAGGGGATTTGCATGACCCGTAAGACCGGATACATGTTTGAGGGTATAACCAAAACTCTGCTTTCGTGTTTTATGGCCATTTTCATGATCTATTTCCCATGGTTTTGGGGTTCCAAGGCGCTTTGCATGGCCCATCAGAACCGATACATGTTTGAGAGTTATGACAAAAAAACTCATCATTTTCGCGTTTATGTCTGTTTTTATGAACTATTGCCCACGGTTTTGGGGTTCCATGGAGATTTGCCTGGCTCGTACTACCCGTGCTTGCCCACATTTTTGGGGTTCCAGGGTATTTGCGTGGGTCTGTAAGACCCGATATATGTCTGAGAGTTATTACCAAAAACTCATCATTTTCATGTTTTATGGTCGTTTTCATGAGCTATTAACCACAATTTTGGGGTTTTAGGGAGATTTGCATGGCATATAAGACCCGATACATGTTTGAGAGTTATGAGCAAAAACTCGTCGTTTTGGTGTTTATGGTCATTTTTCATGAGCTATTGCCCACGGTTTTGTGTTCATGGGGGATTTGCATGGCCCGTAAGACCCGATACATGTTTGAGAGTTATGACCAAAACTCGCTGCTTTGGTGTTTATGGCCATTTTCATGAGCTATTGCCCATGGTATTGGGGGTTAATGGGGGATTGCATAGCCCAGAAGAACCGATACATGTTAGAGAGTTATGACAAAAACTCGTCGTTTGTGTTTTGTTGTCGCTTTCATGAGCTATTGTCCTTAGTTTTGGGGTTCCAAGGCAATTTACATGTTTGAGAGTTATGATCAAAACTGGGCTGCTTTTGGTGTTTTGCCGTTTTCATGAGCAATTTCCCACGGTTTTGGGGTTCCATGGGATTTGGATGACTCAGAAGACTGCTTGCCCATGGTTTTGGGGGTTCTAGGGTATTTGCATGGCCCATCGGCCCGATTCATGTTTGAGAGTTATGACAAAAACTTGTCATTTTCGTGTTTTATGGCCGCTTTCATGAGTTATTTCCACGGTTTTGGGTTCCAAGGCGATTTGAATGGCCTATAATACCGATACATGTTTGAGAGTTATGACAAAAAACATTTTCTTTGCTGTTTTATGGCGGTTTTCATGATCTATTGTCCGTGATTTTGGGGTTCATGGGGATTTGCGTGTCTGTAAGACCCAATACATGTCTTAGAATTATGACCAAAAACTCGCTTTTTTGGTATTTTTTGGCTGCTTTCATGAGCTATTGCCCACGGTTTTGGGATTCCATGGGATTTGCATGTCTGAAGACTCGAACTTTCCCACGGTTTGGGGTCTAGGGATTTGTATGGCCTATAAGAACCGATTCATGTTTGAGAGATATAACCAAAAACTCGTCGTATTTCTGTTTTATGGCCGTTTTCATTATTTATTGCCCATGGTTTTGGGGTTCCAAGGCACTTTGCATGGCCCGTAAGAACCGATACATGTTTGAGAGTTATGACAAAAAATTCATGGTTTGAGACTATTTTGCTCACTGTTTTGGGGTTCCAGGGGGATTTGCATGGCCTATAAGACCCGATACATGTTTGAGAGTTATGAACAAAAACCTGTCGTTTTGGTGTTTATGGCCATTTTTCATGAGCTATTGCCCACAGTTTTGGGTTCATTGGGGATTTGCATGGCCCGTAAGACCTGATACATGTTTGAGAGTTATGACCAAAAACTCGTTGTTTTGGTGTTTAACATGAGCTAGTGCCCATGGTATTGGGGTTAATGGGGGAGTTGCATGTCCTGTAAGACCCAATACATGTCTCAGAATTAAGACCAAATCCTCGTCGTTTTTGTGTTTTTGGCTGTTTTCATGAGCTATTGCCCACAGTTTTGGGGTTTCATGGAGATTTGCATGTCTCGTAATACTCGAAATTTCCCACGATTTTGGGGTTCCAGGGGGATTTGCATGACCCATAAGAACTGAAAAATGTTTGAGAGGTATAACCAAAAACTCGTCATTTTCATGTTTTATGGCCGTTTTCATGAGCCGCCTACTGTTTTGGAGTTCTACAGGGATTTGCATGGCACATAAGACTCGATACATGTTTGAGAGTTATGACCAAAAACTTGTTATTTTGGTGTTTATGGCCATTTTCATGAGCTGTTGCCCGTGATTTTAGGGTTCATGAGGGATTTGCATGGCCCAGAAGACCCGATACATGTTTGAGAGTTATGACCAACAACTCGTCGTTTTGTTGTTTATGGCCATTTTTCATGAGCTATTGCCCACGGTTTTGTGGTTCATGGGAGATTTCCATGGCCCGTAAGACCCGATACATGTTTGAGAGTTATGACCAAACACTCGTTGTTTTCGCGTTTTATGGATGTTTTGATGAGCTATTTCCTATAGTTTTGGGGTTCCAAGGCAATTTACATGTTTGAGAGTTATGACCAAAAACTCGTCATTTTTGTGTATTATGGTCGTTTTCATGAGAAATTGCCCACAGTGTTGGGGTTCAATGGGGATTTGCGTGAATCGTAAGGCTTGAGCTTCCCCACGGTTTTAGGGTTCCATGGGTTTTTGCATGGCCCATAAGACCCGACACGTGTTTGAGAGTTATGACCAAAAACTCGTTATTTTCATGTTTTATGGCCGTTTTCATGAGCTATGTCTCACGGTTTTGGGGTTCCAAGGTGGCTTTCATGGATCGTAAGACCCAATACAAGTTTGACAGATTTAAGCAAAAAACACTTCATTATCGCGTTTTATGGCCGTTTTCATGGGTTATTGACCACGGTTTTAGGGTTCATGGGGGGATTTGCATGGCCCGTAAGACCCGATACATGTTTGAGAGTTATGACCAAACACTCGTTTTTTCACGTTTTATGGTTGTTTTCATGAGCTATTGCCCATAGTTTTCGGGTTCCAATGCAATTTACATGTTTGAGAGTTATAACCTCATAGTTTTTGTGTTTTATGGCCGTTTTCATGAGCAATTGCCCATGGTTTTGGTGTTCAATGGGGATTTGCATGTCTCATAACACCCGAGCTTGCCCACGGTTTTAGGGTTCCAGGGGATTTGCAGGGCCCATTAGACCCGACACATGTTTTAGAGTTATGACCAAAAACTCATTATTTTAACATTTTATGGCCGTTTTCATGAGCTATTGCCCACAGTTTTGGGGTTCCAACGTTCCTTGCATGGCCCGTTATACCCGATACATGTTTGATAGATTTAACCAAAAACACTTCATTTTCGCGTTTTATGGCCTTTTATGAGCTATTGCCCACGGTTTTGGGGTTCTAGGGGGATATGCATGTCCTGTAAGACCCGATTCATTTTTGGGGTTCTTGGGGTTCCAAGGCGATTTGCATGGCCCATACGACTCGTTACATGTTTGAGCGTTGTGACCAAAAAATTGTCGTTTTGCTGTTTTATTGCCGTTTTCATGAACTATTGCCCACGGTTTTGGGGTTCATGGGGGATTTATGACAAATAACTCGTCATTTTCGCGTTTTATGACCGTTTTTATGAGCTATTACCCACGGTTTTGGGGTTCCATGGAAATTTGCATGGATCGTAATACCCGAGTTTGCCCACAATTTTGGGATTTGCATGGCCCGTAAGACCCGGTATATGTTTGAGAGTTATTACCAAAAACTCATCATTTTCACGTTTTATGGTCGTTTTCATGAGCTATTGCCCACTATTTTGGTGTTCCGGGGAATTTGCATGGCACATAAGACCTGATACATATTTTATTGTTATGACCAAAAACTCGTCGTTTTGGTGTGTGTGGCCATTTTTCATGAGCTATTGCCCACTATTTTGGGGTTTCAGGGAGATTTGCATAGCACATAAGACCCGATACATATTTGATTGTTATGACCAAAAACTCATCGTTTTGCTGTTTATGGCCATTTTTCATGAGTTATTGCCCACGAGTTTGGGGTTCATGGGGGATTTGCATGGCCCGTAAGCCCCGATACATGTGTGAGAGTTATGACCAAACACTCGTTGTTTTCGCGTTTTTAGGCTGTTTTCATGAGCTATTGCCCATACTTTCGGGTTCCAAGGAAATTTACATGTTTGAGAGTTCTGCCCAAAAAATCGTCGTTTTGGTGTTTTATGGCCTTTTTCATGAGCAATTGCCCACGGTTTGGGGGTTCAATGGGGATTTGGATGACTCGTAAGACCCGAGCTTGCCCACGGTTTAAGGGTTCCAAGGGGATTTGCATGTCCCATAAGACCCGAGACATGTTTGAGAGTTATGACCAAAAACTCGTTATTTTCATGTTTTATGGTCGTTTTCATGAGCTATGTCCCACGGTTTTGGGGTTGCAAGGTGCCTTGCATGGCCCGTAAGACCCGATACATGTTTGAGAGATTTAACCAAAAACACTTCATTTTCGCGTTTTATGGCCATTTTCATGAGCTATTGCCCATGGTTTTGGTGTCCTATGTGTATTTGTATGGCCCGTAAGACCCAATTCATGTTTGAGAGTTATGATAAAAAAACTTGTCGTTTTCGTGTTTTATGGCCATTTTGATTAGCTATTGCCCACAGTTTTCGGTTCCAATGCGATTTGCATGGCTCGTAAGACCCGATACATGTTTGAGAGTTATGACTAAAAAATCGTCGTTTTGGTGTTTTATGGCTATTTTTCATCAGCTATTGTCCACGGTTTTGGGATTCTTGGGGGATTTGCATGGCCTGTAAGACCCGATACATGTCTTAGAATTATGACCAAAACCTCGTTGTTTTGGTGTTTTTTGGCCGTTTTCATGATCTATTGCCCACGGTTTTGGGGTTCCATGGAGATTTGCATGTCTCGTAATACGCGAACTTTCCCACGATTTTGGGGTTCCAAAGGGATTTGCATGACCCGTAAGACCTGATACATGTTTGAGAGGTATCACCAAAAACTCATCATTTTCATGTTTTATGGCCGTTTTCATGAGCCGCCTACTGTTTTGGGGTTCTACAAGGATTTGCATGGCACGTAAGACCCGATACATGTTTTAGAGTTATGACCAAAAACTAGTTATTTTGGTGTTTATGGCCATTTTCATGAGCTATTGCCCACGATTTTGGGGTTCTAGGGCGATTTGCATGGCATATAAGACCCGATACATGTTTTAGAGTTATGACCAAAAACTTGTTATTTTGGTGTTTATGGCCATTTTTCATGAGCTATTGCCCACGGTTTTATGCTCATGGGGATTTGCCATAGACCCGATATGCTGCAGAAGACCCGATACATGTTTGAGAGTTATGACCAACAACTCGCTCGTTTTGGTGTTTATGGCCATTTTTGAAGAGCAATTGCCTATTTGGGGGGTTCATGGGAGATTTGCATGAGCAATTGCCCATGGTTTTGGGGTTCATGGGAGATTTGCATGGCCCGTAAGACCCGATACATGTTTGAGAGTTATGACCAAACAGTCGTTGTTTTCGCATTTTATGGCTGTTTTGATGACCTATATTGCCCATAGTTTTGGGGTTGCAAGGCAATTTACATGTTTGGGAGTTATGACCAAAAACTCGTCATATTTGTGTTGTAGGGCCGTTTTAATGAGAAATTGCCCATGGTGTTGGGGTGCAATGGGGATTTATGTGACTCGTAAGACTTGAGCTTGCCCACGGTTTTAGGGGTCCAAGGGTTTTTGCATGGCCCGTAAGACCCGACACATGTTTGATAGTTATGACCAAAAAACTTGTCGCTTTCGTGTTTTATGGCCGTTTTGATGAGCTATTTCCCACGGTTTTGTGTTCCAAGGCGATTTGCATGGCCCATACGACCCGATACATGTTTGAGCATTATGACCAAAAAAACGTCGTTTTCCTGTTTTATGGTCGTTTTTCATGAACTATTGCCTACGGTTTTGGGGTTCATGGGGGATTTGCATAGCCAGTAAAACCCGATACATGTCTTAGAATTATGACCAAAAACTTGTCGTTTTTGTGTTTTTGCCGTTTTCATGAGCTATTGCCCATTGTTTTGGGTTTCCATGGGGATTTGCAAGTCTCGTAAGACTCGAACTTTCCCACAATTCTGGGGTTCCAAGGGATTTGCATGCCCGTAAGATCTGATACATGTTTAAGAGGAATAACCAAAAACTCGTTGTTTTTGTGTTTTATGGCCGTTTTCATGAGCTATTGCCCACGGTTTTGGGGTTCCAAGGCGCTTTTCATGGCCCGTAAGAACCGATACATGTTTGATAGTTATGACAAATAACTCGTAACTTTCGCGTTTTATGACCGTTTTTATGAGCTATTACCCACGGTTTTGTGGTTCCATGGCAATTTGCATGGCTCGTAATACCCGAGCTTGCCCACAGTTTTGAGGTTCCAGGAGGATTTGCATGGCCTGTAAGACCCGGTATATGTTTGAGAGTTATTAGCTAAAACTCATCATTTTCTTGTTTTATGGTCGTTTTCATGAGCTATTGCCCACTATTTTGGGGTTCCAGGGGTATTTGCATGGCACTTAATACCCGATACATGTTTTTTGTTATGACCAAAAACTCGTTGTTTTGGTGTTTGTCGCCATTTTTCATGAGCTATAGCTCACGTTGTTGGGTTCATGGGGGCTTTGCAAGGCCCGTAAGACCCGATACAAGTTTGAGAGTTTTGACCAACAACTCGTCGTTTTGGAGTTTATGGCCATTTTCATGAGTTATTGCCCATGGTATTGGGGTTAATGGGGGATTTGCACGGCCCATAAGACATGATAGATGTTTGATAGTTATGACCAAAAACTCGTTGATTTCTCGTTTTATGGCTGTTTTCATGAGCTATTGTCCTTAGTTTTGCGGTTCCAAGGCAATTTACATGTTTGAGAGTTATGACCAAAAACTCGTCGTTTTGGTGTTTTACGGCTGTTTTCATAAGCAATTGCCCACGGTTTTGGGGTTCCATGGGGATTTAGATGGCTCGTAAGACTAGAGCTTTTCCACAATTTTGAGGTTCTAGGGGGATTTGCATGACCCGTAAGACTCGATATATGTTTGAGCGTTATGACCACAAACTCATCATTTTCACGTTTTATGGCTGTTTTCATGAGCTATTGCCCACGGTTTTGGGGTTCCACGGGATTTGCATCGCACGTAAGACCCGATACATGTTTGAGAGTTATGACCAAAAACTCATCGTTTTGTTGTTTATGGCCATTTTTCATGAGCTATTGCCGACGAGTTTGGGGTTCATGGGGGATTTGCATGGCCCGTAAGAACCGATACATGTGTGAGAGTTATGACCAAACACTCGTTGTTTTCGGGTTTTATGGCTGTTTCATGAGCTATTGTCCATAGTTTTCGGGTTCCAAGGAAATTTACATGTTTGAGAGCTATGCCCAAAAACTCGTCGTTTTGGTGTTTTATGGCCGTTTTCATGACCAATTGCCCACGGTTTTGGGGTTCAATGGGGATTTGGATGACACGTAAGACCCTAGCTTGCCCACGGTTTTAGGGTTCCAAGGGGATTTGCATGGCCCATAAGACCCGACAGATGTTTGAGTTATGACCAAAAACTCATTATTTTCACGTTTTATGGCCGTTTTCATAAGCTATGTCTCACGGTTTTGGGGTTCCAAGGTGCCTTGCATGGCCCGTAAGACCCGATACATGTTTGACATATTTAAGCAAAAACACTTCATTTTCGCATTTTATGGCCGTTTTCATGAGCTATTGCCCATGGTTTTGGTGTTCTAGGGGGATTCACATGGCCCGTAAGACCTGATTCATGTTTGAGAGTTATGATAAAAAAACTTGTCATGTTTTATGGCCGTTTTCCTAAGCTATTGCCCATGGCTTTGGGTTCCAAGGCGATTTGCATGGCCGATAAGACACGATACATGTTTGAGAGTTATGACCAAAAAATCGTCGTTTTGGTGTTTTCTGGCTGTTTTTCATTAGCTATTGTCCACGGTTTTGGGGTTCTTGGGGGGTTTGCATGGCCCGTAAGACCCGATATGTGTCTTAGAATTATGACCAAAAACTCGTCGTTTTGGTGTTTTATGGCCGTTTTCATGAGCTATTGCCCACGGTTTTGGGGTTCCATGGAGATTTGCATGTCTCGTAATACGCGAACTTTCCCACGATTTTAGGGTTCCTGGGGATTTGAATGACCCGTAAGACCTGATACATGTTTGAGAAGTATAACCAAAAACTCATCATTTTCATGTTTTATGGCCGTTTTCATGAGCCGCCTACTGTTTTGGGGTTCTAGAGGGATTTGCATGGCACGTAAGACTCGATACATGTTTTAGAGTTATGACCAAAAACTTGTTATTTTGGTGTTTATGGCCATTTTCATGAGCTATTGCCCACGATTTTGGGGTTCATCAGGGATTTGCATGGCTCGTAAGACCCGATACATGTTTGAGAGTTATGACCAACAACTCGTCCTTTTCGTGTTTATGGCCATTTTTCATGAGCAATTGCCCACGGTTTTAGGGTTCATGGGAGATTTGCATGGCCCGTCAGACCCGATACATGTTTGAGAGTTATGACCAAACGGTCGTTGTTTTCGCATTTTATGGCTGTTTTGATGACCTATTGCCCATAGTTTTGGGGTTCCAAGGCAATTTACATGTTTGGGAGTTATGACCAAAAACTCGTCATTTTTGTGTTGTATGGCCGTTTTAATGAGAAATTGCCCATGGTGTTGGGGTTCAATGGGGATTTGCGTGACTCGTAAGACTTGATCTTGCCCACGGTTTTAGGGTTCGAAGGGTTTTTGCATGGCCCATAAGACCCGACACATGTTTGAGAGTTATGACCAAAAACTGTATATTTTCACGTTTTATGGCCGTTTTCATGAGCTATGTTTCACGGTTTTGGGGTTCCAAGGTAGCTTGCACGGTCCGTAAGACCCGATATATGTTTGATAGATTTAAGCAAAAAACACTTCAATTTCGCGTTTTATGGCCGTTTTCATGAGCTATTGCCCACGGTTTTAGGGTTCATGGGGGGTTTGCATGGCCCGTAAGACCCGATACATGCTTGAGAGTTATGACCAAACACTCGTTTTTTCGCGTTTGATGGTTGTTTTCATGAGCTATTGCCCATAGTTTTGGGGTTCCAATGCAATTTACATGTTTGAGAGTTATGACCTCGTCGTTTTTGTGTTTTATGGCCGTTTTCATAAGCAATTGCCCAAGGTTTTTGGGTTTCAATGGGGATTTGCATGACTTGTAAGACCCGAGCTTTCCCACTGTTTTAGGGTTCAAGGAGATTTGCAGGGCCCATTAGACCCGACACATGTTTGAGAGTTATGACCAAAAACTCATTATTTTAACGTTTTATGGTCGTTTTCATGAGCTATGCCCACGGTTTTGGGGTTCCAAGGTTCCTTGCATGGCCCGTAAGACCTGATACATGTTTGAGAGATTTAACTAAAAACACTTCATTTTCGCGTTTTATGGCCCTTTTCATGAGCTATTGCCCACGGTTTTGGGGTTCTAGGTGGATTTGCATGTCCTGTAAGACCCGATTCATGTTTGAGAGATATGACAAAAAAAACTTGTCGCTTTCATGTTTTATGGCCGTTTTGATGAGCTATTTCCCACGGTTTTGTGTTCCAAGGCAATTTGCATGCCCATACGACCCGATACATGTTTGAGCATTATGACCAAAAAATCGTCGTTTTGCTGTTTTATGGTCGTTTTTCATGAACTATTGCCCACGGGTTTGGGGTTCATGGGGTATTTGCATAGCCCGTAAAACCCGATACATGTCTTAGAATTATGACCAAAAATTCATCGTTTTTGTGTTTTTTGCCGTTTTCATAAGCTATTGCCCATTGTTTTGGGGTTCCATGGGGATTTGCAAGTCTCGTAAGATTCGAACTTTCCCACTATTTTATGGTTCCAGTGGGATTTGCATGACCCGTAAGACCTGATACATGTATGAGAGGAATAACCAAAAACTCGTTGTTTTCGTGTTTTATGGCCGTTTTCATGACCTATTGTCCTTGGTTTTGGGGTTCCAAGGCAATTTACATGTTTGAGAGTTATGACCAAAAACTCGTCGTTTTGGTGTTTTACGGCTGTTTTCATAAGCAATTGCCCGTAGTTTTGGGGTTCCATGGGGATTTGGATGGCTCGTAAGACTAGAGCTTTTCGACAATTTTAGGGTTCTAGGGGGATTTGCATGACCCGTAAGACTCGATATATGTTTGAGAGTTATGACCAAAAACTCATCATTTTCACGTTTTATGGCCGTTTTCATGAGCTATTTCCCACGGTTTTGGGGTTCCACAGGATTTTCATCGCACGTAAGACCCGATACATGTTTGAGAGTTATGACCAAAAACTCATCGTTTTGTTGTTTATGGCCATTTTTCATGAGCTATTGCCCACGAGTTTGGGGTTCATGGGGGATTTGCATGGCCCGTAAGACCCGATACATGTGTGAGAGTTATGACCAAACACTCGTTGTTTTCGCGTTTTATGGCTGTTTTCATGAGCTATTGCCCATAGTTTTCGGGTTCCAAGTAAATTTACATGTTTGAGAGTTATGCCCAAAAACTCGTCGTTTTGGTGTTTTATGGCCGTTTTCATGACCAATTGCCCACGGTTTTGGGGTTCAATAGGGATTTGGATGACACGTAAGCCCCGAGCTTGCCCACGGTTTTAGGGTTCCAAGGGGATTTGCATGGCCCATAAGACCCGACGAATGTTTGAGTTATGACCAAAAACTCGTTATTTTCATGTTTTGTGGCCGTTTTCATGAGCTATGTCTCACGGTTTTGGGGTTCCAAGGTGCCTTGCATGGCCCGTAAGACCCGATACATGTTTGACAGATTTAAGCAAAAACACTTCATTTTCGCGTTTTATGGCCGTTTTCATGAGCTATTGCCCATGGTTTTGGTGTTCTAGCGGGATTTGCATGGCCCGTAGACCAGATTCATGTTTGAGAGTTATGATAAAAAACTTGTCATGTTTTATGGCCGTTTTCATGAGCTATTGCCCATGGTTTTGGGTTCCAAGGCGATTTACATGGCCCATAAGACATGATACATGTTTGAGAGTTATGACCAAAAATCGTCGTTTTGGTGTTTTCTGGCTGTTTTTCATTAGCTATTGTCCACAGTTTTGGGGTTCTTGGTGAAGGGAATATGCCCTGAGAGGCAATAATAAATTGTTTATTATGTGTATTCCAAGTATATGATAGATGTTTATTTTGCATGCTATAATTGTATTAATACGGAAACGTTAATACATGTGTGTTTAATAAACAAACAGAAAGTTCCTAGTTAAGCCTCTCTCATAAACTAGCTCGTTGATTAACAAGATGATCAAGGTTTCCTGATCATGGACATTGGATGTTGTTAATAACGGGATCACAACATTAGTGTAATGATGTGATGAACATTCATCCGAAGTATAGCATTACGATCAAAGTCATTGAGTTTATATTGCTATAACAACTTACGAAGTGATCCTAGTCCTTAGACCATGAGATCATGTCAATCACTAACACCGGAAGAGTTTCTTGATAACATCAAACGTCACACCGTAATGTGGTGATTATAAAGATGGGTTCAACTAATAAAGTGTTATGTTGAGGCTCATGGATCAAGAGTGGAATTTGTTCATCCCATGGAGGATAGATATACTCTGGGCCCTCTCGTGATATCACATTGATTAGCTTGCAAGCAAGTGATTTGATCACTAGAATGTTATATCACGGAACGAGAAAAGAGTGCATGTCGATAACGAGATCAAACTAGGTATGGAGATACCGATGATCGAATCTCGGACATGTAATATATCGTGAGACAAAGGGATTAAGATACTAGCGTAAAGGTTCACGATCACAAGAAAGTCATCGTTGAATGTGTGGGAGTCAAGATGGGTCTCGATCCCGCTCGATTATTGATCCGAGAGGGTCTCGATCATGTCCGCATTATTCACGAACCGTAGGGTGACACACTTAAGAGACACCGGCATCCAATTGGAGCAAAAAGTTTCATGCCGAAAAGAATAAACAAGCGAGAATTTATTTCACTAGATACCAAACAGGTTTTCGGGTGAAATTGCATAAAGTGGTTATGCATGTGAAATAGAATTCTAGCAAGGTTATTTGTGAATGTTTGTCATTAAAGTAATTGACAAAATTCTGAATAAAATAAAAGAGTTTTATTTAATGAGAGTTTGCATTAAATTTGGTGGAAATTTAATGGGATCTTTGAGTGGGATTTTGAGTGGAGGAATTTGAGGAGTTTTGTGAGTGGAGTGTCCACCCACATGATGAGGGGGAGGCAAGGGGCAGCCCCATGCGCGCCACCCCCTTGGGGTTCCCCCTCCTCCTATAAAAGGAGCCCTCCTCTCACTTCTCACTCACACCTCCTCGTGAAGGATCTCTCCCCCCTCTAGAATTTATCCCCATGGTCTCGGACTAGCGAGATACATGTTCCCGTGGCTATTCGGCAAGAAAGAGTTGTGCTTCCGCTGCATCGGAGCGAGGAGGCGAGGTTGCTCGGTGCCTCGAGCGTGTGTGCGAGCACGGATGCGCCGCTGATTTATGGCGCTAGGACTTCCTCTCGATCTTGAGATCGGCAAGAGATCGTCTACATCAACCACGAGTTTGGACTCGTTAAACTTTGTCGGTCTTCAAGGGTATGTTCTCTCACGGATATACATCCGCCCGTTGTTTGTATCTAGTATAAATAGATCTTGGTATATAGTTCACATCGTAGGAAAATTTTTGTTTTCTATGTCATGCGAACCCTTCAAAGGGTATCGAGCCGGATCTATGCGTAGATACTTTACATGGGTAGTACACATATGAGTATGTGGGATGATGATCATGTTGTTGCTCCTTTCTTGTGATTTTGGATATTGGTGGCATAGTGGGATGAAGCGGACAAACAAACTTTACATGTCCTCGCACATGAGACCTTCCACGCTTGACATGCAACTAGTTTGCATAAGTGGCTAGCGGGTGTCTGTCTCTCCTACTATAGTCAATATCTATTTTACAAGCGAGTTGTCAACAATTTGATTATCCTCGTTAGGTTCATGTTCGTAGGTAAGAACGGTTCTATCTCGAAAGCCCTCACGTAAAACTTGCAATGGATAAATTAGAAGCGTCTAGTTTAGATTGTTCTTTGGCTGGGCTAGTGTTATGATATGGTAGTGTTGTAAGTAGAAGTATGAGATGATACTCTTACAACACACATAGCGTGTAAAACCCATAGATTGTGGATTTACACATATAGGTATGATAGTGATCATACCACGATGCACATGATAGAGATCATCTGGAACCATATAATTTCACTATTAAACATATGATGTTTGATTGCATCTTATGTTGCTTGTTTAGCGCTTTGTTAAGCATAATAAGATGATCCCTCATTTTAAATATCAAGATAAGAATGTGTTCTCCCTTTAGTATGCACCGATTATGTTTTCGCCCAAGACATCACGTGATGATCGGGTGTACTTGGATCTCGACCATACCGGTGTAAGACAGTTACACGCAAAATACTAAGGTTCTAACTTGGCGAGCCTAGCATGTATGCACATGGCCTCGAACACGTAAGAAAGGTTAAGCATGAGTCATATAGTTGATATGATGCCCATTTGATGCTCGCCTTTGAAGCTATACCGACTCACGTGATGATCGGACTTGGTGTAGTGGATTTGGTTCATGTAATCACCAAAAGGACACGAGGGATGTCGCTTTTGAGTGGGAGTTCATTCGTAATATAGATTAGTTGAACTCAATCTATCATACACTTAGTCTAAACTTTACAAATTCTGTTGTAGATGGCACCACCGCTTTTAATTTCAATGCTCATGGAGAAAGAGAAACTAGCAACGAACGGTAGCAACTTTCTTGAATGGGCCATGAATTTGAGGATTCTCCTCTGCTGCACAAAAGCAATATGTGCTAGAAGCGTTAGGCCCCACCTTGACGATGCCCCGACGAGGAGAAGAATGTCTATCGACTCGTCGAGGACCACAACTTAGTTCATTGCGCATATTGTATGGGCTAGAGCCGAACTTCAAAGCGCTTTCAAACGGCAATGCTTTTGATACAATGGGTGAGTTGAAAATGATTTTCGACACATGCTGTTGAGAGAGCTACAATGCTTGTAAAAGTTCTTTAGTTGCATGATGGAAGAGAACAAATTAGTGAGCATGTACTCAAGATGTCAAGTTACGCCGATAAGCTTGTGTCCTTGGGAATAACGATTCCCATTGACTTAGGCATCCATCGTGTTCTGCTTCTCGCCACCTAGCTATAAGAGCTTCGTGATGAACTATAATATGCAAGGCATGAAGAAGTCTCTCCCGAGCTCACAATGCTTAAAACCGCATGGAGATCAAAAAGGAACATCAAGTGTTGATGATCAATAGGAACACTGGTTTCAAGAAAGACAAGAAGGGAAAACGGAAAGGAAGTAAGGGCGGCAAGCCTGTTGCCGCGCCTGAAAAGAAACCCCCGAGTTGGATCTAAGTCTGATTCCGAGTGCTACTATTGTAAGGATCGCCATCGGAAGAATCGCCAAGTATCCGCAGACAAGAAGGCCGCAAGGCAAACAAAGGTATATATGATATACATGTTATTGATGTGTACTTGACTAGTGCTCGCAGAGCACCGGTATTTGATACGGTTCGGTGCTAATATTTGTAACTCGAATCGAGGCGAATGCAGGCGACCGCTAGCAAGGGTGAGGTCAAGATGCGTGTCGGCAATGGATCAAACGTTGATGTGATCGCCGTCGAACGCTACCTCTCCACTTACCGTCGGGATTAGTTATAAACTTAAATAATCGTTATTTGGTGCCGCACCGAGCATGAACATTGTATCTGGATCATGTTTAATGCAAAGTGGTTTTCATTCAAATCGAGAACAATGGTTGTTCCATTTATATGAATGAAATCTTTTATGGTCATGCACCAATGTTGAATGGTTTATTTCTGTTGGATCTCGATGATAATGTTACACATATTCATAATATTGATGCTAAAAGGATTAAACTTAGTGATGATATATCCGCATATGTGGTAATCGCCGCTTCAGGTCATATTGGCATTAAACGCATGAAGAATCTCCATACGGATGGACTTTTAGAATCACTTGATTATGAATCATTTGATACATGTGAGCCATGCCTTATGGGCAAGATGACTAGAAACGCCGTCTGCTCAATGGAGCAGGATGATTTATTGGAAATCATACATTCAGATGTATGTGGTCCAATGAGTGTGTCGTGAGGTGGATATCGTTATTTTGTTACTTTCACGATGATTTGAGTAGATACGGTTATATCTACTTGATGAAACACAAGTCTGAAACCTTTGAAAAGTTCAAGGAATTTCGTAATGAAGTGGAAAATCATCGTAATAGAAAGATCAAATTTCTACTTGCCGACCGTGGAGGTGAGTATCTAAGTTACGAGTTTAGCACTCACATGAAAGAGTGTGGAATTGTTTCACAACTCACACCTGCCGGAACACCACAATAAATGGTGTGTCAACGTCAGAGCGTCGTATTTACTTTATTAGATATGGTTCGATCTATGATGTCTCCGACGGACTTGCCGTTGTCATTTTGGGGTTATGCACTAGAAACCGCTGCATTCACTTTAAATCGGGCACCATCTAAATCCGCTGAAAAGACACCGTATGAATTGTGGTTTGAAACAAACCTAAGTCATCATTTCTTAAGTTTGGGGTTGCGATGTTTATGTGAAGAAACTTCAACCGGATAAACTCGAACCCAAAGCGGAAAATGCGTCTTCATAGGATACCCTAAAGAAACTATTGGGTATTCCTTCTATCACAGATCCGAGGGCAAGGTTTTTGTTGTTAAGAATGGATCCTTTCTAGAGAAAGAGTTTCTCGAAAGGTGTGAGTAGTCGGAAGGTAGAACTCAAGAGGTTATGGAACCTTCTTCAAAGTATGGCGAATAGCAGCTACGGAAGTCGTTCGAGTTGGCTCCACTGCTGAAGAAGGAACTAATGATAATGATCATGAAACTCCGAAGAGAGTATCACCGAACCTCGCAGTCAACAGACGCTGGGCAGCCCCGAGCAGACGGAAATCCTGTCATAAATTTCATGGTTGATGAAAATAATGACCCCGCGACGTATGAAGAAGCGATGATGAGCCCGGATTCCAACAAATGGTTAGAAGCCATGAAATCCGAGATGGAATCCATGTATGAAAATCAAGTTTGGAACTTGGTGGAATTACCTCACGACCGAAAAGGCCGTGGAGAACAAATGGATTTTCAAAGGAAAAACTGGTCGATGGTAATGTGACCATCTATAAAGCTCGACTTGTCGCAAAGGGGTTTCGACAAATTCAAGGAGTTGACTACGATGAGACTTTCTCTCCCGTAGCGATGCTAAAGTCGCTAGGATTATGTTAGCAATTGCTGCATATTTCGATTATGAAATATGGCGATGGATGTCAAAACCGCGCTTCAATGGTAATATTGAAGAAGAGTTGTATATGATACAACCAAAGGGTTTTGTCGATCCTAAGGATGCTAACAAGGTGTGCAAGCTTCAACGATCCATCTATGGATTGAAGCAAGCATCACGAAGTTGGAATCTCCGCTTTGATGAGGTGATCAAAGAGTTTGGATTGTCCAAACTTATGGAGAAGCTTGTATTTACAAGAAAGTGAGTGGAGCAATGTGGCATTTCCGATACTATATGTGGATGACATATTATTGATCGAATGATATAGAACTTTTAAACAAGGTTAAAAGTTATCTAAAGCAATTTTTCAATGAAGGACCTAGGTGAAGCGTCTTACATTAGGCATAAAGATCTATAGAGATAGATCTAGGCGCCTAATAGGGCTATCGCAGTACATACCTTGATAAGATTTTAAAGAAGTTTAAAATGGACTAAGTAAGAAGGGTTCTTACCTATGTTGCAAGGCAAGACATTGAGTAAGACTCAAAGTCCGCTTCTATGAAGAAAGAGAGATAATGGACAAAGTCCCCTATGCTTCAGCCATAGGCTCTATAATGTACGCCATGCTATGTACAAGACCGGATGTGGCACACGCTATTAGTTTGACTAGTAGGTACCAATCGGATCCAGGTTCGGAACACTGGATAGCGGTCAAGAATATCCTTAAGTACTTAAGAAGAACTAAGGATATGTTTCTTGTATACGGAGGTGAAGAAGAGCTCGTCGCTAAGTGTTATGTCGACGCTTTGACGCCGATCCGGATGACTCTAAGTCTCAATCCGGATACGTATTTCTCATGAATGGCGAGCGGTTAGTTGGAGGAGCTCCAAACAACCTTGTGGTAGCGGGATCAACAACGAGGCCGATATGTTGTTGTCGCTTGAAGCGGCTCGTAGCGCTTTGGATGAAGGAGTTCATATCCGAGCTAGGAGTTGTGGCAAGCGCGTTGGACCCAATGGTGATCTATTGTGACAACAATGGTGCCATTGCAATGCCAAAGAGCCAAGGTCTCACAAGCATTCCAAGCATATTAAGCGCCGGTTTCACTCCATCCGCGAGCATGTCAAGGATGGAGATATAAAGATTTGAAAAGTACATACGGATCTCAATGTAGCAGATCCGTTGACTAAAACTCTCCCTAGAGCAAAACATGATCAACACTTAACTCAATGGGTGTTAGATATATCACTATGTAACTAGATTATTGTCTCTAGTGCAAGTGGGAGATCAAGGAATATGCCCCGAGAGGCAATAATAAATTGTTTATTATGTGTATTCCAAGTATATGATAGATGTTTATTTTGCATGCTATAATTGTATTAATACGAAACGTTAATACATGTGTGTTTAATAAACAAACGTAAAGTTCCTAGTTAAGCCTCTCTCATAAACTAGCTCGTTGATTAACAAGATGATCAAGGTTTCGATCATGGACATTGGATGTTGTTAACGGATCACAACATTAGTGTAATGATGTGATGAACATTCATCCAAGTATAGCATTACGATCAAAGTCATTGAGTTTATATTGCTATAACAACGAAGTGATCCTAATCCTTAGACCATGAGATCATGTCAATCACTAACACCTAAGAGTTTCTTGATAACATCAAACGTCACAATCGTAACAGGTGATTATAAAGATGGGTTCGTAACTAATAAAGTGTTATGTTGAGGCTCATGGATCAAGAGGAATTTGTTCATCCCGATGACGGATAGATATACTCTGGGCCCTCTCGGTGATATCACATTGATTAGCTTGCAAGCAAGTGATTTGATCACTAGAATGTTATATCACGAACGAGAAAAGAGTGCATGTCAGAACGAGATCAAACTAGGTATGGAGATACCGATGATCGAATCTCGGACATGTAATATATCGTGAGACAAAGGGATTAAGATACTAGCGTAAAAGGTCGGACGATCACAAGAAAGTCATCGTTGAATGTGTGGGAGTCGATGGTCTCGATCCCGCTTCCGATTATTGATCCGAGAGGGGTCTCGATCATGTCCGCATTATTCACAACCGTAGGGTGACACACTTAAGAGACACCGACATCCAATTGGAGCAAAAAGTTTCATGCCGAAAGAATAAATAAGCGCAGAATTTATTTCACTAGATACCAAACAAAGTTTTGGGTGAAATTGCATAAAGTGGTTATGCATGTGAAATAGAATTCTAGCAAGGTTATTTGTGAATGTTTGTCATTAAAGTAATTGACAAAATTCTGAATAAAATAAAAGAGTTTTATTTAATGAGAGTTTGCATTAAATTTGGTGGAAATTTAATGGGATCTTTGAGTGGGATTTTGAGTGGAGGAATTTGAGGAGTTTGTGAGTGGAGTGTCCACCCACATGATGAGGGGAGGGCAGGCAAGGGCCCCCATGCGCCACCCCCTTGGGGTTCCCCTCCTCCTATAAAGGAGCCCTCCTCTCACTTCTCACTCCACACCTCCTCGTGAAGGATCTCTCCCCTCTAGAATTTATCCCCATGGTCTCGGACTAGCGAGATACATGTTCCGGTGGCTATTCGGCAAGAAAGAGTTGTGCTCACTGCATCGCTGGAGCGAGGAGGCGGAGGTTGCTCGGTGCCTCGAACGCGTGTGGCGGATTGCGATTCTTGGCGCTAGGACTTCCTCTCGATCTTGAGATCGGCAAGAGATCGTCTACATCAACCACGAGTTTGGACTCGTTAAACTTTGTCGGTCTTCAAGGGTATGTTCTCTACGGATATACATCCGCCCGTTGTTTGTATCTAGTATAAATAGATCTTGGTATATAGTTCACATCGTAGGAAAATTTTTGTTTTCTATGCTGCGAACCCTTCACTTGGGCGATTTGCATGGCTCGTAAGACCCGATACGTGTCTTAGAATTATGACCAAAAATTCGTCGTTTTGGTGTTTTTGGCCGTTTTCATGAGCTATTGCCCACGGTTTTGGGGTTCCATGGAGATTTGCATGTCTCGTAATACGCGAACTTTCCCACGATTTTGGTGTTCCAGGGGGATTTGCATGACCCGTGAGACCTGATAAATGTTTGAGACGTATAACCAAAAATTCATCATTTTCATGTTTTATGGCCGTTTTCATGAGCCGCCTACTATTTTGGGGTTCTACAGGAATTTGCATGGCACGTAAGACCCGATACATGTTTCAGAGTTATGACCAAAAACTTGTTATTTTGGTGTTTATGGCCATTTTCATGAGCTATTGCCCACGATTTTGGGGTTCATCAGGGATTTGCATGGCCCGTAAGACCCGATACATATTTGAGAGTTATGACAAAAAATTGTCATTTTCGTGTTTTATGGCCGTTTTCATGAGTTATTTCCCACGGTTTTGGGTTCCAAGGCGATTTGAATGGCCTATAATACCCGATACATGTTTGAGAGTTATGACAAAAAAAATTGTGTTGCTGTTTTATGGCGGGTTTTCATGAGCTATTGTCCATGATTTTGGGGTTCATGGGGGATTTGCGTGGCCCGTAAGACCCAATACATGTCTTAGAATTATGACCAAAAACCCGTTGTTTTGGTATTTTTTGGCCATTTGCATGAGCTATTGCCCACGGTTTTGGGATTCCATAGGGATTTGCATGTCTCGTAAGACTCGAACTTTCCCACGGTTTGGGGTTCTAGGGGGATTTGCATGGCCTATAAGAACCGATTCATGTTTGAGAGATATAACCAAAAACTCGTCGTATTTGAGTTTTATGGCCGTTTTCATTATTTATTGCCCATGGTTTTGGGGTTCCAAGGCACTTTGCATGGCCCGTAAGAACCGATACAGGTTTGAGAGTTATGACAAAAAAACTCATGGTTTGAGACTATTTTGCTCACTATTTTGGGGTTCCAGGGGGATTTGCATGGCCTATAAGAACTGATTCATGTTTGAGAGATATAACCAAAAACTCGTCGTATTTGTGTTTTATGGCCGTTTTCATTATTTATTGCCCACGGTTTTGGGGTTCCAAGGCACTTTTCATGGCCCGTAAGAACCAATACATGTTTGAGAGTTAGGACAAAAAAATCATGGTTTGAGACTATTTTGCTCACTATTTTGGGTTTCCACGGGGATTTGCACGGCACATAAGACCCGATACATGATTGAGAGTTATGACGAAAAACTCATCTTTTTGTTGTTTATGGCCATTTTTCATGAGCTATTGCCCATGGTTTTGGGTTCATGGGGGATTTGCATGGCCCGTAAGACCCAATACATGTTTGAGAGGTATGACCAAAAACTTGTTGTTTTGGTGTTTATGGCCATTTTTTATGTGCTATTGCCCATGGTATTGGGGTTAATGGGGGATTTGCATGTCCCATAAGAAGTGATACATGTTTGAGAGTTATGACCAAAAACTCGTTGTTTTCGCGCTTTATGGTTGTTTTCATGAACTATTGTCCTTAGTTTTGGGGTTCCAAGGAAATTTACATGTTTGAGAGTTATGACCAAAAAGTCATTGTTTTGGTGTTTTACGGCGTTTTCATGAGCAATTGCCCACGGTTTTGGGGTTCAATGGGGATTTGGATGGCTCGTAAGACTAGAGATTGCAAACAATTTGGGTTTCCAGGGAGATTTGCATAACCCGTAAGACCCGATATATGTTTGAGACTTATGACCAAAAACTCATTATTTTCACGTTTTCTTGAGCTATTGCCCACTCTTTTGGGGTTCCACAGGATTTGCATGGCACGTAAGACCCGATACATGTTTGAGAGATTTAACCAAAAACACTTCATTTTCGTGTTTTGTGGCTGTTTTCATGAGCTATTGCCCACGGTTTTGGGGTTCTATGGGCATTTGCATGGCCTGTAAGACCCGATTCATGTTTGAGAGTTATGACAAAAAAACTTGTCGTTTTCATGTTTTATGGCCGATTTCATGAGCTATTTCCCACTTTTTTGGGTTCCAAGGCGATTTGAATGGTCCGTAAGACCCGATACATGTTTGAGAGTTATGACCAAAAATTCGTCGTTTTGCTGTTTTATGGCTGTTTTTCATGAGCTATTGTCCACTGTTTTAGGGTTCATGGGGGATTTGCATGGCCCGTAAGACCCAATACATGTTTTAGAATTATGACCAAAAAACTCGTCGTTTTGGTGTTTTTTGGCCGTTTTCATGAGCTATTGCCCACGGTTTGGCGTTCCATGGGGATTTGCATGTCTCGTAAGTTTCGAACTTTCCCATGATTTTGGGGTTCCAGGGGGATTTGCATGACCCGTAAGACCGGATACATGTTTGAGGGGTATAACCAAAAACTCGTCGTTTTCGTGTTTTATGGCCATTTTCATGATCTATTGCCCACGGTTTTGGGGTTCCAAGGCGCTTTCATGGCCCATCAGAACCGATACATGTTTGAGAGTTATGACAAAAAACTCATCATTTTCGCATTTATGTCTGTTTTTATGAGCTATTGCCCACGGTTTTGGGGTTCCATGGCGATTTGCATGGCTCGTAATACCCGAGCTTGCCCACATTTTTGGGGTTCCAGGGGTATTTGCATGGCCCGTAAGACCCGATATATGTCTCAGAGTTATTACCAAAACTCATCATTTTCATGTTTTATGGTCGCTTTCATGAGCTATTAACCACAATTTTGGGGTTTTAGGAGATTTGCATGGCATATAAGACTCGATACATGTTTGAGAGTTATGAGCAAAAACTGCTGCTTTGGTGTTTATGGTCATTTTCATGAGCTATTGCCCATGGTTTTATGTTCATGGGGTATTTGCATGGCTGTAAGACCCGATACATGTTTGAGAGTTATGACCAAAAACTCGTCGTTTTGGTGTTTATGGCCATTTTTCATGAGCTATTGCCCATGGTATTGGGGTTAATGGGGGATTTGCATAGCCCGTAAGATCTGATACATGTTAGAGAGTTATGACGAAAAACTCGTCGTTTTTGTGTTTTGTTGCTGCTTTCATGAGCTATTGTCCTTAGTTTTGGGGTTCCAAGGAAATTTACATGTTTGAGAGTTATGACCAAAAACTCGTCGTTTTGGTGTTTTATGGCCGTTTTCATGAGCAATTGCCCACGGTTTTGGGGTTCCATGGGGATTTGGATGACTCGTAAGACTCGGGCTTGCCCATGGTTTTGGGGTTCTAGGGGTATTTGCATGGCCCATAAGGCCCGATTCATGTTTGAGAGTTATGACAAAAAACTTGTCATTTTCGTGTTTTATGGCCGTTTTCATGAGTTATTTCCCACGGTTTTGGGTTCCAAGGCGATTTGAATGGCCTATAATACCCGATACATGTTTGAGAGTTATGACAAAAAAAGCATTGTGTTGCTGTTTTATTGGCGGTTTTCATGAGCTATTGTCCATGATTTTGGGGTTCATAGGGGATTTGCGTGGCCCATAAGACCCAATACATGTCTTATAATTATGACCAAAAACTCGTTGTTTTGGTATTTTTTTGGCCGTTTTCATGAGCTATTGCCCACGGTTTTGGGATTCCATGGGGATTTGCATGTCTCTTAAGACTCAAACTTTCCCACGGTTTGGGGTTCTAGGGGGATTTGCATGGCCTATAAGAACCGATTCATGTTTGGGAGATATAACCAAAAACTCGTCGTATTTGTGTTTTATGGCCGTTTTCATTATTTATTGCCCATGGTTTTGGGGTTCCAAGGCACTTTGCATGGCCCGTAAGAACCGATACATGTTTGAGAGTTATGACAAAAAAACTCATGGTTTGAGACTATTTTGCTCACTATTTTGGGGTTCCAGGGGGATTTGCATCGCCTATAAGAACTGATTCATGTTTGAAAAACCTCGTCGTATTTGTGTTTTATGGCCGTTTTCATTATTTATTGCCCACGGTTTTGGGGTTCCAAGGCACTTTGCATGGCCCGTAAGAACCAATACATGTTTGAGAGTTATGACAAAAAACTCATGGTTTGAGACTATTTTGCTCACTATTTTGGGTTTCCAGGGGGATTTGCATGGCACATAAGACCCAATACATGATTGAGAGTTATGACGAAAAACTCGTCTTTTTGTTATTTATGGCCATTTTTCATGAGCTATTGCCCATGGTTTTGGGTTCATGGGGGATTTGCATGGCCCGTAAGACCCGATACATGTTTGAGAGTTATGACCAAAAACTTGTTGTTTTGGTGTTTACGGCCATTTTCTATGAGCTATTGCCCATGGTATTGGGGTTAATGGGGGATTTTCATGGCCCATAAGAACTGACACATGTTTGAGAGTGATGACCAAAAACTCGTTGTTTTCGCGTTTTATGGCTGTTTTCATGAACTATTGTCCTTAGTTTTGGGGTTCCAAGGCAATTTACATGTTTGAGAGTTATGACCAAAAAATTCATTGTTTTGGTGTTTTACGGCGCTTTCATGAGCAATTGCCCACGGTTTTTGGGTTCAATGAGGATTTGGATGGCTCGTAAGACTAGAGCTTGCAAACAATTTTGGGGTTCCAGGGAGATTTGCATGACCCGTAAGACCCGGTATATGTTTGAGACTTATGACCAAAAACTCATTATTTTCACGTTTTCTTGAGCTATTGCCCACTCTTTTGTGGTTCCACGGGATTTGCATGGCACGTAAGACCTTATACATGTTTGAGAGATTTAACCAAAAACACTTCATTTTCGCGTTTTGTGGCTGTTTTCATGAGCTATTGCCCACGGTTTTGGGGTTCTATGGTCATTTGCATGGCCTGTAAGACCCGATTCATGTTTGAGAGTTATGACAAAAAACTTGTCGTTTTCGTGTTTTATGGCCGTTTTCATGAGCTATTTCCCACTTTTTTGGGTTCCAAGGCGATTTGAATGGTCCGTAAGACCCGATACATGTTTGAGAGTTATGACCAAAAAATCGTCGTTTTGCTGTTTTATGGCCTTTCTCATGAGCTATTGTCCACTGTTTTAGGGGGTTCATGGGGGATTTGCATGGCCCGTAAGACCCAATACATGTTTTAGAATTATGACCAAAAACTCGTCGTTTTGGTGTTTTTGGCTGTTTTCATGAGCTATTGCCCACAGTTTTGGGGTTCCATGGGGATTTGCATGTCTCATAAGATTCGAACTTTCCCATGATTTTGGGGTTCCAGGGGGATTTGCATAACCCGTAAGACCGGATACATGTTTGAGAGGTATAACCAAAAACTCGTCGTTTTCGTGTTTTATGGCCGTTTTCATGATCTATTACCCACGGTTTGGGGTTCCAAGGCGCTTTGCATGGCCCATCAGAACTGATACATGTTTGAGAGTTATGACAAAAAAACTCATCATTTTCGTGTTTTATGTCTGTTTTTATGAGCTATTGCCCACGGTTTTGGGGTTCCATGGCGATTTGCATGGCTCGTAATACCCGAGCTTGCCCATGGGGTTCTAGGGGTATTTGCATGGCCCGTAAGACCCGATATATGTCTGAGAGTTATTACCAAAAACTCATCATTTTCATATTTTATGGTCGTTTTCATGAGCTACTAACCACAATTTTGGCGTTCTAGGGAGATTTGCATGGCATATAAGACCCGATACATGTTTGAGAGTTATGACCAAAAACTCGTCGTTTTGGTGTTTATGGCCATTTTTCATGAGCTATTGCCCACGGTTTTGCGTTCATGGGGGATTTGCATGGCCCGTAAGACCCGATACATGTTTGAGAGTTATGACCAAAAACTCGTCGCTTTGGTGTTTATGGCCATTTTTCATGAGCTATTGCCCATGGTATTGGGGTTAATGGGGGATTTGCATAGCCCGTAAGAACTGATACATGTTAGAGAGTTATGACCAAAAACTCGTTGTTTTTGCGTTTTGTTGCTGCTTTCATGAGCCATTGTCCTTAGTTTTGGGGTTCCAAGGAAATTTACATGTTTGAGAGTTATGACCAAAAAATCGTCGTTTTGGTGTTTTATGGCCGTTTTCATGGGGGATTTGCATGGCCCGTAAGACCCAATACATGTCTTAGAATTATGACCAAAAACTCGTTGTTTTGGTATTTTTTTTGCCGTTTTCATGAGATATTGCCCACGGTTTTGGGATTCCATGGGGATTTGCATGTCTCGTAAGACTCGAACTTTCCCACGGTTCGGGGTTCTAGGGGGATTTGCATGGCCTATAAGAACCGATTCATGTTTGAGAGATATAACCAAAAACTCGTCGTATTTGTGTTTTATGGCCGTTTTCATTATTTATTGCCCATGGTTTTAGGGTTCCAAGGCACTTTGCATGGCCCGTAAGAACCGATACATGTTTGAGAGTTATGAGAAAAAATTCATGGTTTGAGACTATTTTGCTCACTATTTTGGGGTTCCAGGGGGATTTGCATGGCACATAAGACCCGATACATGTTTGAGAGTTATGAACAAAAACCTGTCGTTTTGGTGTTTATGGCCATTTTTCATGAGCTATTGCCCACAGTTTTGGGTTCATTTGGGATTTGCATGGCCCGTAAGACCTGATACATGTTTGAGAGTTATGACCAAAAACTCGTTGTTTTGGTGTTTAACATGAGCTATTGCCCATGGTATTGGGGTTAATGGGGGAGTTGCATGTCCTGTGAGACCCAATACATGTCTCAGAATTAAGACCAAATCCTCGTCGTTTTGGTGTTTTTGGCTGTTTTCATGAGCTATTGCCCACAGTTTTGGGGTTTCATGGAGATTTGCATGTCTCGTAATACTCGAAATTTCCCACGATTTTGGGGTTCCAGGGGGATTTGCATGACCCATAAGAACTGAAAAATGTTTGAGAGGTATAACCAAAAACTCGTCATTTTCATGTTTTATGGCCGTTTTCATGAGCCGCCTACTGTTTTGGAGTTCTACAGGGATTTGCATGGCACGTAAGACTCGATACATGTTTGAGAGTTATGACCAAAAACTTGTTATTTTGGTGTTTATGGCCATTTTCATGAGCTGTTGCCCGTGATTTTAGGGTTCATGAGGGATTTGCATGGCCCAGAAGACCCGATACATGTTTGAGAGTTATGACCAACAACTCGTCGTTTTGTTGTTTATGGCCATTTTTCATGAGCTATTGCCCACGGTTTTGGGGTTCATGGGAGATTTCCATGGCCCGTAAGACCCGATACATGTTTGAGAGTTATGACCAAACACTCGTTGTTTTAGTGTTTTATGGATGTTTTGATGAGCTATTTCCTATAGGTTTGGGGTTCCAAGGCAATTTACATGTTTGAGAGTTATGACCAAAAACTCGTCATTTTTGTGTATTATGGTCGTTTTCATGAGAAATTGCCCACAGTGTTGGGGTTCAATGGGGATTTGTGTGACTCGTAAGGCTTGGGCTTCCCCACGGTTTTAGGGTTCCATGGGTTTTTGCATGGCCCATAAGACCCGACACGTGTTTGAGAGTTATAACCAAAAACTCGTTATTTTCATGTTTTATGGCCGTTTTCATGAGCTATGTCTCACGGTTTTGGGGTTCCAAGGTTGCTTTCATGGATCGTAAGACCTGATACAAGTTTGACAGATTTAAGCAAAAAACACTTCATTATCGCGTTTTATGGCCGTTTTCATGAGCTATTGACCACGGTTTTAGGGTTCATGGGGGATTTTCATGGCCCGTAAGACCCGATACAAGTTTGAGAGTTATGACCAAACACTCGTTTTTTCGCGTTTTATGGTTGTTTTCATGAGCTATTGCCCATAGTTTTCGGGTTCCAATGCAATTTACTTGTTTGAGAGTTATAACCTCATCGTTTTTGTGTTTTATGGCCGTTTTCATGAGCAATTGCCCACGGTTTTGGTGTTCAATGGGGATTTGCATGTCTCGTAACACCCGAGCTTGCCCACGGTTTTAGGGTTCCAGGGGATTTGCAGGGCCCATTAGACCCGACACATGTTTTAGAGTTATGACCAAAAACTCATTATTTTAACATTTTATGGCCGTTTTCATGAGCTATTGCCCAAAGTTTTGGGGTTCCAACGTTCCTTGCATGGCCCGTTATACCCGATACATGTTTGATAGATTTAACCAAAAACACTTCATTTTCGCGTTTTATGGCCTTTTTATGAGCTATTGCCCACGGTTTTGGGGTTCTAGGGGGATTTGCATGTCCTGTAAGACCCGATTCATTTTTGGGGTTCTTGGGGTTCCAAGGCGATTTGCATGGCCCATACGACTCGTTACATGTTTGAGCGTTGTGACCAAAAAATCGTTGTTTTGCTGTTTTTATGGCCGTTTTTCATGAACTATTGCCCACGGTTTTGGGGTTCATGGGGGATTTATGACAAATAACTCGTCATTTTCGCGTTTTATGACCGTTTTTATTAGCTATTACCCACGGTTTTGGGGTTCCATGGCAATTTGCATGGCTCGTAATACCCGAGTTTGCCCACAATTTTGAGGTTCCGGGGGGATTTGCATGGCCCGTAAGACCCGGTATATGTTTGAGAGTTATTACCAAAAACTCATCATTTTCACGTTTTATGGTCGTTTTCATGAGCTATTGCCCACTATTTTGGTGTTCCGGGGAATTTGCATGGCACATAAGACCCGATACATATTTTATTGTTATGACCAAAAACTCGTCGTTTTGGTGTGTGTGGCCATTTTTCATGAGCTATTGCCCACTATTTTGGGGTTCCAGGGAGATTTGCATGGCACATAAGACCCAATACATATTTGATTGTTATGACCAAAAACTCATCGTTTTGCTGTTTATGGCCATTTTTCATGAGTTATTGCCCACGAGTTTGGGGTTCATGGGGGATTTGCATGGCCCGTAAGCTCCGATACATGTGTGAGAGTTATGACCAAACACTCGTTGTTTTCGCGTTTTTTGGTTGTTTTCATGAGCTATTGCCCATACTTTCGGGTTCCAAGGAAATTTACATGTTTGAGAGTTATGCCCGAAAACTCGTCGTTTTGGTGTTTTATGGCCTTTTTCATGAGAATTGCCCACGGTTTTGGGGTTCAATGGGTATTTGGATGACTCGTAAGACCCGAGCTTGCCCACGGTTTTATTCCAAGGGGATTTGCATGTCCCATAAAACCCGACACATGTTTGAGACTTATGACCAAAAACTCGTTATTTTCATGTTTTATGGTCGTTTTCATGAGCTATGTCCGACGATTTTGGGGTTGCAAGGTGCCTTGCATGGCCCGTAAGACCCGATACATGTTTGAGAGATTTAACCAAAAACACTTCATTTTCGCGTTTTATGGCCATTTTCATGAGCTATTGCCCATGGTTTTGGTGTCCTAGGGGTATTTGCATGGCTCGTAAGACCCAATTCATGTTTGAGAGTTATGATAAAAAAACTTGTCGTTTTCGTGTTTTATGGCCGTTTTGATTAGCTATTGCCCACAGTTTTCGGTTCCAATGCGATTTGCATGGCTCGTAAGACCCGATACATGTTTGAGAGTTATGACTAAAAAATCGTCGTTTTGGTGTTTTATGGCTATTTTTCATGAGCTATTGTCCATGGTTTTGGGGTTCTTGGGGGATTTGCATGGCCTGTAAGACCCGATATATGTCTTAGAATTATGACCAAAACCTCGTCGTTTTGGTGTTTCTTGGCCGTTTTCATGATCTATTGCCCACGGTTTTGGGGTTCCATGGAGATTTGCATGTCTCGTAATACGCGAACTTTCTCACGATTTTGGGGTTCCAGGGGGATTTGCATGACCCGTAAGACCTGATACATGTTTGAGAGGTATCACCAAAAACTCATTATTTTCATGTTTTATGGCCGTTTTCATGAGCCGCCTACTGTTTTGGGGTTTTACAAGGATTTGCATGGCACGTAAGACCCGATACATGTTTTAGAGTTATGACCAAAAACTTGTTATTTTGGTGTTTATGGCCATTTTCATGAGCTATTGCCCACGATTTTGGGGTTCATCAGGGATTTGCATGGCCCGTAAGACCCGATACATGTTTGAGAGTTATGACCAACAACTCGTCGTTTTGGTGTTTATGGCCATTTTTCATGAGCAATTGCCCATGGTTTTGGGGTTCATGGGAGATTTGCGTGGCCCGTAAGACCCGATACATGTTTGAGAGTTATGACCAAACAGTCATTGTTTTCGCATTTTATGGTTGTTTTGATGACCTATATTGCCCATAGTTTTGGGGTTGCAAGGCAATTTACATGTTTGGGAGTTATGACCAAAAACTCGTCATATTTGTGTTGTAGGGCCGTTTTAATGAGAAATTTCCCATGGTGTTGGGGTTCAATGGGTATTTATGTGACTCGTAAGACTTGAGCTTGCCCACGGTTTTAGGGGTCCAAGGGTTTTTGCATGGCCCGTAAGACTCGACACATTTTTGATAGTTATGACCAAAAAACTTGTCGCCTTCGTGTTTTATGGCCGTTTTGATGAGCTATTTCCCACGGTTTTGTGTTCCAAGGCGACTTGCATGGCCCATACGACCCGATACATGTTTGAGCATTATGACCAAAAAATCGTCGTTTTGTTGTTTTATGGTCGTTTTTCATGAACTATTGCCCACGGTTTTGGGGTTCATGGGGGATTTGCATAGCCAGTAAAACCCGATACATGTCTTAGAATTATGACCAAAAACTTGTCGTTTTTGTGTTTTTTGCCATTTTCATGAGCTATTGCCCATTGTTTTGGGTTTCCATGGGGATTTGCAAGTCTCGTAAGACTCGAACTCTCCCACAATTCTGGGGTTCCAGGGGGATTTGCATGCCCGTAAGACCTGATACATGTTTGAGAGGAATAACCAAAAACGCGTTTTCGTGTTTTATGGCCGTTTTCATGAGCTATTGCCCACGGTTTTGGGGTTCCAAGGCGCTTCTCATGGCCCGTAAGAACCGATACATGTTTGATAGTTATGACAAATAACTCGTCATTTTCGCGTTTTATGACCGTTTTTATGAGCTATTACCCACGGTTTTGTGGTTCCATGGCAATTTGCATGGCTCGTAATACCCGAGCTTGCCCACAGTTTTGAGGTTCCAGGAGGATTTGCATGGCCTGTAAGACCCGGTATATGTTTGAGAGTAATTAGCAAAAACTTATCATTTTCATGTTTTATGGTCGTTTTCATGAGCTATTGCCCACTATTTTGGGGTTCCAGGGGTATTTGCATGGCACATAAGACCCGATACATGTTTTTTGTTATAACCAAAAACTCGTTGTTTTGGTGTTTATCGCCATTTTTCATGAGCTATTGCTCACGTTGTTGGGTTCATGGGGGCTTTGCCAGGCCCGTAAGACCCGATACAAGTTTGAGAGTTTTGACCAACAACTTGTCGTCTTGGAGTTTATGGCCATTTTCATGAGCTATTGCCCATGGTATTGGGGTTAATGGGTGTAACACCCTCAGAATCGGCCCTATGCAAGTTTTAGCGAAACTCGCCAAACCCGCATAGAAACGATTCGAAGGTGCCCACCAGGCACTTTCGTGCGGGTGGAAAGCAAAGTAATAACATTACACAACAGTCCTCGATGGGACCCACAGAGCGAGATATATACAGCCGACTCAAAGAGTCAAGAATACAAATATACGTACAAAGATCCAAATCTCCTTGAAAGCGATGGGCGCGTCCGACTACGGACAAGATGCAAATGGGGCTAAGAGCCAAGAATAACCAATGGCCATAACCCGCCTGTGCCAAGGGAAGGGTAACCGCTAACGGCCGATCTCAAAAACCTGCTTAACAAAAGGGGTGCCGACAAAGGGCAAAGGAAAAAGAGGCGTCGATCAAGAAGACACGGCGAGGCTAGAATGGCGGTCCTCGCCACATAGGTATGGTGGATGGCGGCGGCAGATGCACTAAACAACCTATAGAGACTCGATACAACCGGCGGCGGCTAGAGGGGTAAGAAAGACCTATTCGATCCAACGATACTATCATCAAACAAACCCATCTGGCGTTTCCCCTCGAGACCAAACGAGAAGTCAACGAGAACTCACAGGTTGGCGGTTTACTTATTCAGTTATCGTTGCAGCAATTACTAGTCAGGTTTTAGATAATCATCCTGATAAAGTAAGCAGTGGGCACTTTTAGCTAACCATTCCATCATAGTTGCAACACTTACTAGTCAGATACAATCCGCATGAGATAACCCCAAAACCCAGCAGTTGTTGGTACTTTTACTTAGCCATTCCGTTGTAGTGAAGCTGATTACTAGTCAAATCGGGTGCAAGTCAATTTATAACAGTAAACTTTAGTTATAGTTGTCTATGATCAGGCACTGTGCTCCAAGTCGCATAACCGCGACACGGCTTCTCGAAAGATTTAACCTGAGGGTGCCAAAGTATCCAGCACTTCGACCCTTTTGCCGATCGGTTAACATACACCCATCGGTGTCGGCGGGCCTAAGTCACAGCGTTCCGGACCAAAGCAACCGTGGGGCCACCCACCAAGTCGACACCCGCGAACGGTCGGCGGTCTCCGAGACGGACTTAGGGTTTGGGTAGACGGCAGTGGCGGCGAAATCAAATCCCAAGCGGGTTGCGACACCGCGAAAACGTGTCCCGATCCTAAACAGTACAGGTGCTATACGTCGCACAATTTAAATAAAGCAGTAAAGCATGGCATAAAACCTCAAACTAGTTTGTGGCCCCCAGTACAATACTTTGAAATCAGGTAATAATCAATGGGGGGCCCATATCTCCCCACCTGTGGTTAGCGCGCTCGATCTCGGAACAGGTGTCAAGAACTCGGGGTCCTACGGGACACAAGTGGGCGGTCGGAAACCAAATGTTATCTATCACCCACCGATGCCTCTGCTTAATTCAATTTTAGTTGTTAAACAGGAATTAAAGTGAAACAATAATTAAAGCCATGATCATCTCCAACGTCAACATGCGGCAATCCTCCAACAATTGTGGTACTTGACGACAAGCAAAACACTTGGGCAAGCGACTACGACACGCGGGTCCAACTATCTACCAAACAACAGGTAATAGGATGTGTCCAAGGCTATATATGGTTGCGAGGGATATCACGGGTACGAATCTAGAGCATCGCAACACAGATAGCAAAGATCAACAGGAGGGAATAAATACTAGAAAAGTAAGATAGGTAGAAAGGGGGAGATGCTCGCCTGAAAACATTGTCGAAGGTTCAACCGAAGATCGGGGCGAAGCTCACATCAACTCAACGGCCTTATCCGCGAAGAAGCAAAACACTAGAAGAAACATCGGATGCCCTATTTAATACAACGACAGAAGATCGTCATGATGCATGTATGATGAATGACATGGCAAAGATGCGATGCAATTAGGTCATATTAAGCGGAACCGGGGTCCCGACATTTAGTTAGGTGGTTCAAGTTGTTTAGAACCCCGCAAATTAAATGTTGTTTTAGCAAGACAAAAGATGGCACCGGTTCGCTACACAAGTTCAAATGAGGCCGATATGAGACTGGATTTGCCCGCATATGGGCCCCATATTTAATTATTAGGTGAATCGGCATAAGGCCCCCAAACCACAGATATGCATGCGAGTATGACAATTATTATGCATCAAGTTGTTATTATATTATAAAATAGGGTTTTCGGGAAGGGTTCACACATTGAGGGGTCTCGGCGAACTTGGGGTTCCGGGGGTTCGGGGTTCGACAGGGTTCGGGGTCCGGCGGGATCGTTCTCTCGTTCTCGGTAACGGGGCAGATCTTGCGTTCCGGGAAGAAGTACTTGGCGGTCTTCGGCTCCACCCAGGTCGGGGCCGATCTTGTCGTCGCGAAGGTCTTGTCGCGTCCTCGTGTCGGGTCGGTCTTGGCGGTATCGGGTTCGGACTCCGGATCCGGGCACGGTCTCAGCGCTCCGTCTTCAGTGTCGTTGGCGAACTCGGGCTCGATGCCGGGGGTCCTTCGGATTCCTGAGGCGATCTTGGCGTTCCGGGCAACTTCGGTCCGTCCTCGACCATCAGGGTCCATGACGAAGATCTTGGAATGGGCGCCACTTGGGTTCGGTGTCGATCTTGGCGTTCACTTGTACATGTGGCCGTCTCGTTGAGGGGTGGTCTTGAACGCGCGGCGGAGGGGGCTTGCGGCGATGAAGGCAAACGATGGTGGTTGGTGCTGCTCGCGGAGGAAGCTCGGGTAAGGCCCAGGACGCTGGCTCGCGGACAGAGGCGTCGCTTGCTGGGGAAGGACAACACGGCGGTGCAGAGGGGCACGGGGCTCGCACGGGGAGGCGGCGACCTGAGACGGTGCTGTGGTACTACGGGGTCGAGCTCGAACAGAGGAAGGCCGGACCGACGAGGGCAGCAAGGCGCTGGGGACGGGACGCTGCTTGGCCGGGCTCGCCGGAGCGCCCGGCTTCGGGCCGGGCGGCCTGGCGCGAGGCGGGAAGGCTCGAGCGGGAGGCGGCGAACGGCGGCGATGCCGCGGTGGCGTAGAGCTCCAAAGCGGGCGGGAGGTTGAGGGCGCATGGGCGTGGCGAGCGAAGCTCGGCCAGAGGCTGTAGGCCGAGCAGCAGCCGGCTGGGCAGAGAGCGAGCAAGCGGCGGAGGCGCTGCGAGAGAGGAGGCGGGAGGCGCAGCGGAGGCTGGGCCATGTATGCAAGGTGAGAGAGCAGGCGTGAGGGTGACCATGAGGTGGAGGGCGCAGAGGCGCAGAGGAGGGCTCATGAAGGGAGGAGAGGCCAGAGGCCATGAGGGGAGGAAGGAAGCAGCCGGGCATGAGGGTGGCGAGGCCGGGAAGGGAAGGAAGGGCTGGCCCGGGAGGAAGAAGGTAGGTGGTGGTGGGGCTGCTGGGGAGGCCCGGTGTCAAGGGCTGGTCTGCAAACGTGCCAGCGTTGTGTGTGTGGGTTGGCGGTGAGTGGGTCCAGGAGAGAGAGGGGAGAGAGAGGGAGTGGCTGGGCCAAGTGGCGGCTCGTTGGTTGGTGGGGGGTGTGGCGACGTGGCGACATAGGATAGGTTGGGGTGAGGTGGAGGGTTGGGCTGGGTAGGTAGTTGGGTGAACTTAGGATTTAGAAGGGCGGGCGTAGATGGACCGTTTGTAAAAACCTGGGGGTGGTCGTCGGTTGAACGCCCGCTCGACCGCGTTAAAAACTAAAACAATTGAACTTTTTATTTGATTTAAACGGGCCGTGTGCAAACCGATAGCGGCCAAAATAAAACGGCGACCCGGATTTTTGGCGTTTGAATAAAGACGAGGCGTTTGGAAAACAAATCGGGCTTTGCAAAAATAGTTTTAAGCAAACAATGCATGATGATGACGATGCAATGCACAAATTCAACGCGATTTTCTAGTAGTGGTTTTGCGGGATGCAACAATGGGGGATTTGCATGTCCCATAAGACATGATAGATGTTTGATAGTTATGACCAAAAACTCGTTGATTTCGCGTTTTATGGCTGTTTTCATGAGCTATTGTCCTTAGTTTTGCGGTTCCAAGGCAATTTACATGTTTGAGATTTATGACCAAAAACTCGTCGTTTTGGTGTTTTACGGCAGTTTTCATAAGCAATTGCCCATGGTTTTGGGGTTCCATGGGGATTTGGATGGCTCGTAAGACTAGAGCTTTTCCACAATTTTAGGGTTCTAGGGGGATTTGCATGACCCGTAAGACTCGATATATGTTTGAGAGTTATGACCAAAAACTCATCATTTTCATGTTTTATGGCCGTTTTCATGAGCTATTTCCCACGGTTTTGGGGTTCCACAGGATTTGCATCGCACGTAAGACCCGAAACATGTTTGAGAGTTACGACCAAAAACTCATCGTTTTGTTGTTTATGGCCATTTTTCATGAGCTATTGCCCATGAGTTTGGGGTTCATGGGGGATTTGCATGGCCCGTAAGACCCGATACATGTGTGAGAGTTATGACCAAACACTCGTTGTTTTCGCGTTTTATGGCTGTTTTCAAGAGCTATTGCCCATAGTTTTCAGGTTCCAAGGAAATTTACATGTTTGAGAGTTATGCCCAAAAACTCGTCGTTTTGGTGTTTTATGGCCGTTTTCATGACCAATTGCCCACGGTTTTGGGGTTCAATTGGGATTTGGATGACACGTAAGGCCCGAGCTTGCCCACGGTTTTAGGGTTCCAAGGGGATTTGCATGGCCCATAAGACCCGACGGATGTTTGAGTTAAGACCAAAAACTCGTTATTTTCATGTTTTGTGGCCGTTTTCATGAGCTCTGTCTCACGGTTTTGGGGTTCCAAGGTGCCTTGCATGGCCCGTAAGACCCGATACATGTTTGACAGATTTAAGCAAAAACACTTCATTTTCGCGTTTTATGGCCGTTTTCATGAGATATTGCCCATGGTTTTGGTGTTCTAGCGGGATTTGCATGGCCCGTAAGACCTGATTCATGTTTGAGAGTTATGATAAAAAACTTGTCATGTTTTATGGCCGTTTTCATGAGCTATTGCCCATGGTTTTGGGTTTCAAGGCGATTTACATGGCCCATAAGACACGATACATGTTTGAGAGTTATGACCAAAAATCGTCGTTTTGGTGTTTTCTGGCTGTTTTTCATTAGCTATTGTCCACGGTTTTGGAGTTCTTGGGGGATTTGCATGGCCTGTAAGACCCGATACGTGTCTTAGAATTATGAACAAAAATTCGTCGTTTTGGTGTTTTTGGCCGTTTTCATGAGCTATTGCCCACGGTTTTGGGGTTCCATGGAGATTTGCATGTCTCGTAATACGCGAACTTTCCCACGATTTTGGTGTTCCAGGGGGATTTGCATGACCCGTAAGACCTGATACATGTTTGAGAGGTATAACCAAAAACTCATCATTTTCATGTTTTATGGCCGTTTTCATGAGCCGCCTACTATTTTGGGGTTCTACAGGAATTTGCATGGCACGTAAGACCCGATACATGTTTCAGAGTTATGACCAAAAACTTGTTATTTTGGTGTTTATGGCCATTTTCATGAGCTATTGCCCACGATTTTGGGGTTCATCAGGGATTTGCATGGCCCGTAAGACCCGATACATCTTTGAGAGTTATGACCAACAACTCGTCGTTTTGGTGTTTATGGCCATTTTTCATGAGAAATTGCCCATGGTTTTGGCGTTCATGGGAGATTTGCATGGCCCGTAAGACCCGATACATGTTTGAGAGTTATGACCAAACTGTCGTTATTTTCGTATTTTATGGCTGTTTTGATGACCTATTGCCCATAGTTTTGGGGTTCGAAGGCAATTTACATGTTTGGCAGTTAATTTTTGTGTTGTATGGCCGTTTTAATGAGAAATTGCCCGCGGTTTTGGGGTTCAATGGGGATTTTCGTGACTCGTAAGACTTGAGCTTGCCCACGGTTTTAGGGTTCCAAGGGTTTTTGCATGGCCCATAAGACCCGACACATGTTTGAGAGTTATGACCAAAAACTAGTTATTTTCACGTTTTATGGCCGTTTTCATGAGCTATGTCTCACGGATTTGGGGTTCCAAGGTATCTTGCATGGTCCGTAAGACCCGATATATGTTTGATAGATTTAAGCAAAAAACACTTCATTTTTGCGTTTTATGGCCGTTTTCATGAGCCCACGGTTTTAGGGTTCATGGGGGATTTGCATGGCCAGTAAGACCCGATACATGTTTGAGAGTTATGACCAAACACTTGTTTTTTCGCATTTTATGGTTTTTTTCATGAGCTATTGCCCATAGTTTTGGGGTTCTAATGCAATTTACATGTTTGAGAGTTATGACCTCGTCGTTTTTGTGTTTTATGGCCGTTTTCATAAGCAATTGCCCAAGGTTTTTCGGGTTCAATGGGCATTTGCATGACTCGTAAGACCCGAGCTTGCACACTGTTTTAGGGTTCCAGGGGATTTGCAGGGCCCATTAGACCCGACACATGTTTGAGAGTTATGACCAAAAACTTATTATTTTAACGTTTTATGGCCGTTTTCATGAGATATTGCCCACGGTTTTGGGGTTCCAAGGTTCCTTGCATGGCCCGTAAGACCCGATATATGTTTGAGAGATTTAACCAAAAACACTTCATTTTCGCGTTTTATGGCCTTTTTCATGAGCTATTGCCCACGGTTTTGGGGTTCTAGGGGGATTTGCATGTCCTGTAAGACCTGATTCATTTTTGAGAGTTATGACAAAAAAAACTTATCGCTTTCGTGTTTTATGGTCGTTTTCATGAGCTATTGCCTACGGTTTTGGGTTCCAAGGCGATTTGCATGGCCCATATGACTTGATACATGTTTGAGCGTTATGACCAAAAATTTATCGTTTTGCTGTTTATGTGCGTTTTTCATGAACTATTGCCCACGGTTTTGGGGTTCATGGGGGATTTGTATAGCCCGTAAGACCCGTACATGTTTGACAGTTATGACCAAACACTCCTCGTTTTTGTGTTTTTTGCCGTTTTCATGAGCTATTGCCCATGGTTTTGGGCTTCCATGGGAATTTCCAAGTCTCGTAAGACTCGAACTTTCCCACAATTCTAGGGTTCCAGGGGGATTTGCATGACCCGTAATACCTGATACATGTTTGAGAGGAATAACCAAAAACTCGTTGTTTTCCTGTTTTATGGCCGTTTTCATGAGCTATTGCCCACGGTTTTGGGGTTCCAGGGGATTTGCAGGGCCCATAAGAACCGGTACACGTTTGATAGTTATGACAAATAACTCGCCATTTTCGCGTTTTATGACCGTTTTTATGAGCTATTACCCACGGTTTTGGGGTACCATGGCAATTTGCATGGCTCGTAATACCCGAGCTTGCCCACAAATTTGGGGTTCCGGGGGGATTTGCATGGCCCGTAAGACCCGATATATGTTTGAGAGTTATTACCAAAAACTCATCATTTTCTCGTTTTATGGTCGTTTTTATGAGCTATTGCCCACTATTTTGGGGTTTCAGGGGGATTTGCATGGCACATAAGAACCGATAAGTGTTTGAGAGTTATGACCAAAAACTCGTCGTTTTGGTGTTTATGGCCATTTTTCATGAGCTATTGCTCACGTTGTTGGGTTCATGGGGGATTTGCAAGGCCCGTAAGACCCGATACATGTTTGAGAGTTATGACCAAAAACTCGTCGTTTTGGTGTTTATAGCCATTTTCATGAGCTATTGCCCATGGTATTGGGGTTAATGGGGGGGATTTGCATGGCCCATAAGACCTGATACATGTTTGAGAATTATGACCAAAAACTCGTTGTTTTCGTGTTTTATGGCTGTTTTCATGAGCAATTGTCCTTAGTCTTATGGTTCCAAGACAATTTACATGTTTGAGAGTTATGACCAAAAACTCGTCGTTTTGGTGTTTTATGGTCGTTTTCATGAGCAATTGCCCACGGTTTTGGGGTTCGATGGGGATTTGCATGTCCTGTAAGACCCGATACATGTGTGAGAGTTATGACCAAACACTCGTTGTTCGCGTTTGATGGCTGTTTTCATGAGCTATTGCCCAGAGTTTTCGGGTTCCAAGGAAATTTACATGTTTGAGAGTTATGCCCAAAAACTCGTTGTTTTGGTGTTTTATGGCCGTTTTCATGAGCAATTGCCCACGGTTTTTGGGTTCAATGGGGATTTGGATGACTCGTAAGACCCGATATTGCCCACGGTTTTAGGGTTCCAAGGGGATTTGCATGGCCTATAAGACCCGACACATGTTTGAGAGTTATCACCAAAAACTTGTTATTTTCATGTTTTATGGCCATTTTCATGAGCTATTCCCCATGGTTTTGGGGTTCCAAGGTGCCTTGCATGGCCCGTAAGACCTGATACATGTTTGAGAGATTTAATCAAAAACACTTCATTTTCGTGTTTTATGGCCGTTTTCATGAGCTATTTCCCATGGTTTTGGTGTTCTAGGGGGATTTGCATGGCCCGTAAGACCCAATTCATGTTTGAGTTATGATAAAAAACTTGTCGTTTTCATGTTTTATGGCCGTTTTCATGAGCTATTGCCCACGGTTTTGGGTTCCAAGGCGATTTGCATGGCCCATAAGACCCGATACATGTTTCAGAGTTATGACAAAAAAATTATCGTTTTGGTGTTTTATGGCTGTTTTCATGAGCTATTGCCACGATTTTGGGGTTCTTGGGGGATTTGCATGGCTTGTAAGACCACGATTTCCCTGTGGACGCGCAGAAGTGGCTCCTGAAACTCAAGGATCTGGACGTCAACTGGGTGGAGTACTGAACATAAGGAGCGGTCTCTCCCTTCCACTTAGTTCACTGATCCGAGATGTCGTCCTTGAAGCTGTAAACTATAAAAGGTAAATGCATTGGCCAGGTTGAAGTTCTACATTTTTTTTGGAAATGGAAGGTTCAAGTTCTACATGCCTGGAACACCACGGGAAAGAAACGACTAACTTGGTCTGTCAAAGCTCTCCACTAGTTTTCTGACGCCATTTCGCCTTCTTCCTTGTGGTAGTTGTCTCTTTATGTGATGTTAGTTGTTCCTAGAACTGTCAGCTTCCTTGTCGCGGCCAAACCGCTGTGTAAAATCGGTGTACCCGGGAGTGTGGTAGGCTTAGCCCACCAGCGTTGGAAAACCATGGGAATATCATATCATGTGCTTACAAGCAATTGGAATTGAGCTTGTAAAATGATACCCTCCAAAGGTGTCTTGCTTCCGTGCTTGTCATTGCATCGCCAGTTAAGTTCTCGCACCAAGAATTGAAGATATATTTGCACTTGTTTCATGTAGACGATTTCAAGCTAGTGCACAAACTATTAGCCACTTTCATACAAAAAACTGAATTTTACCATGCTTGATTTTATTTACTCTTTTTCCACAATGCTTGCAAGCTCATCCTTGTGCACCGGAATTGTAGCTCGAGCACCTTTGTCGGCTAGCTGATCTACGGCAAGAAGCTCTCGAGGTATGCATCCATGCACCGTGGAATGAGTTCCTGTCGCTTCGCGTGGTTCATGCAAGTCGAGTTGGGTACATACATTGTTGGGAGTCTGTTGGCTTGAGAAGGATTGTCACAGCTCTACGCAGCGGTGGTGACATCGCGATGTCTGATGAAGTCGGTGCAAGCTGAGTCACTATGGCAGCCAGGAAGAGAACATGGCTTGCGTGAACAGCATTAAATTTGAGTGTTTTAAATTTACTATACCGCGTGTGCAAAACTTGAGTACACTACATCGCTTGTGTAGAACTCAGTACACTACATCGCCCCTGTGTAAAACTTAGGACTACTACATTGCGTGTTCACTCTGTAAATATTTTACTCACTTGGAGTTAATGGAATTCCCCACTATCGAATGCTATGTAACCGAACTGGATATGTGGAATTGATCGGGTGAGGTGCCGGGGATCACCCAAACCCCTGGCGGGTTAGGTTCCCTGCGGGGATTAGTTCCATAGGAACCGAACAAAGCCTTAGGTGCACTAGTGGAAACGAGGCCTTTTGTTGATCCTGGAAAAGGGCTTTAACACCGGTTCTTCTACGAACCGGTGTTAAAGGGGGGCCGTACCAGCGTGGCCCGTGCGGCAAAGAGGAGCCCCCCTTTAACACTGGTTCGTGGCACGAACCGGTGTTAAAGGCCCCTGCACCAGTGGCCCGCACAGCCCCCCCCCCCCCCTTTAACACCGGTTCGTGGCTTGAACCAGTGTTAAAGGGGGGCTATATAAGACACCGCATCGAACCGATGTTAAAGGCCCCGCACTGATGGGTCAAGAGTTTCTTTAACACCGGTTCGTGGCTTGAACCGGTGTTAAAGGGGGGGCTATATAAGACACCTCATCCCACACCCCACTCTTCCATTTTTTCACTATCACATTTTGGAGCCTAGCAATAGGGTGTGAAGAGTGCTAGTTTGTGTATTTTCATATGCACAAGAGGTGTTGGTGAAATGCCCGAGAGCTCAAAATAAGTTTTCTCGTTGCTTTCCTTCTCGGTCGAGGCTCAAATATCCTTTCATGTGTCATTGATGTACTATATATAAATGGTCATCTCCCTATTATTTTTGATATATACTATATATTAATGCAGATGAACCGGCAATGGATGTACGGTGACCGCCGACTTCGAAAGTACATTACGGGCCTCCAAAATTTCATCGTTGTGGCTAATGCAAACCGTGGTCACAATGGTTTTATGTGTTGTCCGTGTGTTCACTGTCAGAACAAGAAAGACTACTCAAATACCAAAACCATTCACGCCCACCTACTTCGATCCAGTTTCATGCCCAGCTATAATTGTTGGACCAAGCACGGAGAAAAAGGGGTTGTGGTGGAAGACAATGAAGAAGAAGAGGATGATGACAACTATCATAATATGTATCCTGAATATGATGATACTGTAACGGGGGTAGATAATGAAGATCAAGAGGCAGCAGATGGGCCCGCTGATGACGATCTTGGTCGGGCCATTACTGATGCAAAGGAAGAATGTGAAACTGAAAAGGAGAAGGAGAAGCTGGAGCAGATGTTAAAGGATCACAAAAAATTGTTGTATCCAACTTGCGAAGATGGCCACAAAAAGCTAGGTACCATACTGGATTTGCTGCAATGGAAGGCAGAGAACGGTATGACTAACAGCGCATTTTCAAAGTTGTTGGTAAAAATGAATGGATCATGGCCACAAAAAGCTAGGTACCACACTGGATTTGCTGCACAAGTCGTACCTTGATTTATGCAAGACGAGAAAGGAAGAATGGATCACGGCGCATATAAGAGATCAGATTTTCTTGTGCGGAGACGACGCGATCACCTTCAACATTCAAGACTTGCATTTTCTATTCAATCAGAAGGAACTCGACAAAGCTGCCATCAGCCTTATTGTGTGTAAGTATTATTTCTTTAATTTCTATCTCATCTCATTCAATTCATTAATTGCATGTATATATATATGCTCACCATATATTTATATATATACTATTATGCAGGAAAAAGGTTATGGAATGCATGAAAGAGGCCCTTTTGACATTGGGTTCGTTGACCCAAATAGAGTTCATGAACAAGTGGTAAGAGACAAACTCGGGCAAACAGAAGATTTCTTGCTAAGGTCTTTACTGAGACAACAAACCAAAAGGGAAATACTATTGCCTTACAACTTCTGAGTGTCATACCTCTATTGTACACATTATGTTTCGGCTTACTCGATGTTAAGTTTAACTGATGATGAGTTATGCGTGTGTAGGTTCCACTTTATTCTGCTAGTCATTCAACCTGACTCAGGAAAAGTCCTTGTCATGGACTCGTTACGAAAAGAAAAAGAGCTATGGGCGGACTTTAGAGAGATGCTCCAGAGGTAATTTCAATCATATTATCGCACTAGATCGGCAACTTTGATGACAACAAGTAATTAATTACTCCTTTATCCATTTTCTTTGCCGGACAGGGTTTGGAAAAGGTTCACGGGCAGGACCGTGGGTGAATGGTCAGAAGAACTAAAATTTGTAGACCAAAATGTAAGTAATACTAGCCAGCTAGGTCTGCGTATCTCTTTGATTCTGCTTCCAATTCCATTATATCATGCTTTATTGATTATTATTTTGATTGAACTCTCTATTCTCGTAAAGTGCGCGCATCAGGGACCCGGCAATAACTTATGTGGATACTATGTTTGCGAGTTCATTCGCAACACGATATGTGCGACGGGCCAAGCCGCACTAAAACAACTTATAGTAAGTAAACAAAGTACACACAACATTATTTTGTTACCATCAGTTGTGTTGAGTTTTATTCTTATATATATATTGACATATTCTTCATATATATTTAGATCGAACGGATGCGGGACCAACTACCATTTGACCGCATACGAGCCATTCAAGAGGAATTGGCGGGGTTCATACTTGATGAGGTCGTCACGCCTGGCGGAGAACTCTTTAGATATCCACCAAAATAAACGTTGTATATATGCTTGAACGTGTTTGTCTTGTACTTGATGCTTCAACATTTACGGAGAATACCACACAATGACGATGTTGTATATAATAATAGTTGCTTAATTATTCATGTACAAACGTCTTGATGTGATATGTGTGTATACCTCGATCGATTCCCCAGGTTGGCGAACTCTGCCGCAGAGATTTAAACCGTTTTCCTACCGCCAGTAGATTTATCTCTTTTCCTGCCATGACATAACCTTTTAACACCGGTTAACGCGGTGTTAAAGAGGAAATCTGCAGCCACGTGGAACCGAACCGCTCGCACCCCCTCCCCCCTCTCCTTCGTGTTTTTAGGTGTTGGTGTACTTTTTGACAAAACTAATCTTTTTTCTACAACTAATTATATGTTTGACCTCTCTTCATGCTGGGGTCGTGACCTAGTGAGACCTGAAACACGATTTTGAGGCGTGCGTTCGCATGGCCAGGCAGAGCCGGCAACGGGAGTGGGGTCGTGACCTAGTGAGACCTGAAACACGATTTTGCTTTACTCCGTTGCACATACTGCTGCAATGTAATTTGTACTAGAAACTTCCGTATGGATTTCCACTTCTCATATCTAGTAACAGTGATCCTTTTCTTCTCATATCAAACATGACGGAAACCTCTCCTCCACGTCCTGCCCTCTGCCGGATCCAGAACGGCGCCGACGATCCCTCCTCCTCGTCTCGGTAAGGAAGCCCCAGTCCTGCTTCAACTGTGCCTCGTTCTTTGCTGTTACGACCTTCTGTCGTGGATAACCGATTTCCCAATCTGATTCCAGTTTAGCCGGATCTCGCCTCCCGTCGGTACCGTAGGTACGTCATGGGGCGGGGCTCGTGACCCTCCATCCAGCGTACTACTATTTTGCTCTCTGTTTGCCACCGAATTCAGGGGGGATTGGGGATCGATTTCGGACGGGATTCGGGGGTACCAAATTGCGCGATGCCCCGCGTTTGACGCCGCCCCTGGAGCTGCAGAACTACAGCTGGTGGTTCGTGCGATAGATGTTCAACCAGATTGCTCGAACTGGGAATCGCCTGGCTTCTTGTTGAACCAACGAATAGAGCAATTCTGTTTTCAGCTCATACACTGGTCAATGTTGCACTGTTTTCAGCTCATAATGTTGTACTACCAACCACACTGAATTGTGCAAGAAAAAAACCACACTCAAGACTCATGAGACCTTTGTACGTGGTGTGAGTGTGCTCGTGCTGTTGACATGCCTGGGACCTCTGTTGTCTGCCACCGGATTCAGGTGAGATTAGGGCTGTTATGCAAAGTTTCAGATAATGTAGGAAGCTATGTTAGTATGTTTGATCAAAGATGTTTAATCCGTAATTTTTTAGCATTTTTTATTTAAAAGAATACTTAGCTGAATACACGAGGAAATCGGATAGAATCTGGATTTGCAGCTCAACGGTTCGTGCTAGGCCCGGCTAGGTAACATGCTGTAATATCTAGTGCGAGTCAATGATGTCAAGCGCGGCCCTATTTTGGATTCTCGCTGCATTGTGGTGCATCGTGCACTCGTAGAAAGCTTAGCAACTCTTTTCTAAGCTGCATTCTGCTCTATTCTAGTGTCTCCATCTTGTCATTGTCAGTTTAGGACTTCTTAGAGAGTTCTTAGCAACTCTTAGACTTGATATTTCCAAAAACATGCCCGTATGTGTGTTTCTCTATGATTATGTGCTAGACCCTAATGCACATGATGAAACAATCAAATTATCCATGTGACTTATCTTGGAGATGTGATGTTTGATTATCTCTGTAGAGCTGCAAGGACAAATAATTTATCTATATAGTGTTAAAAACTGTTGTGCAAAAAATTCATATCCCTTCTCCTCAGGTTGGCACATGTAGTGAGTTCTCCTCTCCTCCCCTCCTTTGTTTGTTTCCGCAGCAGACATCTCTTCCCACTCCAGAAATACCATCGAGCTGCCCTTAACATTCCTGTGTATGGGGTATCTTTAGGGGATTTATTTGCTGCCTCCCACTTAGATGGTGGAATATACTAAATGGAGTCGGCTTGTTTTCAAATTTTAGATCTATAAGCCTCTGAAATCAGTACGGGCTATTCATTTGCTTTTGTAGTAGCAGCCACAGGGTGAACTAGTATTTCTTGGAAAATGCAATACTACAAGTTTCTATTTATGGCTTTGCACATGTTTATTTACGTAATGTTGATCATGCTAAACCCCGACCTTTTAGCTGGGAAGCATTCTACTGCACACTGTTTTTATATAGAATCTCTGTGCAGAGAATAAATTTCATCCAGATCTTTCTTTATTGATTCTTAGAAGCAGTTAGTTTCTTTTTCCAATTTAAATCACCTCTGAATCGGTGTGGGCTAGTATTTGCTTCTGTAAGAGCAGACTTGTGAAGGGTTGTTTCTGGAATGTTGCAACACAATCAGTGTTTATTTATGGGCGCTCATCGCGCGCGCACGTCCGTGCGATGGGGCTGCAGCACCGACGGTGCAGTTTTTCATTAAAAAAATCTGAAAAGGAAAAATTGCTAGGGCCCACATGAAAATTCCCCTGGCAACTTGCTTTTTTGGTCGCTCCAGCTTGCTACTGCAGGCAGGTTTTTTCTTTAGAATTTCTGTTATTTATTACTTTGCGCATGGTTTTATTTATGCATTTAGGATACAAAATGTAGAAAAAAAAAGAAATAATCATGCTGATAGATCCCTGACCCCTGACCGTTTAACTGGGAAGTATTGTGCAATTTGTGGATGTCTTCATGTTGTTAATGTAGAGTTCGGTGTAAAGCCCAGATTTTCATCCAGTTATTTAGCAGGCACCCATGAGGCCTTACAAATTTTAAACTGGAAAGCACTGGGTGACCTAGACCTCTGATTATTATGTTCCTAATACACCATTCAGTACACAACACATATTCATTCTAACATGCCTGGACCTTCGTTTGTCTGCACACCCTTAAATCCTGCTGTTAATGCCCGCTTTCCTTGTGATCCTATTTCAGGACTCTCGGCTGCCATGGGTGAGTACACGATCCAGATAAGCACCAAGCTGATCGACCAGCTCGCCCGCGACGACGAGAAGGTGAAAAGGAAGGTCAGGAAACCCAAGCCCAAGAAGGTCGTTGAACAACAACCAGAAGAGCCTCAGGACAATGCCAGCAGGGAGCTTCCAAGCGAGCCCAAGAGCAGCCCCATTCCTGCTCCTGGGTGGTCACTGCCACCCCCCATGTACTTGCCAGTGACCCCTGCTCCACCACCACCACCCTCGCCCGCAATCCAAGAGGTGGAGGCCATACGCGCTGTCGTGGCGGAGAGCGCGAATGTGCTGGAGAAGCTGGGCAAGGCGGAGAGCGAGAGGCAGCTTGAGCTCGCCAGGAGGTCCAAGGAGCTGCACGACAGGGAGTCCAAGCTGCCGTACCAGAACCCCGTGCCGTGCGCCGAGGAGAAGGCCGGCTGCCTCGACTGCTACGTGAGCAACACCGCGCAGGACCCGCTCAAGTGCGCCGAGGCCGTCAGGAGGTTCAAGGAAAAATCGAGGACCAAGTGAGTGAGTTAGTGAGCGAGGTGGCAGCCGCACGATTTTTCCTTGTCCGGATGGTTTTGAATAACCAGGAATCTTTTGTGACACCTGAAACGCCATTGTAGATCGATTTGCAGTGAATCGGTCTAAGCGAGGCCTGAGTAGTGAGTGTCCTTCGGTTTAGGGGTTCCATGTTGCATACATTCTGCTGCAGAATGAAACTTGAATTGCAGGTGCAAATCAAGGTGTTTTTGATGAGTATACGGACTGTATTTATTTTCTGCCGAGCCATGGTTTAGCTTCAGCCGTGGCTACTCCTGTGCTGGTTAAATCATCTAGTGCTACTCCAAGTGAATGATCTATGTTAGGGTGGCTGATCAAAAAGCCTAATTTGAAAGTTCCTCGTGCTTCCATTTTTATCATTGATATTTCCTTTAATGTACAGATTGATGCCTGAGTTACCCTCTTGTGAAAGACATGGAAGGAAATGTCATGGTTTTAGCTGGCTGTTAAGTTCCTTGTTTGTTGTCCATTTGAACATATATCCCAGCTTTAATAATGTGAGCATATATCCCAGCTTCTACTAAACCTGGGAAATGCCCAAGGGCACAAAACAAATCACATTACAAATATCTGAACAATATAAAGTTCAACAAAGCCCAAGATAAATATCATGGCAAATCATTCCATATTTGAAATTGGTGAGGGCTAAGCAAATCAACTTCAAATCCCTTTTACACTATTTCTATACTCCCTTTGTATATACTACTGTTTTTCCTAGAAAAATAAACCCGTGTCGTCATACTGCTTGAAGTCACTGACACTTCAGTTCTCATATCAAACAGGACAAATAATTGTTCCCGGCCTGGACTTAAGCTGGACAAGTACTGGAGCAGATTGATTAGAAAGCAATAAGTTATAATCCGAAGGAGATGAATCCACATTACAAGCATCTGAAGAAGACAGAGGTCAGAATTCGACAAAGCCGACTGCAAATCTCGACATAACATTGTACATTATCTATGTAGCTTTCACCCGATTTTCCTCGGTTAACTAGACAACGCTATTCAGCTTCATGCTCTTCAATTGTGTGGTTGGCCTTCCTCCTCTGCTCAGCCCTCCGCTTGGCCTCCTTTCGTTCGCGGACCAGTCTTGGAATTTCCTTCCATGTCTTTGGTTTAAATGCCATTACTGTATAGATCACAAATGATGTCAGATCAAACTTGTAGAAACTAATGTAACGTGAAAATTAACACCACATGACATAAGAGACAGAGAATTTAGGCCAAAAAAAAAATACTCTCGGTTCTTATTTTACTACATATGTCATATCTCAATCTAGCTCTTTTAGTTAATACTATGTACTGTACCACATTTGCTATTACGTACAAAATCAGAACCGTCTACTCCGTGAGAAATACTATATCTTCAGTTTTGAAGAAACAGAAAACATCCATGCATGCAAGATAGGTAGACACACATATACATTAAATTTGGTACAAAAAAAATGATAATTTGCAGGCAGGTAGGAAATCAAATTTGATACAATTCTTCTTTTAAGTTACAGAGAGATACAATCAGATATCATAATTAAGTTTTAACAAATTTCATACATACAGCCTCAGTTCTAGATTATAAGACGTTCCAGCAATGCAAAACAAACCACCGGAACATCCTATAGTTTGACACGGAGGAAGTATCAAATTGCTATTTCTCTTCTTCAAACAATATAATGCTAATGCTAATGGGAGATGGCTTGTTGACAGTGGTACATGGGATGGGATGGGATGGATGCTTGCATTTATTGCTGAAATTTGGCAAAGAGAGAAAGACAGCGCATACCTTCATACTGGGCATCTAGATCTTTTTCATTGATGTTGCCCAGTCGCTGCTGTAGGCATCTAGGGAGTTTCTTTATAGCAGGACAATCCTTAATTTCAAGCAGTTGGAGAGACCCGTATGCTTGTGGCTCGTTGGGTAGGGATGCCAGGGAACTGCAGCTTTCAAGGCAAAGGTGTTTCAACGATATGGGAGGTGGGCCCGACACAGGCTCTAGAGATGTCAGCCCACTGTTATCTTTAATGGTCAGTTCCTTGAGGGAAGTGGGCAGACGGAGAATGCCCCCCAACATGCCAGCACAGGACCATATTTTTAAAGATGTGAGACAAGGAGGAAGTGAATGCTCTCCTGCTGCTACTGCTGCTGATGGGTCCGGTGCATTTATGGAAGCAGTGACCTCTGGTTTTGGGAGCCCATCCAGCTGGCATGATAGGACTTGAATGCTACTGCAGTCCCAAATAGTTAGGTCCTTTAAGGACGGTGAAAGATGTAGAATCCCTGATAAACTACCACAATCACTTAACCACAGATAGTCTAGGTATGGGTAAAAGTGATTCACGAGTGATGATGATAGCTGTGATACAGCTGTGGGCACAACTGCCTCACTACAGGAAGACCCTTGAACCAACTCTGATGTGCCCACCTGCTGCTTGCCGAATATAGACTCGAGCTTACTGCACCACATAATATCCATGCTCTTGAGAGATGCTGGGACATTGAACATCTCTACCAAACTAGCGCAATGTTCTAAACGAAGAGACTCCAGAGCTGGCAGGTGCTGACTCCTTTCAGATGTTGATGGCTGGACAGGAGCTTGTGTGTATCCAGTCAGATTATAGCACCATGTGATCTCTAATGTCTTCAAGGATACCAAGCTATTGAACACCACCTCTGGCCAGTGGACGAGCACATCACATATATCAATTTTCAAAACTCCAAGATGTACAAAATAGTCCCACAGCTCTAGTCCACCTGATCCAAAGAATAAATTGCAGCATTCAAACTTCAAAACTGTAAGAGGGGATTTCTGGTTCCATTTCTCCCTGCTGTCCACCGTTACAACTGAAGTGCACACAGATCCTGATGCCGTTTCTGTGTTTTGTAGCTTCAGTGTCAGCTCGGTCAGTGAAGACAAATATCTTTCTACCCAATGGAAGAGCTCCTGCTTGCCATCTTTAATTTCTAATACACTGAGTTTTGGTGCTTCCGGTAGATCCATCAGCTTTGGGCATTTCTTAATTGATAGTTTCTCAAGCTGAGGAAACAATATCCCTTCTACTTGGAGTGCAGCATCCCACTTCTGAAAATTCTCCAACTCTTCCATTTCGAGTACCTTTAGGGCAGGAAATGCTGAGCGATAACCACCAGTATATGGTTGTTCAAGCAATGGTGCTTCAGGTAATGCCACCATCTTTCTACAATACCTAATAAACAACTTCTCAAGCACTGCAAAGATTATTTGTCCTTCCCGCCTCTCATTTATTTCCCACCATCTCTCAAAATCCAACAGATGTTCCAGCGTAAGCTGCTTCAGTTTTGGAAAAGTGAAGGATGTACCGCATCTGAACAAAACTTGCAATCTTTCACAATGAAAAAGATGGATCTCAACCATGTTTTGTAACATACCCATGCACTTTCCTCCATAGAAATATATCATCAGAACCTCCAGCCCGTCATGAGGTTTGAAATTGGTGAGCACCTCGCTGTCACAAACAGAAGTCCATCTTAATCTCAGTTCTTTGAGATCATTTTTGTTTCCAAGATTTGCCAGTTTTTCCTCTGCTTCTATATCAATATTCTCCACCTGACATAGCTCTAGCTGACCACCAAGGTTTAGATGCTTCAGCTCTGCAACATCACTGCAATCAGGGCCACTATGTGCTGCTACAAAATATGTGAGTGTCTGCAGCTTAGTGAGTTTTCCAAGTTCTGGAGGGATGCTCTTTAACATTGGACATCCATGAGTGTACAAGTGACGGAGGGAAGTCATATACTTCATTTGTATCGGAAGCCGAACAAGATTCCGGCAGTTGGAAAGGTCCAACATTTGTAGGTTATATAGAATACTTATATCTTCAGGAAGAGCATTGATATAATAACTTCCTGACATATCAAGGTACCTAAGGTGATGCAGATGCTTTGGCTTCAGTACAAATGATTTTGTCCTTATACAGACCTTCATGGCACGCAAAGAGTTGTATTTCGATTGATGCTGAAATGGGCTTCTCACATCACTATCATCACATAGTAGTGTTTGGATTGCAGGGGATATTTTCTCAATAGAATCATTCAAAATACCTTCTGTTTCATCACCTGACAAAAATAAATGTCGAGCAGTATCTGAAATCCACTCGGTTTGACTTGGTTTCTTAGTTGCTACAACACATTCCTTTTCCATAACAGACATTGCAATATCATGCATAAGATCATGAATTTTACATGTAGTTCCGGAATAGTACTCCTTGAAGCCTTCACATTCCTCCAAAAAGAATGACCTTGAGGCCAGATCTTTGAAAATGTGTTTTCCAACCGCTTCAAGGCTATCTTCCTTATGTTCTGGGATAAGGCCATTTGCAATCCATAGTTGGATCAGCTTCTCCACATTAATCTTGTAATCCTTGGGAAATACAGCACAAAAAGCAAAGCACTGCTTCATGTGTGATGGCAAGTCGTTGTAGCTAAGCTTTAGTATTGGCAAAATTCCAGTTTGCTCGGTGCAGATGCTACTTCTAGATGATACATCCTTCCATTCTTTCACGTTGGTCTTGGTACGAAGTACAGAGCCCAGTGCAGTAGCAGCTAAAGGAGAGCCCGAACATCTCTTCACAATCTCATCAACCATCTCGACTAGCTCGGCAGATTTTTCCTTCTCTGTACCGAATGCTTTAGCCACAATAATTTCCTTTAAGAATTTATCTTCCAAATCATTGAGATAATAGGTTCTATGTGCACTCATTATTTCAGCAACTTGTTTATCGCGAGTTGTTGTCAACACTGCACTACCGGTGCCACCATGTTGAAGACATACCTTCAGCCTTTCCCACTTATGAAACTCTCTATTATTCCAGACATCATCTAGTACAAGGAGATACCTCTGCCCGCTGACCAATTTTTGAAGTCTATCCAATGGTGGTTTGTGTATATCATCATTCTTCTTGGAAGATGCTTCAACTATACTCTTAGCCAGGGAGTTCACCTCAAAGGTATCAGAGACACAGACCCATAGTAACAACTGGAAATGTTTCTGAATTTGAGGTTCATTGTATATGAGTTGTGCTAATGTGGTCTTGCCAAGGCCCCCCATACCAACTATGGGAACAACTGTGAGATCTGCATTGCTAGCTTGACCAACTAGTATATCAACAATATCATTCTTCTCTTTTTCTCTGGATCTCATGGCAATTTGTTGTGGGTCAATGATAACATAATCTGTCTGCCTCCACTGCTTGGACACCGACACCTGTGGTTCTGGTTGGTACTTGAAACCAAAGGCCTGCATATCTGCTATGAGGGCCTCAATGTCCTGCAGAATCCCGCAAAGCTTGCTACCCATTCTGCGACGGAAGTCAACATGGTTGTGCGTAGGGAAGAGTTTAATTGCATCGAAGCCAAGCTTTCTATAGTGCCCATTCTTCTTGGCTTCACGACGGAGTGCTTCGTACTTGAATTCGTCAAAGACTTCATTTGCCTCATAGGCCACTGTCTTGAGCTCCTGGAGCCAGGCTTTGGCACCTTCCATGTGTGCCGTCGCCTGCTCCTCGGCATAGGTGATGATGTCGAGAATGGCCGGAAGCTTGCGCTTGAGAATCTTGTGCTGCTTCTCCATTCCGTCCATCACGTTGTACTGGTCTAGAAGGTAGTTGGAGGCCTTGTCCCTCAGCATGGACACCAGTGGCCCGATGGCCATGGAGACCACCAGCTCCGCCATTGAGACACCCACGCACAACACAAGAGCACTACAGAATGAATGGATAAGACAGTGGTGTGAGAAATACCGTGCATAGATAAATCTCAATGCAGTCACAAGTCAAAATCAGATATTGCAGCCAGAGTTACACTCACGATCTTTCCCTTGACCTCCCAAGTATTCACCGGCACGTGGACGGCAGCTCTGGCACTGCCGCAGCCTGGCTGGCACAGCAATATCAAACACAATCTTGTAGCTGCATACAAAGTTACCGTGTTAAGAATCAATATTTCTATGAATCTGAATATAGTTTGACTTACACGACTTGGACTAGCCCACAGTTCAGGTCATACATGCATGTCCCGCTAGGTTGATTGTTGTGAATGCTAATTAACTAAAAATTATACGAGTACTTTAATTTAATAAATTCTAAACTAGGATTTTGTATATGATTTTAAATATAGGTTGATTTATCGATTAATACTAGCTAAATTAATTAGACTGTAAATTTGATTGACAAGAAAACTTTATGTTGCCATGGACCATAACGTAAGATCCAGATGGGTCAAAATTCGAAATGAAAGAAACATATAAACTTTAGTTATTGTATATGTATATGCAACTTCAGTTTTGAATATAGAGCGAAATAATAAACATCACTATGAAACTATTGGAGACTCTGCAACCAGAATTTAAACTACTATTGTGTTGTTACATGCTTGCTGAGTTGGTCAAATCTTGCGACCATAAATTACCTGGCTCAGCACAGCAGCTTCCTTCACACAGCAACAGCAAGTGTGACGTTGTGCTCACTGGCACGTAGCCAGCAAGCAATCCCAGCGTTGTAGCAACGGCAGCAGCAGCCCCAGAGCCTGGCCGGTGCCGGCGACGAGACACAGGAGGAGGTTGTACCTTCGAGGAAGCTATGGCGCGCGGATGCGGATGCGTGGGCGTGGGAGCTGTGAGGTTATGGGATATCTTGAAGCAGCGAAGCTTGCGGATGAGTGGGGATAGGATTCGGGAGAGCTGCAACCATGGGGAACTTTAGAGAAGACGTGCTGTGTGCCCTGTGGGGAAGGAATTTCTTCCTTGGAAAAGAAAAGAAAAAGAAGCCGATGCTGTATGTCCTGTGGGGATAGAATTTTTTCTTTATGATCTTCTTTGGACAATGGAACCAGACGTGTTTGATTTGCTTCTGAGGACAATGGAAGCCAAGGCGTGTATCATCATGACACTTTTGCAGGCCGACAGAGTATCATTGTTAATTTGGCCTGTGTACATGTACATAATGAGTTACCATGCATACTTGTTCTTAATAACTTAAGTACCACTCTACTGCTAAATATTGTATAATTATTGGAGAATATTGAAGTAATTGTAGAAATAACAAAAAATGCTTTTCTAAGACAATACTGCTCCTAGAATCAGGAAGTATATGTGAGAGAGAAAGTACTATTGATTAGGAAATAGCGCTTTGAGAAGTACTTTATGCAGTTATTACAAGATGTACTATAAGCGATGGCCTCAGTGTGACATCTTGGCTCTCCCTGTCAGCAACATTGCAGCATCATCATCCCACATCTAGTGTTTCTGTACTGCTTGCTGTCTTTAATCTGTTTGCCCCAATCCCATATCAAGTGGATCATAATTTTCTCCTGTGCCACGACACCCCTACGCAACAACAACCTCTGGGCTGTGCCACGACAACCCCTCCGGCATCATCCCGGCAGAGTTCGCCATCTTCAGCAGCTTCGCACTCTGTCCGGGAATTCTCCTGTGACAGCCCTCTTCGACGTACGCAACAGGTTCATGATGCGCAAATTAAACTCCTGCCACCACCGACCGACGCTTTACTTCTCATATCAAACAGGACAAACAAATGTTCATAACAAACCTAAGGGTTTCACCAACTTGTACCGAAAGTATTATTGAATCTGACAGCATCACAGTTCGGAAAGTAATCCAAGTTACATGTGAGAATCCAAGCTTCTACTAAATCTGCGAAATGTCAAAGGTAATAAATTCACATTACAGAGTATCCCAAGGAGATAAAGATCAGAGTATGACTAAGCCGATAAACGATCAAGACATAAATTGTAGTGCATTGCTAAAAGCAAACAGAATGCATGTCCCTTCCAGTGTGGTCTTCGTCCAGTTTTCTCCTCGGTTAACTGAAAAATGCTATTCTCTCCCCTATGAACTGCATGAGCTTCCTTCCCTTCCCTGGTTTTTCCTGTGAAAACTGCAGAATAACCTTCACTCGCGGTCAGCATGTCTCCACACCCGCGGACTAGCCTTGGGATTTCCTTCCATGTCTTCGGTTTAAACGGTTTGAATTCCACAACTGTATATATCACAAATAGTGTCAGAACAAAACTGTGCAAACTGATTTAACACGAAAATTTGAAGCACATGGCATTAAAAAAGATGGAGAATGTTAAAAGGATAACGGATCAGATATCACCATTTTGTTTCAATAATTTTCTCATGCATGTGTTTCCAGATGATGTAACATGAAAATTTATACTGTACGATTTCAAGAAAAAAGGAGAATTTTAGGCTGAAAACAAACAGCCGCTCTGAGTTCCTATCGTACTATGCATGTCAAATCTCCATCTAATTCTTTCAGTTAACACCCATGTATAAGACATTTGCAGCTCCCAAAAAAAATCAGTACCACCTACTGGCACGTCCAGTTTTCATAACTTGGTATGTGTTCTTCTTCTAAAACATGTGCTACCAAGCTGGTTTTTCTTTGGGGATCGACAGGGACGCAGAGTGATCAACATGATGTAAAAAACAATTTTCAATTTACAGCAAGATACAGATTAGATATCATAATCGAGTTTTAACAAACTTCGCAACTATGCGTTTGTACCTGTCCTATACATGCATGCGTGTTTTCACCACTTAAAAAAAAACTTACAAATACGATTTTTCACCATGTCACAGATATCATAATCATGTGGTACCGCTATCAGATTGCTATTTATTTTCTTCAAACAACATACTGATAATGCTAATGGGAGATTGGCATGTTGACAGTGGTACATGGGATACTTGGATTTGTTGGTGAAATGTGGCAAAGATAGATAGAAATACATGCGTACTTGGCATCTAGTGTTTTGAACATGATGATACCCAGTCGCTGATGCAGGTATCTAGGGAGCTTCTTTATAGAAGGACAGTCCATAACTTGAAGATCGCAAAGAGACCCGTATGCTTGTGTCTCGTTGGGTAGGGATGCCAGGGCAGTGCAGCCATAAAGCCAAAGGCGTTCCAATGACAGGGGCTGGCCCAACACAGGCTCCAACGATGTCAGCCCACTTGTGTCTTTAATGCTTAGTGTCTTGAGGGAAGTGGGTAGACAGAGAATACCCCCAACATGCCAGCACATACTCTAAATATAAATATGCGAGACAAGAAGGAGGTGAATGCTCTCCTCCTGCTGCTGTTGCTGCTGATGGGTCTGAGGCATTTAAGGAAGCTGTGACCTCTGGTTTTGGGAGCCCATCCAGCTAACATGACATGACTTGAATACTATTGCAGCTCTCAATAACTATGGTCTCTAAGGATGGTGGAAGATGTAGAACCCCTGATAAACTACCACATCCCTTTAGTAGTAGAGATTCTAGGCATGGGAAAAAGAGATTCACGGGTGATGATGACAGTTGTGATACAGCTCTGGGCACGATTGCCTCACTGCAAGAAGACCCTTGAACCAACTCTGACGTGCCCATCTGCTTCTTTCTGAATATAGACTCGAGCTTACTACACCGCTCAATAGTCATACTCCCGAGAGATGCTGGAATATTGAACATCTCTACCAAACTTATGAACTCTTCTAAACGAAGAAACTCCAGAGCTGGCAGGTGCTGACTCCTTTCGGAGGCTGATGGCTGGACATGACCTTATGTGTATCCGTTTTCATGAGCTATTGCCCACGGTTTTGGGGTTCCATGGGGATTTGCATGTCTCGTAAGACTCGAACTTTCCCACGATTTTGGGGTTCTAGGAGGATTTGCATGACCCGTAAGACCTGATACATGTTTGAGAGGTATAACCAAAAACTCATCGTTTTCGTGGTTTATGGCTATTTTCATTTCCAACTTGGTATGTTTGAGAGTTATGACGAAAAACTCGTCGTTTTGGTGTTTATGGCTACTTTTCATGAGCTATTGCCCATATTTGGGTTCATGGGGGATTTGCATGGCCCATAAGACCCGATACATGTTTGAGAGTTTTGACCAAAAACTAGTCGTTTTGGTGTTTATTGCCATTTTTCATGAGCTATTGCCCATGGTATTGGGGTTAATGGGGGATTTGCATGGCCCATAAGAACTGATACATGTTTGATAGTTATGACCAAAAACTCATTGTTTGCGCGTTTTATGGCTGTTTTTATGAGCTATTGTCCTTAGTTTTGGGTTCCAAGGAAATTTACGTGTTTGAGAGTTATGACCAAAAACTCGTTGTTTTGGTGTTTTATGGCCGTTTTCATTGGCAATTGCCCACGGTTTTGGGGTTCCATGGGGATTTGGATGGCTCGTAAGACCCGAGCTTTCCCACAATTTTGGGGTTCCAGGGGGATTTGCATGACCCGTAAGACCCAATATATGTTTGAGACTTATGACCAAAAACTCACCATTTTCATGTTTTATGGCCGTTTTCATGTCCTATTGCCCACTCTTTTGGGGTTCCATAGGATTTCATGGTATGTAACACCCGATACATGTTTGAGAGATTTTACCAAAAACACTTCATTTTCGCGTTTTATGACTGTTTTGATGAGCTATTGCCCATGGTTTTGGGGTTTTAGGGGGATTTGCATGGCCCGTAAGACCCGATACCGGTTTGAGAGTTATGACAAAAAACTCGTCGTTTTCGTGTTTTATGACCATTTTCATGAGCTATTTCCCACAGTTTTGTGTTCCAAGGCGATTTGAATGGCCCGTAAGACCCGATACATGTTTGAGAGTTATCACCAAAAAATTATGATTTTGTTGTTTTATGTCCATTTTTCATGATCTACTGTCCATGGTTTTGGGGTTCATGGGGGATTTGCATGGCCCGTAAGACCCAATACATGTCTTAGAATTATGACAAAAAACTCGTCGTTTTGGTGTTTTTTGGCCGTTTTTATGAGCTATTGCCCACGGTTTTGGGGTTCCATGGGGATTTGCATGTCTCGTAAGAGTCGAACTTTCCCATGATTTTGGGGTTCCAGGGGGATTTGCATGACCCGTAAGACCGGATACATGTTTGAGAGGTATAACCAAAAACTCATAGTTTTTGTGTTTTATGGCCGTTTTCATGAGCTATTGCCCACAGTTTTGGGGTTCCAAGGTGCTTTGCATGGCCCATAAGAACCGATACATGTTTGAGAGTTATGACAAAAGAATTCATTATGTTCGCGTTTTATGGCTGTTTTTATGAGCTATTGCCCATGGTTTTGGGGTTCCATGGCGATTTGCATGGCTCGTAATACCCGAGCTTGCCCACAATTTTGGGTTTCTAGGGGGATTTGCATGGCCCGTATGACCCAATATATGTCTGAGAGGTATAACCAAAAACTCAGCATTCTCACGTCTTATGGTCGTTTGCATCTGCTATTGCCCACTATTTTGGGGTTCCAGGGGGATTTGCATGGCACAAAAGACCTGATACATGTTTGAGAGTTATGACGAAAAACTCGATGTTTTGGTGTTTTTTGGCCGTTTTCATGAGCTATTGCCCACCTTTTTGGGGTTCCAAGGCGCTTTGCATGGCCTGTAAAAACTGATACATGTCTTAGAGTTATGACAAAAAACTCATCATTCGCGTTATATGGATGTTTTTATGAGCTATTACCCACAGTTTTGGGGTTCCATGGCGATTTGCATGGCTCGTAATACCCGAGCTTGCCCATAATTTTGGGTTCCAGGGGGATTTGCATGGCCCGTAAGACTCGATATATGTTTGAGATTTATTACCAAAAACTCATCATTTTCACGTTTTATAGTCGTTTTCATGAGCTATTGCCCACTATTTTGGGTTTCCAGGGGGATTTTCATGACACATAAGACCCGATACATGTTTTAGATTTATGACCAAAAACTCATCGTTTTGGTGTTTATGGCCATTTTTCATGAGCTATTTCCCACGGTTTTGGGTTCATGGGGGATTTGCATGGCCCGTAAGACCCGGTACATGTTTGAGAGTTCTGACCAAAAACTCGTCGTTATGGTGTTTATGGTCATTTTTCATGAGCTATTTCCCATGGTATTGGGGTTAATGGGGGATTTGCATGGCCCATAAGAACTGATACATGTTTGATAGTTATGACCAAAAACTCATTGTTTTCGCGTTTTATGGCTGTTTTTATGAGCTATTGTCCTTAGTTTTGGGTTCCAAGGAAATTTACATGTTTGAGAGTTATGACCAAAAACTCGTTGTTTTGGTGTTTTATGGCCGTTTTCATTGGCAATTGCCCACGGTTTTGGGGTTCCATGGGGATTTGGATGGCTCGTAAGACCCGAGCTTTCCCACAATTTTGGGGTTCCTCGGGGATTTGCATGACCCGTAAGACCCAATATATGTTTGAGACTTATGACCAAAAACTCCCCATTTTCACTTTTTATGGCCGTTTTCATGTGCTATTGCCCACTCTTTTGGGGTTCCACAGGATTTCATGGCACGTAACACCCGATACATGTTTGAGAGATTTTACCAAAAACACTTCATTTTCGTGTTTTATGGCTGTTTTGATGAGCTATTGCCCACGGTTTTGGGGTTTTAGGGGGATTTGCATGGCCCGTAAGACCCGATACATGTTTGAGAGTTATGACAAAAAACTCGTCGTTTTCATGTTTTATGGCCGTTTTCATGAGCTATTTGCCACAGTTTTGTGTTCCAAGGCGATTTGAATGGCCCATAAGACCCGATACATGTTTGAGAGTTATCACCAAAAAATCATCGTTTTGCTGTTTTATGGCCATTTTTCATGAGCTATTGTCCACGGTTTTGGGGTTCATGGGGGATTTGCATGGCTCGTAAGACCCAATACATGTCTTAGAATTATGACCAAAAACTCATCGTTTTGGTGTTTTTGGTCGTTTTTATGAGCTATTGCCCATGGTTTTGGGGTTCCATGGGGATTTTCATGTCTCGTAAGACTCGAACTTTCCCATGATTTTGGGGTTCCAGGGGGATTTGCATGACCCGTAAGACCGGATACATGTTTGATAGGTATAACCAAAAACTCATCGCTTTTGTGTTTTATGGCCGTTTTCATGAGCTATTTCCCACAGTTTTGGGGTTCCAAGGCGCTTTGCATGGCCCATAAGAACCGATACATGTTTGAGAGTTATGACAAAAACACTCATTATTTTCGCGTTTTATGGCTGTTTTTATGAGCTATTGCCCATGGTTTTGGGGTTCCATGGCCATTTGCATGGCTAGTAATACCCGAGCTTGCCCACAATTTTGGGGTTCCAGGGGGATTTGCATAGCCCGTAAGACCCAATATATGTCTGAGAAGTATAACCAAAAACTCATCATTCTCACGTTTTATGGTCGTTTTCATCTGCTATTGCCCACTATTTTGGGGTTCCAGGGGGATTTGCATGGCACATAAGACCTGATACATGTTTGAGAGTTATGACGAAAAACTCGTTGTTTTGGTGTTTTTTGGCCGTTTTCATGAGCTATTGCCCACGGTTCTAGGGTTCCATGGTAATTTGCATGTCTCGTAAGATGAACTTTCCCGCGATTTTGGGGTTCCACGGGATTTGCATGGCTCGTAAGACCCGATTTATGTCTGAGAGTTATAACCAAAAACTCATCATTTTCATGAGCTATTTCCCACTATTTTGGGGTTCCAGGGGGATTTGCATGGCACATAAGACCTGATACATATTTGAGAGTTATGACGAAAAACTCGTCGTTTTGGTGTTTATGGCCATTTTTCATGAGCTATTGCCCATGGTTTTGGGTTCATGGGGGATTTGCATGGCCCGTAAGACCCGATACAAGTTTGAGAGTTATGACCAAAAACTCGTCGTTTTGGTATTTATGGCCATTTTTCATGAGCTATTTCCCATGGTTTTGGGGTTAATGGGGGATTTGGATGGCCCGTAAGAACTGATACATGTTTGATAGTTATGACCAAAAACTCATTGTTTTCACGTTTTATGGCTATTTTCATGAGCTATTGTCCTTAGTTTTGGGGTTCCAAGGAAATTTACATCTTTGAGAGTTATGACCAAAAAGTCGTCGTTTTAGTGTTTTATGGCCGTTTTCATGATCAATTGCCCACGGTTTTGGGTTTCCATGGGGATTTGGATGGCTCGTAAGATACAAGCTTGCCCATAATTTTGGGGTCCAAGGGGATTTGCATGACTCGTAAGACCCGATATATGTTTGAGACTTATGACCAAAAACTCATCAGTTTCACATTTTCATGAGCTATTGCCCACTCTTTTGGCTCGTAAGACCCGAGCGTGCCCACAATTTTGGAGTTCCAGGGGGATTTGCATGGCCCTTAAGACCCGATACATCTTTGAGAGTTATGACCAAAAACTTGTCATTTTGGTGTTTATGGCCATTTTTCATGAGCTATTGGCCATGGTATTGGGGTTAATGGGGGATTTACATGGCCCATAAGAACTGATACATGTTTGAGAGTTATGACCAAAAACTAGTTGTTTTTGCGTTTTATGGCTGTTTTCATGAGCTATTGTCCTTAGTTTTGGGGTTCCAAGGCAATTTACATGTTTGAGAGTTATGACCAAAAAGTCATCGTTTTGGTGTTTTATGGCCATTTTAATGAGCAATTGCCCAAGGTTTTGGGTTTCCACGGGGATTTGGATGGCTCGTAAGACCAGAGCTTGCCTACAATTTTGGGGTTCCAGGGGGATTTGCATGACCCGTAAGACCCGATATATGTTTGAGACTTATGACCAAAAACTCATCATTTTCACGTTTTCTTGAGCTATTGCCCACTCATTTGGGGTTCCAGAGGATTTGCATGGCACGTAAGACCCAATACATGTTTGAGAGATTTAACCAAAAACACTTCATTTTCACGTTTTATGGCCGTTTTCATGAGCTATCGCCCACGGTTTTGGGGTTCTATGGGGATTTGCATGGCCTGTAAGACCCGATTCATGTTTGAGAGTTATGACAAAAAAATATTTGTTTTCGTGTTTTATGGTCGTTTTTATGAGCTATTGCTCATGTTTTTTGGTTCCAAGGTGATTTTAATGGCCCGTAAGACCCGATACATGTTTGAGAGTTATGACCAAAAAATCGTCATTTTGCAGTTTTATGGCCGTTTTTCATGAGCTATTATCCACGGTTTTGGTGTTCATAGGGGATTGTATGGCCCATAAGACCCAATACATGTCTTAGAATTATAAACAAAAACTCGTAGTTTTGGTGTTTTTTTGGCCATTTTCATGAGCTATTGCCCACGGTTTTGGGATTCCATGGTGATTTGCATGTCTCGTAAGACTCGAACTTTCCCATGATTTTGGGGTTCCAGGGGGATTTGCATGGCCTATAAGAACCGATTCATGGTTGAGAGGTATACCCAAAAACTCGTCGTTTTTGTGTTTTATGACCGTTTTCATGATTTATTGCCCACAGTTTTGGGGTTCCAAGGCACTTTGTATGGCCTATAAGAACCGATACATGTTTGAGAGTTATGACAAAAAAACGTTATTTTCGCGTTTTATGGCTGTTTTAAGTGCTATTGCCCACGGTTTTGGAGTTGCATGGCTCGTAATACCCGAGCTTTCCCACATTTTTGGGGTTCCAGGGGATTTGCATGGCCCGTAAGAACCGATATATGTCTGAGAGTTATTACCAAAAATTCATCGATTTCACGTTTTATGGTTGTTTTCATGAGCTGTTGACCACTATTTTGGGGTTCCAGGGGGATTTGCATTCCACATAAGACCCGATACATGTTTGATATTTATGACCAAAAACTCGTTGTTTTGGTGTTTATGGCCATTTTTCATGAGCTATTGCCCACGGTTTTGGGTTAATGGGGGATTTGCATGGTCCGTAAGACCCGATAAATGTTTGAGAGTTATGACCAAAAACTCGTTGTTTTGGTGTTTATGGCCATTTTTCATGAGCTATTGCCCATGGTATTGGGGTTAATGGGGGATTTGCATGGCCCATTAGAACTGATACATGTTCTAGAGTTATGACTAAAAGCTCATCGTATTGGTGTTATATGGCCGTGTTCATGAGCAATTGCCCACGGTTTTGGGTTCCATGGGGAATTGGATGGCTCGTAAGACCCGAGCTTGCCCACAATTTTGGGATTCCAGGGGGATTTGCATGACCCGTAAGACCCGATATATGTTTCAGACTTATGACCAAAAACTCATCATTTTCACGTTTTCATGAGCTATTGCCCACTCTTTTGGGGTTCCACCGGATTTGCATGGCACGTAAGACCCGATACATGTTTGAGAGATTTAACCAAAACACTTCATTTTCGTGTTTTTTGGCCGTTTTCATGAGCTATTGCTCACGATTTTACGGTTCTAGGGGGATTTGCATGTCTTGTAAGGCTTGAACTTTCCCATGGTTTTGGGGTTCTAGGGGGATTTGTATGGCCTATAAGAACCGATTCATATTTGAGATGTATAACGAAAAACTCGTCGTTTTTGTGTTTTATGGCCGTTTTCATGAGCTATTGCCCATGGTTTTGTGGTTCCAAGGCACTTTGCATGGTCCGTAAGAACCGATACAAGTTTGAGAGTTATGACAAAAAACCCGTCATTTTCGCGTTTTATGGCTGTTTTTATGAGCTATTGCCCACGGTTTTGGGGTTGCATGGCGATTTGTGTGGCTCGTAATACCCGTACTTGCCCACATTTTTGGGGTTCCAGGGGGATTTGCATGGCCCGTAAGGCCCGATATATGTCTGAGAGTGATTACCAAAAACTCATCATTTTCACATTTTATGGTTGTTTTCATGAGCTATTGCCCACTATTTTAGGGTTCCAGGGGGATTTGCATCTCACATAAGACCCGATACATGTTTGATATTTATGACGAAAAACTCGTCTTTTTGGTGTTTATGGCTATTTTTCATGAGCTATTGCCCATATTTGGGTTCATGGGGGATTTGCATGGCCCATAAGACCCGATACATGTTTGAGAGTTATGACCAAAAACTTGTCGTTTTGGTGTTTATGGCCATTTTTCATGAGCTATTGCCCATGGTATTGGATTTAACCAACACACTTCATTTTCGCGTTTTTTGGCCGTTTTCATGAGCTATTGCCCACATTTTACGGTTGTAGGGGGATTTGCATGTCTCGTAAGGCTTGAACTTTCCCACGGTTTTGGGGTTCTAGGGGGATTTGTATGGCCTATAAGAACCGATTCATATTTGAGAGGTATAATGAAAAACTCGTCGTTTTTGTTTTTTATGGCCGTTTTCATGAGCTATTGCCCATGGTTTTGGGGTTCCAAGGCACTTTGCATGGCCCGTAAGAACCGATACATGTTTGAGAGTTATGACAAAAAACCGTCATTTTCGTGTTTTATGGCTGTTTTTATGAGCTATTGCCCATGGTTTTGGGGTTGCATGGCGATTTGTGTGGCTCGTAATACCCGAACTTGCCCACATTTTTGGGGTTCCAAGGGGATTTGCATGGCCCGTAAGGCCCGATATATGTCTGAGAGTGATTACCAAAAACTCATCATTTTCACATTTTATGGTTGTTTTCATGAGCTATTGCCCACTATTTTAGGGTTACAGGGGGATTTGCATCTCACATAAGACCCGATACATGTTTGAGATTTATGACGAAAAACTCGTCTTTTTGGTGTTTATGGCTATTTCTCATGAGCTATTTCCCATATTTGGGTTCATGGGGCGATTTGCATGGCCCATAAGACCTGATAGATGTTTGAGAGTTATGACCAAAAACTTGTCGTTTTGGTGTTTATGGCCATTTTTCATGAGCTATTGCCCATGGTATTGGGTTTAATGGGGGATTTACATGGCCCATAAGAACTGTTACATGTTTGAGAGTAATGACCAAAATATCGTTGTTTTCGCGCTTTATGGCTGTTTTCATGAGCTATTGTCCTTAGGTTTGGGGTTCCAAGGCAATTTACATGTTAGAGAGTTATGACCAAAAAGTCATCGCTTTGGTGTTTTATGGCCGTTTTCATGAGCAATTGCCCACGGTTTTGGGGTTCCATGGGGATTTGGATGGCTCGTAAGACCAGAGCTTGCCCACAATTTTAGGGTTCCAGGGGGATTTGCATGACCCGTAAGACCCGATATATGTTTGAGACTTATGACCAAAAACATATCATTTTCACGTTTTCATAAGCTATTGCCCACTCTTTTGGGGTTCCATAGGATTTGCATGGCATGTAAGACTCGATAAATGTTTGATAGATTTAACCAAAAACACTTCATTTTCGCGTTTTATGGCCGTTTTCATGAGCTATTGCCCGCGGGTTTGGGGTTCTATGGGGATTTGCATGGCCTGTAAGACCCGATTCATGTTTGAGAATTATGACAAAAAAACTTGTCATTTTTGTGTTTTATGGTCGTTTTTACGAGCTATTGCTCACGTTTTTGGGTTCCAAGGCGATTTTAATGGGCCGTAAGAACCGATACATGTTTGAGCGTTATGACCAAAAAATTCGTTGTTTGGCTGTTTCATGGCTGTTTTTCATGAGCTATTGTCCATGGTTTTGGGTTTCATGGGGGAACTGTATGGCCCGTAAGACCCAATACATGTCTTAGAATTATGACCAAAAACTCGTTGTTTTGGTGTTTTTGGCCCTTTTCATGAGCTATTGCCCACGATTTTGGGATTCCATTAGGATTTGCATGTCTCGTAAGACTCAAACTTTCCCACAATTTTGGTGTTCTAGGGGGATTTGCAAGGCCTATAAGAACCGATTCATGTTTGAGAGGTATAACCAAAAACTCGTCGTTTTTGTGTTTTATGGCCATTTTTCGTGAGCTATTGCCCATGGTATTGGTGTTAATGGGGGATTTACATGGCCCATAAGAACTGTTACATGTTTGAGATTTATGACCAAAATATCGTTGTTTTCGCGTTTTATGGCTGTTTTCATGAGATATTTTCCTTAGTTTTGGGGTCCAAGGAAATTTCCATGTTAGAGAGTTATGACCAAAAAGTCGTCGTTTTGGTGCTTTATGGCCGTTGTCATGAGCAATTGCCCACGGTTTTGGGGTTCCATGGGGCTTTGGATGGCTCGTAAGACCAGAGCTTGCCCACAATTCTAGGGTTCTAGGGGGATTTGCATGACCCGTAAGACCCGATATATGTTTCAGACTTATGACCAAAAACTCATCATTTTCACGTTTTCATGAGCTATTGCCCACTCTTTTGGGGTTCCACAGGATTTGCATGGCACGTAAGACCCGATACATGTTTGAGAGATTTAACCAACACACTTCATTTTCGCGTTTTTTGGCCGTTTTCATGAGCTATTGCCCACATTTTACGGTTGTAGGGGGATTTGCATGTCTCGTAAGGCTTGAACTTTCCCACGGTTTTGGGGTTCTAGGGGGATTTGTATGGCCTATAAGAACCGATTCATATTTGAGAGGTATAATGAAAAACTCGTCGTTTTTGTTTTTTATGGCCGTTTTCATGAGCTATTGCCCATGGTTTTGGGGTTCCAAGGCACTTTGCATGGCCCGTAAGAACCGATACATGTTTGAGAGTTATGACAAAAAACCGTCATTTTCGTGTTTTATGGCTGTTTTTATGAGCTATTGCCCACGGTTTTGGGGTTGCATGGCGATTTGTGTGGCTCGTAATACCCGAACTTGCCCACATTTTTGGGGTTCCAAGGGGATTTGCATGGCCCGTAAGGCCCGATATATGTCTGAGAGTGATTACCAAAAACTCATCATTTTCACATTTTATGGTTGTTTTCATGAGCTATTGCCCACTATTTTAGGGTTCCAGGGGGATTTGCATCTCACATAAGACCCGATACATGTTTGATATTTATGACGAAAAACTCGTCTTTTTGGTGTTTATGGCTATTTTTCATGAGCTATTGCCCATATTTGGGTTCATGGGGGATTTGCATGGCCCATAAGACCCGATACATGTTTGAGAGTTATGACCAAAAACTTGTCGTTTTGGTGTTTATGGACGTTTTTCATGAGCTATTGCCCATGGTATTGGGTTTAATGGGGGATTTACATGGCCCATAAGAACTGTTACATGTTTTTCATGAGTTATTGTCCATGGTTTTGGGTTTCATGGGGGATTTGTATGGCCCGTAAGACCCAATACATGTCTTAGAATTATGACCAAAAACTCGTTGTTTTGGTGTTTTTGGCCCTTTTCATGAGCTATTGCCCACGGTTTTGGGATTCCATGGGGATTTGCATCTCTCGTAAGACTCAAACTTTCCCACAGTTTTGGTGTTCTAGGGGGATTTGCATGGCCTATAAGAACCGATTCATGTTTAAGAGGTATAACCAAAACTCGCTGCTTTGTGTTTTATGGCCATTTTTCATGAGCTATTGCCCATGGTATTGGGATTATTGGGGGATTTACATGGCCCATAAGAACTGTTACATGTTCTAGAGTTATGACCAAAATATCGTTGTTTTCGCGTTTTATGCCTTTTTTCATGAGCTATTGTCCTTAGGTTTGGGGTTCCAAGGAAATTTCCATGTTAGAGAGTTATGACCAAAAAGTCGTCATTTTGGTGTTTTATGGCCGTTTTCATGAGCAATTGCCCACGGTTTTGGGGTTCCATGGGGATTTGGATGGCTCGTAAGACCAGAGCTTGCCCAAAATTTTAGGGTTCCAGGGGGATTTGCATGACCCGTAAGACCCGATATATGTTTCAGATGATCAAAAACTCATCATTTTCACGTTTTCATTAGCTATTGCCCACTCTTTTGGGGTTCCACCGGATTTGCATGGCACGGAAGACCCGATACATGTTTGAGAGACTTAACCAAAACACTTCATTTTCGCGTTTTTGGCCGTTTTCATGAGCTATTGCCCACAGTTTTACGGTTCTAGGGGGATTTGCATGTCTCGTAAGGCTTGAACTTTCCCACGGCTTTGGGGTTCTTGGGGGATTTGTATGGCCTATAAGAACCGATTCATATTTGAGAGGTATAACGAAAAACTCGTAGTTTTTGTGTTTTATGGCCGTTTTCATGAGCTATTGCCCATGGTTTTGGGGTTCCAAGGCACTTTGCATGGCTCGTAAGAACCGATACAAGTTTGAGAGTTATGACAAAAAACCCGTCATTTTCGCGTTTTATGGCTATTTTTGTGAGCTATTGCCCACGGTTTTGGGATTGCATGGCGATTTGTGTGGCTCGTAATACCCGAACTTTCCCACATGTTTGGGGTTCCAGGGGGATTTGCATGGCCCGTAAGACCCGATATATGTCTGAGAGTGATTACCAAAAACTCATTCCCACATTTTATGGTCATTTTCATGAGCTATTGCCCACTATTTTAGGGTTCCAGGGGTATTTGCATCTCACATAAGACCCGATATGTTTGAGATTTATGACGAAAAACTCGTATTTTTGGTGTTTATGGCTATTTTTCATGAGCTATTGCCCATATTTGGGTTCATGGGGGATTTGCATGGCCCATAAGACCCGATACATGTTTGAGAGTTATGACTAAAAACTTGTCGTTTTGGTGTTTATGGCCATTTTTCATGAGCTATTGCCCATGGTATTGGGTTTAATGGGGGATTTACATGGCCCATAAGAACTGTTACATGTTTGAGAGTTATGACCAAAATATCGTTGTTTTCACGTTTTATGGCTGTTTTCATGAGCTATTGTCCTTAGTTTTGGGGTTTCAAGGCAATTTGCATGTTAGAGAGTTATGACCAAAAAGTCGTCGTTTTGGTGTTTTATGGCCGTTTTCATGAGCTATTGCCCACGGTTTTGGGGTTCCATGGGGATTTGGATGGCTCGTAATACCAGAGCTTGCCCACTATTTTAGGGTTCCAGGGGGATTTGCATGACCCGTAAGACCCGATATATGTTTGAGACTTATGACCAAAAACTTATCATTTTCACGTTTTCATGAGCTATTGCCCACTCTTTTGGGGTTCCACAGGATTGCATGACACGTAAGACTCGATACATGTTTGAGAGATTTAACCAAAAACACTTCATTTTCGCGTTTTATGGTCGTTTTCATGAGCTATTGCCCACGGGTTTGGGGTTCTATGGGGATTTGCATGGCCTGTAAGACCCGATTCATGTTTGAGAATTATGACAAAAAAACTTGTCATTTTTGTGTTTTATGGTCGTTTTTACGAGCTATTGCTCACGTTTTTGGGTTCCAAGGCGATTTTAATGGGCCGTAAGAACCGATACATGTTTGAGCGTTATGACCAAAAAATTCGTTGTTTGGCTGTTTCATGGCTGTTTTTCATGAGCTATTGTCCATGGTTTTGGGTTTCATGGGGGATCTGTATGGCCCGTAAGACCCAATACATGTCTTAGAATTATGACCAAAAACTCGTTGTTTTGGTGTTTTGGCCCTTTTCATGAGCTATTGCCACGATTTTGGGATTCCATTAGGATTTGCATGTCTCGTAAGACTCAAACTTTCCCACAATTTTGGTGTTCTAGGGGATTTGCATGGCCTATAAGAACCGATTCATGTTTGAGAGGTATAACCAAAAACTAAATGCTTTTGTGTTTTATGACCATTTTTCGTGAGCTATTGCCCATGGTATTGGTGTTAATGGGGGATTTACATGGCCCATAAGAACTGTTACATGTTTGAGAGTTATGACCAAAATATCGTTGTTTTCGCGTTTTATGGCTGTTTTCATGAGATATTTTCCTTAGTTTTGGGGTCCAAGGAAATTTCCATGTTAGAGAGTTATGACCAAAAAGTGGTCGTTTTGGTGCTTTATGGCCGTTGTCATGAGCAATTGCCCACGGTTTTGGGGTTCCATGGGGCTTTGGATGGCTCGTAAGACCAGAGCTTGCCCACAATTTTAGGGTTCTAGGGGGATTTGCATGACCCGTAAGACCCGATATATGTTTCAGACTTATGACCAAAAACTCATCATTTTCACGTTTTCATGAGCTATTGCCCACTCTTTTGGGGTTCCACCGGATTTGCATGGCACGTAAGAACCGATACATGTTTGAGAGTTATGACAAAAAACCGTCATTTTCGTGTTTTATGGCTGTTTTTATGAGCTATTGCCCACCGTTTTGGGGTTGCATGGCGATTTGTGTGGCTCGTAATACCCGAACTTGCCCACATTTTTGGGGTTCCAAGGGGATTTGCATGGCCCGTAAGGCCCGATATATGTCTGAGAGTGATTACCAAAAACTCATCATTTTCACATTTTATGGTTGTTTTCATGATCTATTGCCCACTATTTTAGGGTTCCAGGGGTATTTGCATCTCACATAAGACCCGATATGTTTGATATTTATGACGAAAAACTCGTCTTTTTGGTGTTTATGGCTAATTTTCATGAGTTATTCCCCATATTTGGGTTCATGGGGGATTTGCATGGCCCATAAGACCCGATACATGTTTGAGAGTTATGACCAAAAACTTGTCGTTTTGGTGTTTATGGCCATTTTTCATGAGCTATTGCCCATGGTATTGGGTTTAATGGGGGATTTACATGGCCCATAAGAACTGTTACATGTTTGAGAGTTATGACCAAAATATCGTTGTTTTCGCGTTTTATGGCTGTTTTGAGGAGCTATTGTTCTTACTTTTGGGGTTCCAAGGCAATTTACATGTTAGAGAGTTATGACCAAAAATTCGTTGTTTGGTGTGTTTTATGGCCGTTTTCATGAGCAATTGCCACGGTTTGGGGTTCCATGGGGATTTGGATGGCTCATAAGACAGAGCTTGCCCATAATTTTAGGGTTCCAGGGGTATTTGCATGACCCGTAAGACCCGATATATGTTTGAGACTTATGACCAAAAACTTATCATTTTCACGTTTTCATGAGCTATTGCCCACTCTTTTGGGGTTCCACAGGATTTGCATGGCACGTAAGACTCGATACATGTTTGAGAGATTTAACCAAAAACACTTCATTTTCGTGTTTTATGTCCGTTTTCATGAGCTATTGCCCACGGTTTTGGGGTTATATGGGGATTTGCATGGCCTATAAGACCCGATTCATGTTTGAGAGTTATGACAAAAAACTTGTCATTTTCGTGTTTTATGGTCGTTTTTATGAGCTATTGCTCACGTTTTTGGGTTCCAAGGCGATTTTAATGGCCCGTAAGAACCGATACTTGTTTGAGAGTTATGACCAAAAAATTCGTTGTTTGGCTGTTTCATGGCTGTTTTTCATGAGTTATTGTCCATGGTTTTGGGTTTCATGGGGGATTTGTATGGCCCGTAAGACCCAATACATGTCTTAGAATTATGACCAAAAACTCGTTGTTTTGGTGTTTTTGGCCCTTTTCATGAGCTATTGCCCACGGTTTTGGGATTCCATGGGGATTTGCATCTCTCGTAAGACTCAAACTTTCCCACAGTTTTGGTGTTCTAGGGGGATTTGCATGGCCTATAAGAACCAATTCATGTTTAAGAGGTATAACCAAAACTCGTCGTTTTTGTGTTTTATGGCCATATTTGATGAGCTATTGCCCATGGTATTGGGATTATTGGGGGATTTACATGGCCCATAAGAACTGTTACATGTTCTAGAGTTATGACCAAAATATCGTTGTTTTCGCGTTTTATGCCTTTTTTCATGAGCTATTGTCCTTAGGTTTGGGGTTCCAAGGAAATTTCCATGTTAGAGAGTTATGACCAAAAAGTCGTCATTTTGGTGTTTTATGGCCGTTTTCATGAGCAATTGCCCACGGTTTTGGGGTTCCATGGGGATTTGGATGGCTCGTAAGACCAGAGCTTGCCCAAAATTTTAGGGTTCCAGGGGGATTTGCATGACCCGTAAGACCCGATATATGTTTCAGATGATCAAAAACTCATCATTTTCACGTTTTCATTAGCTATTGCCCACTCTTTTGGGGTTCCACCGGATTTGCATAACGGAAGACCCGATACATGTTTGAGAGACTTAACCAAAACACTTCATTTTCGCGTTTTTGGCCGTTTTCATGAGCTATTGCCCACAGTTTTACGGTTCTAGGGGGATTTGCATGTCTCGTAAGGCTTGAACTTTCCCACGGCTTTGGGGTTCTTGGGGGATTTGTATGGCCTATAAGAACCGATTCATATTTGAGAGGTATAACGAAAAACTCGTAGTTTTTGTGTTTTATGGCCGTTTTCATGAGCTATTGCCCATGGTTTTGGGGTTCCAAGGCACTTTGCATGGCCCGTAAGAACCGATACATGTTTGAGAGTTATGACAAAAAACCCGTCATTTTCGCGTTTTATGGCTATTTTTATGAGCTATTGCCCACGGTTTTGGGGTTGCATGGCGATTTGTGTGGCTCGTAATACCCGAACTTTCCCACATGTTTGGGGTTCCAGGGGGATTTGCATGGCCCGTAAGACCCGATATATGTCTGAGAGTGATTACCAAAAACTCATATCCACATTTTATGGTCATTTTCATGAGCTATTGCCCACTATTTTAGGGTTCCAGGGGTATTTGCATCTCACATAAGACCCGATATGTTTGAGATTTATGACGAAAAACTCGTATTTTTGGTGTTTATGGCTATTTTTCATGAGCTATTGCCCATATTTGGGTTCATGGGGGATTTGCATGGCCCATAAGACCCGATACATGTTTGAGAGTTATGACTAAAAACTTGTCGTTTTCGTGTTTATGGCCATTTTTCATGAGCTATTGCCCATGGTATTGGGTTTAATGGGGATTTACATGGCCCATAAGAACTGTACATGTTTGAGAGTTATGACCAAAATATCGTTGTTTTCACGTTTATGGCTGTTTTCATGAGCTATTGTCCTTAGTTTTGGGGTTTCAAGGCAATTTGCATGTTAGAGAGTTATGACCAAAAAGTCGTCGTTTTGGTGTTTTATGGCCGTTTTCATGAGCTATTGCCCACGGTTTTGGGGTTCCATGGGGATTTGGATGGCTCGTAATACCAGAGCTTGCCCACTATTTTAGGGTTCCAGGGGGATTTGCATGACCCGTAAGACCCGATATATGTTTGAGACTTATGACCAAAAACTTATCATTTTCACGTTTTCATGAGCTATTGCCCACTCTTTTGGGGTTCCACAGGATTGCATGACACGTAAGACTCGATACATGTTTGAGAGATTTAACCAAAAACACTTCATTTTCGCGTTTTATGGTCGTTTTCATGAGCTATTGCCCACGGGTTTGGGGTTCTATGGGGATTTGCATGGCCTGTAAGACCCGATTCATGTTTGAGAATTATGACAAAAAAACTTGTCATTTTTGTGTTTTATGGTCGTTTTTACGAGCTATTGCTCACGTTTTTGGGTTCCAAGGCGATTTTAATGGGCCGTAAGAACCGATACATGTTTGAGCGTTATGACCAAAAAATTCGTTGTTTGGCTGTTTCATGGCTGTTTTTCATGAGCTATTGTCCATGGTTTTGGGTTTCATGGGGGATCTGTATGGCCCGTAAGACCCAATACATGTCTTAGAATTATGACCAAAAACTCGTTGTTTTGGTGTTTTTGGCCCTTTTCATGAGCTATTGCCCACGATTTTGGGATTCCATTAGGATTTGCATGTCTCGTAAGACTCAAACTTTCCCACAATTTTGGTGTTCTAGGGGGATTTGCATGGCCTATAAGAACCGATTCATGTTTGAGAGGTATAACCAAAACTTCGTTTTGTGTTTTATGACCATTTTTCGTGAGCTATTGCCCATGGTATTGGTGTTAATGGGGGATTTACATGGCCCATAAGAACTGTTACATGTTTGAGAGTTATGACCAAAATATCGTTGTTTTCGCGTTTTATGGCTGTTTTCATGAGATATTTTCCTTAGTTTTGGGGTCCAAGGAAATTTCCATGTTAGAGAGTTATGACCAAAAGTGGTCGTTTGGTGCTTTATGGCCGTTGTCATGAGCAATTGCCCACGGTTTTGGGGTTCCATGGGGCTTTGGATGGCTCGTAAGACGAGCTTGCCCACAATTTTAGGGTTCTAGGGGATTTGCATGACCGTAAGACCCGATATGTTTCAGACTTATGACCAAAAACTCATCATTTTCACGTTTTCATGAGCTATTGCCCACTCTTTTGGGGTTCCACCGGATTTGCATGGCACGTAAGAACCGATACATGTTTGAGAGTTATGACAAAAAACCGTCATTTTCGTGTTTTATGGCTGTTTTTATGAGCTATTGCCCACCGTTTTGGGGTTGCATGGCGATTTGTGTGGCTCGTAATACCGAACTTGCCCACATTTTGGGGTTCAGGGATTGCATGGCGTAAGGCCCGATATATGTCTGAGAGTGATTACCAAAAACTCATCATTTTCACATTTTATGGTTGTTTTCATGATCTATTGCCCACTATTTTAGGGTTCCAGGGGTATTTGCATCTCACATAAGACCCGATATGTTTGATATTTATGACGAAAAACTCGTCTTTTTGGTGTTTATGGCTAATTTTCATGAGTTATTCCCCATATTTGGGTTCATGGGGGATTTGCATGGCCCATAAGACCCGATACATGTTTGAGAGTTATGACCAAAAACTTGTCGTTTTGGTGTTTATGGCCATTTTTCATGAGCTATTGCCCATGGTATTGGGTTTAATGGGGGATTTACATGGCCCATAAGAACTGTTACATGTTTGAGAGTTATGACCAAAATATCGTTGTTTTCGCGTTTTATGGCTGTTTTCAGGAGCTATTGTTCTTACTTTTGGGGTTCCAAGGCAATTTACATGTTAGAGAGTTATGACCAAAAATTCGTTGTTTTGGTGTTTTATGGCCGTTTTCATGAGCAATTGCCCACGGTTTTGGGGTTCCATGGGGATTTGGATGGCTCATAAGACCGGAGCTTGCCCATAATTTTAGGGTTCCAGGGGTATTTGCATGACCCGTAAGACCCGATATATGTTTGAGACTTATGACCAAAAACTTATCATTTTCACGTTTTCATGAGCTATTGCCCACTCTTTTGGGGTTCCACAGGATTTGCATGGCACGTAAGACTCGATACATGTTTGAGAGATTTAACCAAAAACACTTCATTTTCGTGTTTTATGTCCGTTTTCATGAGCTATTGCCCACGGTTTTGGGGTTATATGGGGATTTGCATGGCCTATAAGACCCGATTCATGTTTGAGAGTTATGACAAAAAACTTGTCATTTTCGTGTTTTATGGTCGTTTTTATGAGCTATTGCTCACGTTTTGGGTTCAAGGCGATTTTAATGGCGTAAGAACCGATACTTGTTTGAGAGTTATGACCAAAAAATTCGTTGTTTGGCTGTTTCATGGCTGTTTTTCATGAGTTATTGTCCATGGTTTTGGGTTTCATGGGGGATTTGTATGGCCCGTAAGACCCAATACATGTCTTAGAATTATGACCAAAAACTCGTTGTTTTGGTGTTTTTGGCCCTTTTCATGAGCTATTGCCCACGGTTTTGGGATTCCATGGGGATTTGCATCTCTCGTAAGACTCAAACTTTCCCACAGTTTTGGTGTTCTAGGGGGATTTGCATGGCCTATAAGAACCAATTCATGTTTAAGAGGTATAACCAAAACTTCGTGCTTTTGTGTTTTATGGCCATATTTGATGAGCTATTGCCCATGGTATTGGGATTATTGGGGGATTTACATGGCCCATAAGAACTGTTACATGTTCTAGAGTTATGACCAAAATATCGTTGTTTTCGCGTTTTATGCCTTTTTTCATGAGCTATTGTCCTTAGGTTTGGGGTTCCAAGGAAATTTCCATGTTAGAGAGTTATGACCAAAAAGTCGTCATTTTGGTGTTTTATGGCCGTTTTCATGAGCAATTGCCCACGGTTTTGGGGTTCCATGGGGATTTGGATGGCTCGTAAGACCAGAGCTTGCCCAAAATTTTAGGGTTCCAGGGGGATTTGCATGACCCGTAAGACCCGATATATGTTTCAGATGATCAAAAACTCATCATTTTCACGTTTTCATTAGCTATTGCCCACTCTTTTGGGGTTCCACCAGATTTGCATGGCACGGAAGACCCGATACATGTTTGAGAGACTTAACCAAAACACTTCATTTTCGCGTTTTTGGCCGTTTTCATGAGCTATTGCCCACAGTTTTACGGTTCTAGGGGGATTTGCATGTCTCGTAAGGCTTGAACTTTCCCACGGCTTTGGGGTTCTTGGGGGATTTGTATGGCCTATAAGAACCGATTCATATTTGAGAGGTATAACGAAAAACTCGTAGTTTTTGTGTTTTATGGCCGTTTTCATGAGCTATTGCCCATGGTTTTGGGGTTCCAAGGCACTTTGCATGGCCCGTAAGAACCGATACATGTTTGAGAGTTATGACAAAAAACCCGTCATTTTCGCGTTTTATGGCTATTTTTATGAGCTATTGCCCACGGTTTTGGGGTTGCATGGCGATTTGTGTGGCTCGTAATACCCGAACTTTCCCACATGTTTGGGGTTCCAGGGGGATTTGCATGGCCCGTAAGACCCGATATATGTCTGAGAGTGATTACCAAAAACTCATATCCACATTTTATGGTCATTTTCATGAGCTATTGCCCACTATTTTAGGGTTCCAGGGGTATTTGCATCTCACATAAGACCCGATATGTTTGAGATTTATGACGAAAAACTCGTATTTTTGGTGTTTATGGCTATTTTTCATGAGCTATTGCCCATATTTGGGTTCATGGGGGATTTGCATGGCCCATAAGACCCGATACATGTTTGAGAGTTATGACTAAAAACTTGTCGTTTTCGTGTTTATGGCCATTTTTCATGAGCTATTGCCCATGGTATTGGGTTTAATGGGGGATTTACATGGCCCATAAGAACTGTTACATGTTTGAGAGTTATGACCAAAATATCGTTGTTTTCACGTTTTATGGCTGTTTTCATGAGCTATTGTCCTTAGTTTTGGTGTTTCAAGGCAATTTGCATGTTAGAGTTATGACCAAAAAGTCGTCGTTTTGGTGTTTTATGGCTTTCATGAGCTATTGCCCACGGTTTTGGGGTTCCATGGGATTTGGATGGCTCGTAATACGAGCTTGCCCACTATTTTAGGGTTCCAGGGGGATTTGCATGACCCGTAAGACCCGATATATGTTTGAGACTTATGACCAAAAACTTATCATTTTCACGTTTTCATAAGCTATTGCCCACTCTTTTGGGGTTCCATAGGATTTGCATGGCATGTAAGACTCGATAAATGTTTGAGAGATTTAACCAAAAACACTTCATTTTCGCGTTTTATGGTCGTTTTCATGAGCTATTGCCCACGGGTTTGGGGTTCTATGGGGATTTGCATGGCCTGTAAGACCCGATTCATGTTTGAGAATTATGACAAAAAAACTTGTCATTTTTGTGTTTTATGGTCGTTTTTACGAGCTATTGCTCACGTTTTTGGGTTCCAAGGCGATTTTAATGGGCCGTAAGAACCGATACATGTTTGAGCGTTATGACCAAAAAATTCGTTGTTTGGCTGTTTCATGGCATTTTCATGAGCTATTGTCCATGGTTTTGGGTTTCATGGGGGATCTGTATGGCCCGTAAGACCCAATACATGTCTTAGAATTATGACCAAAAACTCGTTGTTTTGGTGTTTTTGGCCCTTTTCATGAGCTATTGCCCACGATTTTGGGATTCCATTAGGATTTGCATGTCTCGTAAGACTCAAACTTTCCCACAATTTTGGTGTTCTAGGGGGATTTGCATGGCCTATAAGAACCGATTCATGTTTGAGAGGTATAACCAAAAACTCGTCGTTTTTGTGTTTTATGACCATTTTTCGTGAGCTATTGCCCATGGTATTGGTGTTAATGGGGGATTTACATGGCCCATAAGAACTGTTACATGTTTGAGAGTTATGACCAAAATATCGTTGTTTTCGCGTTTTATGGCTGTTTTCATGAGATATTTTCCTTAGTTTTGGGGTCCAAGGAAATTTCCATGTTAGAGAGTTATGACCAAAAAGTGGTCGTTTTGGTGCTTTATGGCCGTTGTCATGAGCAATTGCCCACGGTTTTGGGGTTCCATGGGGCTTTGGATGGCTCGTAAGACCAGAGCTTGCCCACAATTTTAGGGTTCTAGGGGATTTGCATGACCCGTAAGACCCGATATATGTTCAGACTTATGACCAAAACTCATCATTTTCACGTTTTCATGAGCTATTGCCCACTCTTTTGGGGTTCCACCGATTTGCATATGGCGTAAGAACCGATACATGTTTGAGAGTTATGACAAAAACCGTCATTTTCGTGTTTTATGGCTGTTTTTATGAGCTATTGCCCCGTTTTGGGGTTGCATGGCGATTTGTGTGGCTCGTAATACCGAACTTGCCCACATTTTGGGGTTCCAGGGGGATTTGCATGGCCCGTAAGGCCCGATATATGTCTGAGAGTGATTACCAAAAACTCATCATTTTCACATTTTATGGTTGTTTTCATGATCTATTGCCCACTATTTTAGGGTTCCAGGGGGATTTGCATCTCATAAGACCCGATATGTTTGATATTTATGATGAAAACTTCGTCTTTTTGGTGTTTATGGCTAATTTTCATGAGTTATTCCCATATTTGGGTTCATGGGGGATTTGCATGGCCCATAAGACCCGATACATGTTTGAGAGTTATGACCAAAAACTTGTCGTTTTGGTGTTTATGGCCATTTTTCATGAGCTATTGCCCATGGTATTGGGTTTAATGGGGGATTTACATGGCCCATAAGAACTGTTACATGTTTGAGAGTTATGACCAAAATATCGTTGTTTTCGCGTTTTATGGCTGTTTTCAGGAGCTATTGTTCTTACTTTTGGGGTTCCAAGGCAATTTACATGTTAGAGAGTTATGACCAAAAATTCGTTGTTTTGGTGTTTTATGGCCGTTTTCATGAGCAATTGCCCACGGTTTTGGGGTTCCATGGGGATTTGGATGGCTCATAAGACCGGAGCTTGCCCATAATTTTAGGGTTCCAGGGGTATTTGCATGACCCGTAAGACCCGATATATGTTTGAGACTTATGACCAAAACTTATCATTTTCACGTTTCATGAGCTATTGCCCACTCTTTTGGGGTTCCACAGATTTGCATGGCACGTAAGACTCGATACATGTTTGAGAGATTTAACCAAAACACTTCATTTTCGTGTTTTATGTCCGTTTCATGAGCTATTGCCTACGGTTTTGGGGTTATATGGGATTTGCATGGCCTATAAGACCCGATTCATGTTTGAGAGTTATGACAAAAAACTTGTCATTTTCGTGTTTTATGGTCGTTTTTATGAGCTATTGCTCACGTTTTTGGGTTCAAGCGATTTTAATGGCCGTAAGAACCGATACTTGTTTGAGAGTTATGACCAAAAATTCGTTGTTTGGGTTGTTTCATGGCTGTTTTCATGAGTTATTGTCCATGGTTTTGGGTTTCATGGGGGATTTGTATGGCCCGTAAGACCCAATACATGTCTTAGAATTATGACCAAAAACTCGTTGTTTTGGTGTTTTTGGCCCTTTTCATGAGCTATTGCCCACAGTTTTGGGATTCCATGGGGATTTGCATCTCTCGTAAGACTCAAACTTTCCCACAGTTTGGTGTTCTAGGGGATTTGCATGGCCTATAAGAACCAATTCATGTTTAAGAGGTATAACCAAAACTATCGTTTTGTGTTTTATGGCCATATTTGATGAGCTATTGCCCATGGTATTGGGATTATTGGGGATTTACATGGCCCATAAGGCTGTTACATGTTCTAGAGTTATGACCAAAATATCGTTGTTTTCGCTTTTATGCCTTTTTTCATGAGCTATTGTCCTTAGGTTTGGGGTTCAAGAAATTTCCATGTTAGAGAGTTATGACCAAAAGTCATTTTGGTGTTTATGGCGTTTTCATGAGCAATTGCCCACGGTTTTGGGGTTCCATGGGATTTGGATGGCTCGTAAGACAGAGCTTGCCCAAATTTTAGGGTTCGTTTGCATGACCCGTAAGACCCGATATATGTTTGAGATGATCAAAACTCATCATTTTCACGTTTTCATTAGCTATTGCCCACTCTTTTGGGGTTCCACCAGATTTGCATGTACGGAAGACCACATGTTTGAGAGTTATGACAAAAACCCGTCATTTTCGTTTTATGGCTATTTTATGAGCTATTGCCCGGTTTGGGGTTGCATGGCGATTTGTGTGGCTAATACGAACTTTCCCACATGTTTGGGGTTCAGGGGATTTGCATGGCCCGTAAGACCCGATATATGTCGAGAGTGATTACAAAAACTCATATCCACATTTTATGGTCATTTTCATGAGCTATTGCCCACTATTTTAGGGTTCGAGGGTATTTGCATCTCACATAAGACCGATATGTTTGAGATTTATGATGAAAACTTCGTATTTTGGTGTTTATGGCTATTTTCATGAGTTATTGCCCATATTTGGGTTCATGGGGTTGCATGGCCCATAAGACCCGATACATGTTTGAGAGTTATGACTAAAAACTTGTCGTTTTGGTGTTTATGGCCATTTTTCATGAGCTATTGCCCATGGTATTGGGTTTAATGGGGGATTTACATGGCCCATAAGAACTGTTACATGTTTGAGAGTTATGACCAAAATATCGTTGTTTTCACGTTTTATGGCTTTTCATGAGCTATTGTCCTTAGTTTTGGGGTTTCAAGGCAATTTGCATGTTAGAGTTATGACCAAAAAGTCGTCGTTTTGGTGTTTTATGGCCGTTTTCATGAGCTATTGCCCACGGTTTTGGGGTTCCATGGGGATTTGGATGGCTCGTAATACCAGAGCTTGCCCACTATTTTAGGGTTCATTTGCATGACCGTAAGACCCGATATATGTTTGAGACTTATGACCAAAACTTATCATTTTCACGTTTTCATGAGCTATTGCCCACTCTTTTGGGGTTCCATAGGATTTGCATGGCATGTAAGACTCGATCAATGTTTGATGGATTTAACCAAAAACCCTTCCTTTTCGCGTTTTATGGCCGTTTTCATGAGCTATTGCCCGCGGTTTTGGGGTTATATGGGATTTGCATGGCCTATAAGACCGATTCATGTTTGAAATTATGACAAAAACTTGTCATTTTGTGTTTTATGGTCGTTTTATGAGCTATTGCTCACGTTTTTAGTTCAAGCGATTTTAATGGTAAAACCGATACATGTTTGAGAGTTATGACCAAAAATTCGTTGTTTGGGCATTTCATGGCTGTTTTCATGAGTTATTGTCCATGGTTTTGGGTTTCATGGGGATTTGTATGGCCGTAAGACCCAATACATGTCTTAGAATTATGACCAAAAACTTCGTTGTTTTGGTGTTTTGGCCCTTTTCATGAGCTATTGCTTACGGTTTTGGGATTCCATTAGGATTTGCATCTCTCGTAAGACTCAAACTTTCCCACAATTTTGGTGTTCTAGGGATTTGCATGGCCTATAAGAACAATTCATGTTTAAGAGGTATAACCAAAAACTCGTCGTTTTTGTGTTTTATGGCCATATTTGATGAGCTATTGCCCATGGTATTGGGATTATTGGGGGATTTACATGGCCCATAAGAACTGTTACATGTTCTAGAGTTATGACCAAAATATCGTTGTTTTCGCGTTTTATGCCTTTTTTCATGAGCTATTGTCCTTAGGTTTGGGGTTCCAAGGAAATTTCCATGTTAGAGAGTTATGACCAAAAAGTCGTCATTTTGGTGTTTTATGGCCGTTTTCATGAGCAATTGCCCACGGTTTTGGGGTTCCATGGGGATTTGGATGGCTCGTAAGACCAGAGCTTGCCCAAAATTTTAGGGTTCCAGGGGGATTTGCATGACCCGTAAGACCCGATATATGTTTCAGATGATCAAAAACTCATCATTTTCACGTTTTCATTAGCTATTGCCCACTCTTTTGGGGTTCCACCAGATTTGCATGGCACGGAAGACCCGATACATGTTTGAGAGACTTAACCAAAACACTTCATTTTCGCGTTTTTGGCCGTTTTCATGAGCTATTGCCCACAGTTTTACGGTTCTAGGGGGATTTGCATGTCTCGTAAGGCTTGAACTTTCCCACGGCTTTGGGGTTCTTGGGGGATTTGTATGGCCTATAAGAACCGATTCATATTTGAGAGGTATAACGAAAAACTCGTTTTTGTGTTTTTATGGCCGTTTCATGAGCTATTGCCCATGGTTTTGGGTTCCAAGGCACTTTGCATGGCCCGTAACCGATACATGTTTGAGAGTTATGACAAAAAACCCGTCATTTTCGCGTTTTATGGCTATTTTTATGAGCTATTGCCCACGGTTTTGGGGTTGCATGGCGATTTGTGTGGCTCGTAATACCCGAACTTTCCCACATGTTTGGGGTTCCAGGGGGATTTGCATGGCCCGTAAGACCCGATATATGTCTGAGAGTGATTACCAAAAACTCATATCCACATTTTATGGTCATTTTCATGAGCTATTGCCCACTATTTTAGGGTTCCAGGGGTATTTGCATCTCACATAAGACCCGATATGTTTGAGATTTATGACGAAAAACTCGTATTTTTGGTGTTTATGGCTATTTTTCATGAGCTATTGCCCATATTTGGGTTCATGGGGGATTTGCATGGCCCATAAGACCCGATACATGTTTGAGAGTTATGACTAAAAACTTGTCGTTTTCGTGTTTATGGCCATTTTTCATGAGCTATTGCCCATGGTATTGGGTTTAATGGGGGATTTACATGGCCCATAAGAACTGTTACATGTTTGAGAGTTATGACCAAAATATCGTTGTTTTCACGTTTTATGGCTGTTTTCATGAGCTATTGTCCTTAGTTTTGGGGTTTCAAGGCAATTTGCATGTTAGAGAGTTATGACCAAAAAGTCGTCGTTTTGGTGTTTTATGGCCGTTTTCATGAGCTATTGCCCACGGTTTTGGGGTTCCATGGGGATTTGGATGGCTCGTAATACCAGAGCTTGCCCACTATTTTAGGGTTCCAGGGGGATTTGCATGACCCGTAAGACCCGATATATGTTTGAGACTTATGACCAAAAACTTATCATTTTCACGTTTTCATAAGCTATTGCCCACTCTTTTGGGGTTCCATAGGATTTGCATGGCATGTAAGACTCGATAAATGTTTGATAGATTTAACCAAAAACACTTCATTTTCGCGTTTTATGGCCGTTTTCATGAGCTATTGCCCACGGGTTTGGGGTTCTATGGGGATTTGCATGGCCTGTAAGACCCGATTCATGTTTGAGAATTATGACAAAAAAACTTGTCATTTTTGTGTTTTATGGTCGTTTTTACGAGCTATTGCTCACGTTTTTGGGTTCCAAGGCGATTTTAATGGGCCGTAGAACCGATACATGTTTGAGTTATGACCAAAAAATTCGTTGTTTGGCTGTTTCATGGCTGTTTTTCATGAGCTATTGTCCATGGTTTTGGGTTTCATGGGGGATCTGTATGGCCCGTAAGACCCAATACATGTCTTAGAATTATGACCAAAAACTCGTTGTTTTGGTGTTTTTGGCCCTTTTCATGAGCTATTGCCCACGATTTTGGGATTCCATTAGGATTTGCATGTCTCGTAAGACTCAAACTTTCCCACAATTTTGGTGTTCTAGGGGGATTTGCATGGCCTATAAGAACCGATTCATGTTTGAGAGGTATAACCAAAAACTCGTCGTTTTTGTGTTTTATGGCCATTTTTCGTGAGCTATTGCCCATGGTATTGGTGTTAATGGGGGATTTACATGGCCCATAAGAACTGTTACATGTTTGAGAGTTATGACCAAAATATCGTTGTTTTCGCGTTTTATGGCTGTTTTCATGAGATATTTTCCTTAGTTTTGGGGTCCAAGGAAATTTCCATGTTAGAGAGTTATGACCAAAAAGTCGTCGTTTTGGTGCTTTATGGCCGTTGTCATGAGCAATTACCCACGGTTTTGGGGTTCCATGGGGCTTTGGATGGCTCGTAAGACCAGAGCTTGCCCACAATTTTAGGGTTCTAGGGGGATTTGCATGACCCGTAAGACCCGATATATGTTTCAGACTTATGACCAAAAACTCATCATTTTCACGTTTTCATGAGCTATTGCCCACTCTTTTGGGGTTCCACAGGATTTGCATGGCACGTAAGACCCGATACATGTTTGAGAGATTTAACCAACACACTTTATTTTCGCGTTTTTTGGCCGTTTTCATGAGCTATTTTCCACATTTTACGGTTGTAGGGGGATTTGCATGTCTCGTAAGGCTTGAACTTTCCCACGGTTTTGGGGTTCTAGGGGGATTTGTATGGCCTATAAGAACCGATTCATATTTGAGAGGTATAATGAAAAACTCGTCGTTTTTGTTTTTTATGGCCGTTTTCATGAGCTATTGCCCATGGTTTTGGGGTTCCAAGGCACTTTGCATGGCCCGTAAGAACCGATACATGTTTGAGAGTTATGACAAAAAACCGTCATTTTCGTGTTTTATGGCTGTTTTTATGAGCTATTGCCCACGGTTTTGGGGTTGCATGGCGATTTGTGTGGCTCGTAATACCCGAACTTGCCCACATTTTTGGGGTTCCAAGGAGATTTGCATGGCCCGTAAGGCCCGATATATGTCTGAGAGTGATTACCAAAAATTCATCATTTTCACATTTTATGGTTGTTTTCATGAGCTATTGCCCACTATTTTAGGGTTCCAGGGGGATTTGCATCTCACATAAGACCCGATACATGTTTGATATTTATGACGAAAAACTCGTCTTTTTGGTGTTTATGGCTAATTTTCATGAGCTATTCCCCATATTTGGGTTCATGGGGGATTTGCATGGCCCATAAGACCCGATACATGTTTGAGAGTTATGACAAAAAACTTGTCGTTTTGGTGTTTATGGCCATTTTTCATGAGCTATTGCCCATGGTATTGGGTTTAATGGGGGATTTACATGGCCCATAAGAACTGTTACATGTTTGAGAGTTATGACCAAAATATCGTTGTTTTCGCGTTTTATGGCTGTTTTCAGGAGCTATTGTTCTTACTTTTGGGGTTCCAAGGCAATTTACATGTTAGAGAGTTATGACCAAAAATTCGTTGTTTTGGTGTTTTATGGCCGTTTTCATGAGCAATTGCCCACGGTTTTGGGGTTCCATGGGGATTTGGATGGCTCGTAAGACCGGAGCTTGCCCATAATTTTAGGGTTCCAGGGGTATTTGCATGACCCGTCAGACCCGATATATGTTTGAGACTTATGACCAAAAACTTATCATTTTCACGTTTTCATGAGCTATTGCCCACTCTTTTGGGGTTCCACAGGATTTGCATGGCACGTAAGACTCGATACATGTTTGAGAGATTTAACCAAAAACACTTCATTTTCGTGTTTTATGTCCGTTTTCATGAGCTATTGCCCACGGTTTTGGGGTTATATGGGGATTTGCATGGCCTATAAGACCCGATTCATGTTTGAGAGTTATGACAAAAAACTTGTCATTTTCGTGTTTTATGGTCGTTTTTATGAGCTATTGCTCACGTTTTTGGGTTCCAAGGCGATTTTAATGGCCCGTAAGAACCGTTACTTGTTTGAGAGTTATGACCAAAAATTCGTTGTTTGGCTGTTTCATGGCTGTTTTTCATGAGTTATTGTCCATGGTTTTGGGTTTCATGGGGGATTTGTATGGCCCGTAAGACCCAATACATGTCTTAGAATTATGACCAAAAACTCGTTGTTTTGGTGTTTTTGGCCCTTTTCATGAGCTATTGCCCACGGTTTTGGGATTCCATGGGGATTTGCATCTCTCGTAAGACTCAAACTTTCCCACAGTTTTGGTGTTCTAGGGGGATTTGCATGGCCTATAAGAACCGATTCATGTTTAAGAGGTATAACCAAAACTCGTCGTTTTTGTGTTTTATGGCCATTTTTCATGAGCTATTGCCCATGGTATTGGGATTATTGGGGGATTTACATGGCCCATAAGAACTGTTACATGTTCTAGAGTTATGACCAAAATATCGTTGTTTTCGCGTTTTATGCCTTTTTTCATGAGCTATTGTCCTTAGGTTTGGGGTTCCAAGGAAATTTCCATGTTAGAGAGTTATGACCAAAAAGTCGTCATTTTGGTGTTTTATGGCCGTTTTAATGAGCAATTGCCCACGGTTTTGGGGTTCCATGGGGATTTGGATGGCTCGTAAGACCAGAGCTTGCCCAAAATTTTAGGGTTCCAGGGGGATTTGCATGACCCGTAAGACCCAATATATGTTTCAGATGATCAAAAACTCATCATTTTCACGTTTTCATTAGCTATTGCCCACTCTTTTGGGGTTCCACCGGATTTGCATGGCACGGAAGACCCGATACATGTTTGAGAGACTTAACCAAAACACTTCATTTTCGCGTTTTTGGCCGTTTTCATGAGCTATTGCCCACAGTTTTACGGTTCTAGGGGGATTTGCATGTCTCGTAAGGCTTGAACTTTCCCACGGCTTTGGGGTTCTTGGGGGATTTGTATGGCCTATAAGAACCGATTCATATTTGAGAGGTATAACGAAAAACTCGTAGTTTTTGTGTTTTATGGCCGTTTTCATGAGCTATTGCCCATGGTTTTGGGGTTCCAAGGCACTTTGCATGGCTCGTAATAACCGATACAAGTTTGAGAGTTATGACAAAAAACCCGTCATTTTCGCGTTTTATGGCTATTTTTGTGAGCTATTGCCCACGGTTTTGGGATTGCATGGCGATTTGTGTGGCTCGTAATACCCGAACTTTCCCACATGTTTGGGGTTCCAGGGGGATTTGCATGGCCCGTAAGACCCGATATATGTCTGAGAGTGATTACCAAAAACTCATTCCCACATTTTATGGTCATTTTCATGAGCTATTGCCCACTATTTTAGGGTTCAGGTATTTGCATCTCACATAAGACCCGATATGTTTGAGATTTATGACAAAAACTCGTATTTTTTGGTGTTTATGGCTATTTTTCATGAGCTATTGCCCATATTTGGGTTCATGGGGATTTGCATGGCCCATAAGACCCGATACATGTTTGAGAGTTATGACTAAAACTTGTCGTTTTGGTGTTTATGGCCATTTTCATGAGCTATTGCCCATGGTATTGGGTTTAATGGGGATTTACATGGCCCATAAGAACTGTACATGTTTGAGAGTTATGACCAAAATATCGTTGTTTTCACGTTTTATGGCTTTTCATGAGCTATTGTCCTTAGTTTTGGGGTTTCAAGGCAATTTGCATGTTAGAGTTATGACCAAAAAGTCGTCGTTTTGGTGTTTTATGGCCGTTTTCATGAGCTATTGCCCACGGTTTTGGGGTTCCATGGGGATTTGGATGGCTCGTAATACCAGAGCTTGCCCACTATTTTAGGGTTCCAGGGGGATTTGCATGACCGTAAGACCCGATATATGTTTGAGACTTATGACCAAAACTTATCATTTTCACGTTTTCATGAGCTATTGCCCACTCTTTTGGGGTTCCACAGGATTGCATGACACGTAAGACTCGATACATGTTTGAGAGATTTAACCAAAAACACTTCATTTTCGCGTTTTATGGTCGTTTTCATGAGCTATTGCCCACGGGTTTGGGGTTCTATGGGGATTTGCATGGCCTGTAAGACCCGATTCATGTTTGAGAATTATGACAAAAAAACTTGTCATTTTTGTGTTTTATGGTCGTTTTTACGAGCTATTGCTCACGTTTTTGGGTTCCAAGGCGATTTTAATGGGCCGTAAGAACCGATACATGTTTGAGCGTTATGACCAAAAAATTCGTTGTTTGGCTGTTTCATGGCTGTTTTTCATGAGCTATTGTCCATGGTTTTGGGTTTCATGGGGGATCTGTATGGCCCGTAAGACCCAATACATGTCTTAGAATTATGACCAAAAACTCGTTGTTTTGGTGTTTTTGGCCCTTTTCATGAGCTATTGCCCACGATTTTGGGATTCCATTAGGATTTGCATGTCTCGTAAGACTCAAACTTTCCCACAATTTTGGTGTTCTAGGGGGATTTGCATGGCCTATAAGAACCGATTCATGTTTGAGAGGTATAACCAAAAACTCGTCGTTTTTGTGTTTTATGACCATTTTTCGTGAGCTATTGCCCATGGTATTGGTGTTAATGGGGGATTTACATGGCCCATAAGAACTGTTACATGTTTGAGAGTTATGACCAAAATATCGTTGTTTTCGCGTTTTATGGCTGTTTTCATGAGATATTTTCCTTAGTTTTGGGGTCCAATGAAATTTCCATGTTAGAGAGTTATGACCAAAAAGTCGTCGTTTTGGTGCTTTATGGCCGTTGTCATGAGCAATTGCCCACGGTTTTGGGGTTCCATGGGGCTTTGGATGGCTCGTAAGACCAGAGCTTGCCCACAATTTTAGGGTTCTAGGGGGATTTGCATGACCCGTAAGACCCGATATATGTTTCAGACTTATGACCAAAAACTCATCATTTTCACGTTTTCATGAGCTATTGCCCACTCTTTTGGGGTTCCACCGGATTTGCATGGCACGTAAGAACCGATACATGCCGTCATTTTCGTGTTTTATGGCTGTTTTTATGAGCTATTGCTCACCGTTTTGGGGTTGCATGGCGATTTGTGTGGCTCGTAATACCCGAACTTGCCCACATTTTTGGGGTTCCAAGGGGATTTGCATGGCCCGTAAGGCCCGATATATGTCTGAGAGTGATTACCAAAAACTCATCATTTTCACATTTTATGGTTGTTTTCATGAGCTATTGCCCATTATTTTAGGGTTCCAGGGGTATTTGCATCTCACATAAGACCCGATATGTTTGATATTTATGACGAAAAACTCGTCTTTTTGGTGTTTATGGCTAATTTTCATGAGCTATTCCCCATATTTGGGTTCATGGGGGATTTGCATGGCCCATAAGACCCGATACATGTTTGAGAGTTATGACAAAAAACTTGTCGTTTTGGTGTTTATGGCCATTTTTCATGAGCTATTGCCCATGGTATTGGGTTTAATGGGGGATTTACATGGCCCATAAGAACTGTTACATGTTTGAGAGTTATTACCAAAATATCGTTGTTTTCGCGTTTTATGACTGTTTTCGTGAGCTATTGTCCTTAGTTTTGGGGTTCCAAGGCAATTTACATGTTAGAGAGTTATGACCAAAAAGTCATCGTTTTGGTGTTTTATAGCCGTTTTCATGAGCAATTGCCCACGGTTTTGTGGTTCCATGGGGATTTGGATGGCTCGTAATACCAGAGCTTGCCCACAATTTTAGGGTTCCAGGGGGATTTGCATGACCCGTAAGACCCGATATATGTTTGAGACTTATGACCAAAAACTTATCATTTTCACGTTTTCATGAGCTATTGCCCACTCTTTTGGGGTTCCACAGGATTGCATGACACGTAAGACTCGATACATGTTTGAGAGGTTTAACCAAAAACACTTCATTTTCGCGTTTTATGGCCGTTTTCATGAGGTATTGCCCACGGTTTTGGGGTTCTATGGTGATTTGCATGGCCTGTAAGACCCGATTCATGTTTGAGAGTTATGACAAAAAACTTGTCATTTTCGTGTTTTATGGTCGTTTTTATGAGCTATTGCTCATGTTTTTGGGTTCCAAGGCGATTTTAATGGCCCGTAAGAACCGACACATGTTTGAGAGTTATGACCAAAAAATTCGTTGTTTGGCTTTTTCATGGCTGTTTTTCATGAGCTATTATCCATGGTTTTGGGTTTCATGGGGGATTTGTATGGCCCGTAAGACCCAATACATGTCTTAGAATTATGACCAAAAACTCGTTGTTTTGGTGTTTTTGGCCCTTTTCATGAGCTATTGCCCACGGTTTTGGGATTCCATGGGGATTTGCATGTCTCATAAGACTCAAACTTTCCCACAGTTTTGGTGTTCTAGGGGGATTTGCATGGCCTATAAAAACCGATTCATGTTTGAGAGCTATAACCAAAAAATCATCGTTTTTGTGTTTTATGGCCATTTTTCATGAGCTATTGCCCATGGTATTGGGGTTAATGGGGGATTTACATGGCCCATAAGAACTGTTACATGTTCTAGAGTTATGACCAAAATATTGTTGTTTTCGCGTTTTATGGCTGTTTTCATGAGCTATTGTCCTTAGTTTTGGGGTTCCAAGGAAATTTCCATGTTAGAGAGTTATGACCAAAAAGTCGTCGTTTTGGTGTTTTATGGCCGTTTTCATGAGCAATTGCCCACGGTTTTGGTGTTCCATGGGGATTTGGATGGCTCGTAAGACCAGCGCTTGCCCACAATTTTAGGGTTCCAGGGGGATTTGCATGACCTGTAAGACCCGATATATGTTTCAGACTTAACAATGGGCATTGATGAGATCAAACCTCGTCAATTGGCGCCGTCTGTGGGAACTGGGGGCGCTGATTGTGCGATCATGACGGTCCCAACCCGATCGATCTACAACTCTGCAGCAACAGAGAGTCATCTCCTCTTCGGTTCTTTCGACTTCACCGCCCACTCGCCGGCCACCATGAAGGACTTCGAGCCCGTTGGCGACGGACTCAAAATCTTGTTCGGGAGCTTCTGCTTCTAGGTGGGGCAAATTGGCACCCTACGCCTCCCTGAGCGGGTGCCCCTACCATCAATCAGGCCCGCTTCATGGGCCCCACACCCCGTGCTACGCACAACATCATCAGCAGATGATTCATATGACAGCAGCAGCTGCAACTCCGATATGTGCGACCCGCCATCGGATGCAGGGACCTACGGTTCCGGATCTGAAAGCTGCGGGCCAATCTACGAGCGCTACCAATGCGCCGCAGTCATCCAAAGCGACGTGGATCAGCAAACACCCAACCCGCCGCCTAACCCGCGAGCGAAGCGGTGAGCGGAAGAAGCCAATCTCCCCACCGACGGAAAACAACGGCTGCCACGTCATCCGCCTTAGCAAAGAAGGATGGACCCAGTCCGCTGGTGTGGCGAGCAACATAGTACTGCCGCGGGCGCCTCGCGAGATATCTTGATGGCCTACCACCGCTCCTAATCGAGGAGCAAAGAAGCGGTCAAGATGCAGGAGGTTCTTGACAAACGCAAGCAAGTAGCCTCGAGTCCAGCGCCGCGGCGCGCTCTCCGCCATGGGCATCGGCTCCAGCTCGAACGCCAACCCAGGCAACAAGCAACGCTCTCGGATGGAGAACATGGATCCCAAGGAGCGCCGCGAGTTGACGCAAACTCTCCACACATCCTTCATGGAGATGGACGCCGACGGCAACGTCATCCCGAAAACGCCACAAGCTGCGATCATGGCAGCCACTGCGTACCTCGCGGCCCACCCACCTCCCGAGGGGGACCCGAAGAGGGCCATGCACAAGTCCGCACTTACCAGACTCGGACTCGTCGGAGCCGCGCTCCACCAGGAAGCTCCCAAGGAGCTGAAGAAGAAAGCTCCGGTCAGGTTCGACCATAGCCCCACCCCTTCATCCGAAGAGGAGGAACATGACCTTCCCCGAAAGAAGAAGAGTTCGCGATGCCGCGACCGCGACTACGACGCCAGAGATGCGCTCACACAGCGCAAAATCAACAAAGCGCGAGCTAAGCGCGCATGCTCGTCCGAATTCGAGATGGACGAAGACGAAGGAGAACTCTTCGGAGCTCGATGCTTCAGCAGATCCGTCCGGCGGACACGGATGCCGCGAAATTTCAAGCTTCCTTCGGATACTCCGAAGTTTGACGGCACTCAAGACCCAAAAGCTTGGCTCAGCAATCACTTATCATCCGTCAAACTGCACGGTGAAAACAAGGAGACCGCCATGCAATGCCTTCAGCTGCAGCTGACAGGCGTAGCCTGGATCTGGCTCAGTAGCCTATCCTCAGGGTCCATACGAAGCTGGGATGAGCTAGCTTACAGCTTCATCCGAAACTTCAAGGGTACCAGCAAAAGGCCCGCCTCAATCGAAGAATTGCGAGCCTGCACTCAGCGAACGGGCAAATCCATCCGCTCGTACATACTACGCTGGTCCAACACAAAGAACTCCACAGCCCACATCTCTGAAGAGAGGGCCATCGACACCTTCAGGGACGGCGTCAAGCGCCAAGACTTCAAGGAGGAGCTTGGGCGCGTCAAACCCAAAACGCTCAATCACCTCATGGACATCGCCAACAGGTGGGCTGACGGAGAAGACTCCATTCACCGAGCAGAATCGGAAGAAGAGGACGACTATGGTCGACGGCGAGAGCGCTGTAGCAAGAGAAGATCGCGCGTCTATGACGATCGAGACGGACCCGACATGGTCGCGGCTGGCTACGCCGATCGCCGCAACGACGCCAACCGCAATAGCGGAGGATACCGCGGAGGAAACTTCCGCGATGGAGGACGCCCAGCACAGTCATGGCAACGCCGCGACCGCGATAACGGACCCTCAGCATACGAAAAGCTTTCGGGTCCATGCACCATCCACTTCTACATAGACAAACAGGATGGCAAAAAGAAGGCGAGCCACATGCTCATGGACTGTCGCGAGTTCCAGAAGCTCAGCGAAAGCATGGTGCAGATGAGGCAGCAAGCTCCAATCCCTGCGTTCGGAAACGCACCCGCGCCAGGTGAGATAGCGCATGGAGCTCCTCCACCGCCACCTGTAGGAGGCCCGAACCAACCGGTCGCACCAACACAGAACAACGTGGGAAACGGGTATCCCCCGCCAAAAGGAGCACTGATGATCCAGAAGGGGCGCCCTACGAATAGGGTGCAGAAGAAAATCACCCGACAGATCAACCTGGCCGTGGAAACTCCACCCGCCATCCCTGAGTACCTCAGCGGATCGGAGTCCTGCATCACGTTCACTCGTTTGGATCACCCTTGCCAGATCCCTCGCCCGGGTCATGCTGCCCTGGTGCTGGAGGCGCAGATCGGAGGTTTCGATATGAGTCGCGCTTCATGGACGGCGACAGCGGCATCAAACTGATGTTCGCAAGCACTCTAGCAGCAATGCGGATCCCGCAGTGCAGCCTGGAACAATCAGACACAACGTTCCACGGCATCGTTCCAGGGAAGGGCATATTTCCCCTGGGCAAGATATGGCTCGACGTCATCTTCGGCAAGCGGACAACTTCCGGCTCGAACAGCTCGGTCAGTGGTGGGTGGCCATCACAATACCACGCCATCCTCGGGCGCGTAGCATTCGCAAGGTTCCTTGCTGTCCCACATTATGCATACCTGCTACTCAAGATGCCAGGACCGAAGGGCGTCATCACAGTCCACGGGAGCTTCACCCGATCGGACCAATGCGACAGAGATTTCAACAGAATATCCCAATCATTCGGTATGCAGGAGGAGCTCCTTAGGCTCCGCGAGGTGACGGACAATGGGGCACCCCCAGTTGCATGACAAAACGCACCTGACATGTCTTTCGACTCCACGGACAACACAAAGAAGGTGCAGGTCCACCCGACGGATGCCTCCAAGATGACGCTGATCGCCAACGACCTCAGCCCCGCATAGGAAGGCGCGCTCGTCGAATTCCTCCATGAGCGCTGGGAAATCTTCGCCTGGTGTCCTGCGGACATGCCAGGAGTTCCCAGGGAATTCGCCGAGCACGCACTCAACATCTTTCCAGACACCAAGCCGGTCAAGAAGTCCAACCGAAGACTGTCCGAGCCACGAGCCGAAGCTATCGGAAAGGAAATCAACAGACTACTCGCTGCAGATGTGCGTGGATTTCACGTCGCTAAACAAGCACTGCCCAAAGGACCACTTCCCCCTTCCTCGGATCGACCAGATCATCGATTCGACTGCAGGTTGCGAGAAACTCTCCTTCCTCGACGCCTACTCAGGCTACAACCAGATCCGACTCAAGATTGAAGATCAGGAGAAAACGGTGTTTATCACACCGTTCGGAGTATTCTGCTACAACACAATGCCTTTCGGGCTAAAGAACGCATGTGCCACGTACCAGCGATGCATGCAGGCCTGCCTCAAGGACCAGATCGGTCGCAATGTTCAAGTCTATGTTGACGACATAGTCATAAAAACCAAGGAGGTAAGGACACTTATCGACGATCTCCGCGAGACGTTCGACAACCTTGATCACTACAGGATCAAGCTCAACCCCGAAAAGTGCGCCTTTGGCGTCCCATCGGGTCAGCTGATTGGGTACTTCATCTCTCAGCGAGGGATCGAGGCGAACCCGAAGAAAATCAGAGCCATCATGGCGATGGAGAAGCCGAAAAATATCAAGGGTGTCCAGCAGCTCGCAGGACGAATAGCGGCATTGAGCAGATTCATCAGCCGCATGGGCGAGAAGGCCTTGCCATTCTACCAGCTGCTACGCAAGGCAGATAAATTCAAGTGGACGCCAGAAGCCAACGATGCATTCGAAAGCCTCAAGCGGCTCCTCTCCACCTCGCCCGTCTTGGTCACGCCAAAGGAGCGCGAGCCTCTGCTGCTGTACATAGCATCTACACACCAGGTGGTCAGCACCGTACTAGTGGTCGAACGACCCGAAGAAGGCAAGACCCACGGGGTCCAGCGCCCAATCTACTACCTTAGCGAGGTACTGACACCAACAAAGCAGAGGTACCCTCACTACCAGAAGCTCGCCTATGGCGTGTTCATGACGGCTCGACGGCTGAGCCATTACTTCCAGGAGCACCAGGTGATGGTCGTCAACGAGGCACCCCTGAACAGCATCCTAAATAACCCAGAAGCCACAGGACGCGTGGCCCTATGGGGCATCGAGTTGTCACCCATGGACATAATCTACGAGAAGCGACTCGCAATCAAGTCTCAAGTCCTCCCGGACTTCCTCGTACATTAGATGGAGCTGCAGCTGCCAGACACCCTAGACATGTCGTAGTCATGGACCATGCACTTCGACGGCTCCAAGCACGAAGCTGGAGCAGGAGCCGGGGTCATACTGACCTCCCCGCAGGGCGACCAGATGAAGTACGTCCTCCGGATGAAATTCCGAGCCTCCAACAATGAGGCTGAATATGAAGCCCTCATCCACGGCATGAGAATGACAAAGATCTGCGGCGCAACGCGCCTGGTCATCTACGGTGACTCCAACCTCGTCGTCCGGGACGATGAGCGAGTGACGCTACGCCGAAAACATGATCGCGTCGCGACTCTACAACGCACTCGAAGGAGAATTCGACGGCTGTGAGCTTGACGCGTTGGAAGAAAGCAACGAGGAGGCCGGACTCGCCAACATCGGCTCCACCTACGCAAAGGTGCCACCGGGTGAGTTCCTCGAACAGATCTGCGTGCCATCCATCAAGCGGAAATTCCCCAAGGGATCACCCGAAGAAGCAGAACACTCGGGGGCTACGCTGCCCGAAGGACATGAAGGACCCGAGAAACTGGACACAGAGGTCGCCATGGTCAACCTAATGCAGGTCATGGCAGTCGAAGAAACTTGGAGAGACCATACCTCCAGTTCTTGATAAACGGAGAACGCACGACAGCCCGACGGATGCGCGCATATCTTGTCGGTCAAAGCCTTCACCATCATCAATGGCGAGCTGTACAAAGCGCGATGTGGGTGTACTACAAAGTGCATCACCATCGGTGACGGGAAAGCCATCCTCCAAGACATCCACGAGGGCATCTGCGGCCATCACGCAGGCAGCCGCTCCCTTGTCGCCAAAGCTCTACGAGCCGGATTCTATTGTCCAACGGCCATGAGCGACGCAAAGGACATCGTCCGAAGATGCAACGGGTGCCAACGGTTCGCCGACAAACCGCACGCACCCGGGTCAGAGCTCAGACCCATACCTATAGCCTGGCCCTTTGCTCAATGGGGCCTCGACATGATTGGCAAACTGCCAAAGTCCTCGAAAGGGGGACACGTTTACCTCCTGGTCGCAGTCGACAAATTCACCAAGTGGGTCGAGGCCATGCCCGTCACCAACCAAAAGGGCAAAACTGCCATCAAGTTCTTCGAGTCCATTGTCTATAGGTTCGGCGTACCGCACATCATCATCACCGACAATGGATCGAACTTTATCTCCAAGGAGTTCCAGGACTTCTGCGAAGTCCTCGGGATCAACATCACGTACGCCTCAGTGGCACACCCGCAAACAAACGGGCAAGTGGAAAAGGCCAACGGCCTAATCGGCGCCGGTATCAAGAAGCGCCTCATGAGTCCACTCGAATGGAAAGCTGGAGCTTGGACGAAAGAGCTACCATCCGTACTGTGGAGCTTACGGACTACGCCAAACAGCTCCACCGGCTACACGCCGTTCTTCATGGTACACGGAGCCGAGGCCGTGCTACCAGCCGAAGTACGCCACCAGGCCCCCCGGGTCATCGCTTACAGCGAAGCCGAATCCACGGCTGCACTCGAAGATGCCATTGACACACTCGACGAAGCAAGAGACGTAGCAGCAGCTCGATCGGCGGTGTACTAACAGAGTCTCCGCAACTACCACAGCCGCCGGCTACGCCCAAGTTCCTTCGTCGAAGGAGACCTCGTCTTGCGACTCAAGCAAGAGCGACCGAAGAAATTCGAGTCACCATGGGAAGGACCCTACATCATCACCGAAGTCATCCCAGGTGGCGCCTATCGCCTCAAGCACGTGGAGTCTGGAGTCGCATACTCGAACCCATGGAACATCGCACAATTACGGCGATTCTACCCATAGTTACCTACCCCTTTACTTTCAATAAGGCTTTTTTAAGGCCATTCAATAACAATGTACTTCCTCCATTACGATATAAATAAAGCTAAGTGCCTTGCCCCAAAATTTCGTTTTGTTATTTGCAACTTTACTTTATGCTACAAACGCACTCGGGGGCTCCCCCCACCTCACGATTTCATTGACTGAGAATCACACGTGTACACCCCGAGTGGCAGCGTCGGGCAAACGAAAAGGAAACGTCCTCAAACAAAGCACCGCGTGCTCACAATAAACATAAACCTTTATAACACAGGGCACAACACGCCCAGTCAAAATATACAAATTTTACATCTACCTCTTTTACAGGTACTACCTATTCTGAAGAATCACTTGAGCACGCCTCAAACAAATCTACTACTACCTCGGCATACTACCTTACAGCCGCGTAATGCACGCGATCCCACTACGCCACCATCCGGCAAGAGGTGGCCCACAAATCGGACAAATCAAATCTGCAGCCTCACAAGGGACAAAGCAGCCTTCACGCGCACCAAGCTGTTTCCGCACCAACTGGCATTGCTCGAAACTTGAGAAGACCCGCAAGGCTTGTTGGTACAACATCCAATGGAAACATGACATGCAAAAAGGGCAGCGGCGTGCACCAACACCGAAACCTTGCACGCACTGCGATCACTGCCGCCAGCGCGCCATGGCGTGGTCACAATCCATCCATCCAGCCGCGCCAGCCTCCATGTCCTGTTGAGTCAAGCAATTGACCCGAACAGCGACACGCTCTTTCTCTTCCCTCGGAGCAAGGTTAGCACCTGCGACAATTGCACAAAATAAGAGGCAAGGCCAGCAGGCTCATTCGAAGAACTGAGCTGCAACTCGAAACAAAGAACAACTCACATTGAAGCTGCTAAGACAGCCGAAGCAGTTCCGCCATCAAGTACTCCCCTCTGGCTGCACCATGATCCGCCTTGTACTTCCAAACATCGGCGTGACCTCGAAACCCAAGCAACTCCCTCTCAAGACTACGAACATGATCCCAAAGAAAAGCGAGTTGCGAGGAATCATCCAAAGATGGACGCAGTTGCGCTGCAGGCGAGGTGTCAACAGGGTCAGCACCCGAAGGAACCTAGCACAGTAGAAAAAGCAAAGGACATAAACATTCAGACAGATAAGAGCACAACTCAGAAGAGTTCATTAAGCATATAAAGGCCACTACGTGGCACAATGATTTCTATTCCTCAAAATAATTACAAGCAAAAGAAGACTACAAACTATCCTACAGCTACAATGCCTAGGATGCGGCACCCTGAGTGGCCTCGGAGCCGGACTGCCTCGCCTTGGCCTCCCCCTGCTGCCGCAGCGCATACTCGGATAGAAGATCAATGAGCTTTGGCCCAGCTATCGCCGGCAGCGAGAAATAGGCAAAGGCTACCTCGGATCCGTCGCGATGTTCGGCATCCGGAGGTGATCTGGGAAGATCCGGCTCTGCTCCGGCCGCCAAGGCCATCGCCGACCAGCAGGCCTGCGATGCCCTTACGCTTGCGCTTACGCCGCAGCGCCGCCCGACAAAGCGTCCGCTAGGGCGTCAACATCATCGGCAGCGCCCTTGGGGACAAGCTCCACAGCAAAGCGGCCAAGGACCTCCTTCGCCTTGGCAAGGAGTTGGCAGCGGTCTGCGGCGATATTCGACCCGCGGTAGCATCATCTAGAAACTCCGTGCTCCAGGGCCGCTGATCAAACTCGGCGCTGCGGCATCTGAGACAAAAAAGAGAAGGAATGAAGAAAGTAACACAGAAGAGAGACAAGAAAACGACAAGAAAGGAGCAAAATAAGGTACTCACCCGAAACAGCCTTGGCAGCAGCCATGAGCTTGCCCGCCACCTCTCTTTCACGCGCAGTCGCAGCCATGGCAAGCTGCTCCTCGCGGTCCGTAGCCTCCTCCTGCAGACGCTCCGTAGCCTTGGCTAGCTCCAGCTCAAGGCGCTCTTTCGCACCAGCGGCGTCCGCATCCTTCTTCTCCGCTTGACCAAGGCTCTTTTTGAGAGCATCAATCTCACGGTGGGAAGTGTTATGCTCCTCTACACTCAAAACATACGAACATCAGAAAGCAAGACAACAATGCAAAAATAAAGAGGTACCAAAGCGTACATGTACCTTGAAGCTGTTGGAGGTTGGCCTCCAGCACCAGGTGCTCCTGCACCAGTCGCTTGGCATCCTGCACAAAAGGTTGCAGGAAGAATAACTACCATGGGACAAGGACTGGGGCTGCGCCCACCACGAAGGAACAAAAGCAAAATTTGCACAAAAACGCCTGACGACCCGAAGACTCGAAGAATAAGATAAAAATATTTTCAGACGGGGGCTCCCCCCGTAGCAGGAAACAGAATACTTACATGCTCTGATGACGACCCCGAAGGCCCGTCGGCAGCCTTCTGAGCCTGATCACCCTGCGGAGAAGGGACCGATGCAGCCTCAGAAGTGACCACCATCTGAGGAGGAGGAGACGCAACCTTCGACTCTCCCATCATCTCCCGAGCGCCATCGCTAGAGGAGTCATGGGAGGAGTGCCTACACACGAAATATTTAGCACAAGCACAAAAGTCAACAGGAACAGGACAGCAGTATAAAAGAAAAACTTACAAGTCCAGGGAACTCAGGTCGAAGACAGGAGGAGTCCTTCGGGCTCTCTTCTCCCCCTTCTTCTCTTCTTTCTTCTCTTCTTTCTTCTCTTCCTTCTTTTCTTCCTTCTTCCGCTTTGCTGGCGGGTGCGGCGCTATAGCCCGCACAGGAATGGCAGGAAAAGGGGAAGAAGAGCCTCCATGCCCGTCACTATGACGTTCAAGTCACAAAGGGTTCCTAGGAGTCGGAGGAGTCGAGGCATACGAAGACTCGCTGGAGCTCCGCGATCGTTTGCGCGTGTGGTCCTCGCTCGACTCGTTGGCATCTTCCGCCGGAGATCGCGCCGACGGCAGCTCGGACACGGAATCCACCACGTTATTATCCGGAGCATTCGAAAATAACAAAGGCTCTGCAAAAAGAAGGTACTTTGTTAGCAAACCAAGGAAAACAAATATGCAGTCGACAAAAAGCGCTACGCCCACGAATCTACACCTGTGGAACGGCCAGCGTCGAAGAAAACGGAGGAGTCAGCGACTTCCCCGGGATTTTTTCTCCAGCCTTGAACTTCAGCAGCAAGCGAAGGGCCCTGTCAAGATCTCCCTCGGAGATTTTCTCAGCCGAAACCCTCGTCGGATCACGGCGCCCAGAATAAAGAAACATCGGGTGCGCCCTCGCTTGGAGAGGCTGCACCCGACGCTCGAGAAACATGCAGATAATATCCACGCCGTTCACTTCCTTCTCCGGAATCAACTGGAGATCCTCCACCCGACGGTAAAGGGCCTCTATCTCCTCTGTCTCGCCATCCAAGATCTGGTTTTGCCAGGATCTTTTCGGCTCGATTATCTGGGATGGGTCGAAAGGAGCAAGACCAAAATGCTGCCCATCAACTGTAGAGTCGCGAATGTAAAACCACCGCCTCCGATCTTGGAGATTCGGACATAGAAAGAAAAGAAGAGAATATTGTCTTTGAGGAGATGATGCAACCCCAATGGGATACACCATCCGAACGGATTGCCTCTTCACGGAATAGAGTTTCGGAAGAGGCCAAAATCTTGACTCGATGCCGAGCCAAGACTCGCAAAAAGTGATGAAACAAGCAATGTGAAGAAGAATTGGGCGAAGATGATGCGTTGGATGCCATAGAAAAGAGCCCACGAAGGAAGTCGTGGATCGAAGGAAAACCCACGCATAACGAAGGCAAGAAACATAACCCGATACCCAACTGGGGGATGGGGGATTACCTCGTTGCCGGGGAGTCTGACGGCCTCCCTATCTTGCGGGATCAGACCCCGCTCGCGAAGCTTGCGGAGATCACTCTCCCGCGTCTCTGATCTCCGCCAGCCACCATCGGTGACACGGGTAGCGGTGGCGCCTTTCTTTCCTCCGGCGGCGCTGGTACCAACTGCAGATGACGATTTCTTCGGTTTACCCCAGCGCTTCTGGCGCGCGGTGGTGAAAGCGCGAAGGGAAGATGGAAACGTGGAAGGAAATCCCAGCGCGGCAAATTGCTAGAGCACAAGGAGGCGGTGAAAACAAGAACGATGCGGTGAAAACAAGCGCAGCTTTCCCCAATGATTATAACGACGAAGACAACACACGGCGGCCGTCCATCCGAAGACCTAACGCCAACGGCAGATCGACCATACGCGTGTCGACATCACGAACCGTTGTTACCACGCCCGTCCACTACGCGGAAATCGAGGTGACGCCGTAATTATCTCCACGCCGCGCGTGACCGGTCAATTCAAGGTCAGAAAGTGGGACCCACGTTCGTCCAGTCAAGTCACCTCTGGCATAGCAGACGCTTGAGGTCATCGATCGTCAGCACCGATGTCATCAAAAGCTATACTAGCAACAACTACAATTTCTTCGGCTTCAAAGCTAGGAGTACTCACTCCAATCTACGATTCGATCAAATACTCGGGGGCTATTCCTATTAGCAGCGCTGGCCGCGCACCCGAAATATGGATAAAACGAACTACTTTCTTCGAGTCCTACGTCGAGTCTACGACTCCACTATGGACTCGGGGGATACTCCCATAGGGATGATGGATTTAAGCATCCGATTTTTTGTGTGTCCTACGGACTTAACAACTGAACAATGTTCGAAGTAAAAGTCTCTGCTCGAGTCTACGACTCGAACAGACACTCGGGGGCTACTCCCATAGGGAGCGCTGGTCGCGCACCCTATGAATTCCATGACTGCGATCTTTCGGATCAGTATGCGAAAACTTTTCGGCAGCTCTGCCCCAATAAAACGCTAAGTGAGAAACGTTCTCCTTGGCCACCCGAAACACCTCCGCGGTGATAAACATTCGGATGCTGTGTCTACGACACAAAGATAAGACCTACAGATATCGTCTGATGGCCTGGCAACGCACATGACTGCGCTCTGCTAGTATAAAACCCGTGCCAACAGGCGCGATGAAAAATCCCGACGGACGCGTTGGGTACATCAATTAAATTCACTGGAATTCAACTCCTGTAAGTCCTCCGCGGCCTGAGTTGAATTACGCCAGCATATGTTCCAGTTTCGAGTTGAGGGACTCGAACCTGAGGAAGATCGTGTCATTTCGTCCTAAGACAGTTAACTGACCCTGATCCATCGGGTGAGTCAGGCACACGCATCAACAATCCCTACACACGAACTATTGAAATACATAGTTGCACCCGAAGGATTGAAGAGTCCTCAGCCGAATCTACGATTCGACTGATCACTCGGGGGCTACTGACATGGTTATACCCCGCGGGTGCATGACCTCAGCATACCTAGTCCAGCCCAAGTAAGGCCCATGGCAAAAGTACGTCGGCCCATGAAGACTTTCGGGTGGCCCAGGCCCATGGTGCCTTCAGATCCTTGGAGAGCAAGACTAAAGTAGATAGGAAATTCAAAGGGTTAAAACCCTCAAACCTGTAACCGACTAAGACTATGCCCGGGACCTGCCTAAGTCTATATAAAGGCCAGGAGGGCACGACCTAGATCTCTTGACTCATACTTTCGCATACACACCTCATGCCAGATTGCATCTGCGCACCCCTGTAACCTTCGGTTCCGCCGTAATCAAGAGCAGACAAACAGGAGTAGGGTTTTCCCTCCGGGGGCCTGAACCTGGGTAAACCTTGTGTCCTCGTGTTGCTTGTTTTCTAATCGTTCCACGATCTCCAACATCCCCATCTTCTCCAAAACCCAAGTCCATAACAATGGGCATTGATGAGATCAAACCTCGTCAGCATAGCTCATGAATTTGGCCATAAAACGCAAAAACGACGAGTTTTTGGTCATATCTTTCAAACATGTATCGTGTCTTATGGGCCATGAAAATCGCCATGGAACCCAAAAAATGTGGGCAATAGCTCATGAAAATGGCCAGAAAACACGAAAATAACGAGTTTTTGGTCATATCTCTCGAACATGTATCAGACCTTACGGTCGTTGTACATCTCCCTAGAACCCCAGAAGAGTGGGCCATAACTCATGAAAACGACCATAAAACGTGAAAATGACGAGTTTCTGGTCGTACCTCTCAAACATGTAACGGGTCTTATTGGCCCTGCAAATCCGCCTGGAACACAAAAACTGTTGGCCGTAACTCATGAAAAGGTCCATAAAACATGAAAACTACGAGTTCATAACACTCAAACATGTATCGGGTCTTAAGGTTTCTCTAAATCGCCCTAGAACCCAAAACTATGGGCAATAGCTCATGAAACCGGCCATAAATCGTAAAAACGATTAGTTTTTTGTATAACTCTCAAACGTGTATCATGACTTACGGTCGTTGTAAATCACCCTGGAACACGAAAACTGTGGGCAATAGCTCATGAATTTGGCGATAAAACGCAAAAACGACGAGTTTTTGTTCATATCTATCAAACATTTATCGGGTCTTATGGGCCATGAAACTCAACATGGAACCCCAAAAATGTGGGCAATAGCTCATGAAAATGGCCAGAAAACACAAAAATGACGAGTTTTTTTTTCATAACTGTCAAACATGTATCGGTTCTTAAGGTCATTGGAAATTTCCCTAGAACCCAAAATTGTTGGAAATAGCTCATGAAAATGACCACAAAACGCGAAAACGACGAGTTTTTATCATAACTATCAAACATGCAACAGGTCTTACGGGCCATGCAAATCCGCCTGGAACCGAAAAACTATGGGCAATAACTCACGAAAATGGCCATCAAACACGAAAACAACAAGTTTTTGTTCATAACCATCAAACATGTATTAGGTCTTAAGGTTCTTGTAAATCGCCCTGGAACCATAAAACAGTGGACAATAGCTCATAAAAACAGCCATAAAACGCGAAAACTACGAGTTTTTAGTCATATATCTCAAACATGTAATGACTCTTATATGCTAAGCAAATCCGCCTGGAACCCAAAAAGAATGGGAAATAACTCATTATAATGGCCATAAAATAAGCGAAGAGTTTTTGGTAATAACTCTAAATCATGTATCAGGTCTTATGGTTGCTGTAGTTCTTCCTAGAACCCCGAAACATTGGGCAATAGCTCATGAAAACGGTCATAAAACGCGAAAACTACGAGTTTTTAGTCATATCTCTCAAACATGTAACGGGTATTACAGGCATGCAAATCTGCCTGGAACCCAAAAACGGTGGGCAATAACTCATGAAATGGCCATAAAACATGAAAACGACGAGTTTTTGTTCACATATCTCAAACATGTATCGGTTCTTACGGTCGTTGTAAATCGCCCTGTAACCCCAAAATAGTGGGAATTTAACCATGAAACGCGAAAACGATGAGTTTTTGGTCATATCTCTCAAACTTGTATAGGTTCTTATGGGCCATGAAACTCACCATGGAATTCGAAAAATGTGGGCAATAGCCCATGAAAATGGCTAGAAAACACAAAAACTACAAGTTTTTAGTCATATCTCTCAAACATGTAACGGGTCTTACGGTCCAAGCAAATCCACTTATAACCCAATAACTATGGGCAATAACTCACGAAATTGGCCATCAAACACGAAAATGACAAGTTTTGTTCATAACTCTCAAACATGTATCCGTTCTTAAGGTTGCTGTAAATCGCCTTGGAACCATAAAACTGTGGACAATAGCTCATGAAAACGCGCATAAAACGCAAAAACTACGAGTTTTTAGTCATATCTCTCAAACATGTAACGGGACTTACATGCCATGCAAATCCTCCTGTAACCATAAAACTGTTGGCAATAACTCATAAAAATGGCCATAAAACACAAAAACGATGAGTTTTTGTTCATAACACTCAAACATGTATCGGGTCTTAAGGTCGTTGTAAATCGCACTAGAACCCCAAAACAGTGGGCAATAGCTCATGAAAACGGCCATAAAATGCGAAAACTTCAAGGTTTTAGTCCTATCTCACAAAATTTAACGGCTCTTATAGGCATGCAAATCCGCCTGGAATACAAAAACTATGGGCAATAACTCATGATAATGGTCATAAAACACGAAAACGATGAGTTTTTGGTAATAACTCTCAAACTTGTATCAGGTTTTACGGTCTCAGTAAGTCGCCCAGGAACCCAAAACTGTGGGCAATAGCTCATGAAACCGGCCATAAAACGTAAGAACGATGAGTTTTTTGTATAACTCTCAAACGTGTATCAGGACTTACGTTGTAAATCGCCTCGAACACGTAAAATGGGCAATAGCTCATGCATTTGGCGATAAAACGCAAAAACGACGAGTTTTTGTTCATATCTATCAAACATTTATCGGGTCTTATGGGCCATGAAACTCAACATGGAACCCCAAAAATGTGGGCAATAGCTCATGAAAATGGCTAGAAAACACGAAAATGACAAGTTTTTTTCATGACTCTGAAACACGTATCGGGTCTTAAGGTCATTGTAAATTTCCCTACAACCCAAAATTGTGGGCAATTGCTCATGAAAACAACCATAAAACGCGAAAACGACGAGTTTTTGGTCATAACTCTCAAACATGTAACGGGTCTTACGAGCCATGCAAATCCGTTTGGAACCGAAAAACTATGGGCAATAACTCACGAAAATGGCCATCAAACACGAAAACAAAAAGTTTTTGTTCATAACCCTCAAACATGTATCAGGTCTTAAGGTTCTTGTAAATCGCCCTGGAACCATAAAACTGTGGACAATAGCTCATGAAAACAGCCATAAAACGCGAAAACTACGAGTTTTTAGTCATATCTCTCAAACATGTAACGGCTCTTACAGTCCAAGCAAATCCGCCTGGAACCCAAAAACAATGGGAAATAACTCATTAAAATGGGCATAAAACATGTGGCAAGTTTTTGGTAATAACTCTCAAACATGTATCAGGTCTTATGGTTGCTGTAATTCTTCCTAGAACCCCAAAACATTAGGAAATAGCTCATGAAAACGGTCATAAAACGCGAAAACTACGAGTTTTTAGTCATATCTCTCAAACATGTAACGGGTATTACATGCCATGCAAATCTGCCTGGAACCCAAAAACGGTGGGCAATAACTCATGAAATGGCCATAAAACATGAAAACGACGAGTTTTTGTTCACATATCTCAAACATGTATCGGTTCTTACGGTCGTTGTAAATCGCCCTGGAACCCCAAAATAGTGGGAATTTAACCATGAAACGCGAAAACGATGAGTTTTTGGTCATACCGCTCAATTTTGTATAGGTTCTTATGGGCCATGAAACTCGCCATGGAATTTGAAAAATGTGGGCAATAGCCCATGAAAATGGCTAGAAAACACAAAAACTACAAGTTTTTAGTCATATCTCTCAAACATGTAACGGGTCTTACGGTCCAAGCAAATCCACTTATAACCCAATAACTATGGGCAATAACTCACGAAATTGGCCATCAAACACGAACATGACAAGTTTTGTTCATAACTCTCAAACATGTATCCGTTCTTAAGGTTGCTGTAAATCGCCTTGGAACCATAAAACTGTGGACAATAGCTCATGAAAACGTGCATAAAACGCAAAAACTACGAGTTTTTAGTCATATCTCTCAAACATGTAACGGGACTTACATGCCATGCAAATCCTCCTGTAACCATAAAACTATTGGCAATAACTCATAAAAATGGCCATAAAACACAAAAACGATGAGTTTTTGTTCATAACACTCAAACATGTATTGGGTCTTAAGGTCGTTGCAAATCGCACTAGAACCCCAAAACAGTGGGCAATAGCTCATGAAAACGGCCATAAAATGCGAAAACTTCAAGGTTTTAGTCCTATCTCACAAAATTTAACGGGTCTTATAGGCATGCAAATCCGCCTGGAATACAAGAACTATGGGCAATAACTCATGATAATGGTCATAAAACACGAAAACGATGAGTTTTTGGTAATAACTCTCAAACTTGTATCAGGTTTTACGGTCTCAGTAAGTCGCCCAGGAACCCAAAACTGTGGGCAATAGCTCATGAAACCGGCCATAAAACGTAAAAACGATGAGTTTTTTGTATAACTCTCAAACGTGTATCAGGACTTACGGTCGTTGTAAATCGCCCTGGAACACGAAAACTGTGGGCAATAGCTCATGCATTTGGCGATAAAACGCAAAAACGACGAGTTTTTGTTCATATCTATCAAACATTTATCGGGTCTTATGGGCCATGAAACTCAACATGGAACCCCAAAAATGTGGGCAATAGCTCATGAAAATGGCCAGAAAACACGAAAATGACAAGTTTGTTTCATGACTCTGAAACACGTATCGGGTCTTAAGGTCATTGTAAATTGCCCTACAACCCAAAATTGTGGGCAATTGCTCATGAAAACAACCATAAAACGCGAAAACGACGAGTTTTTGGTCATAACTCTCAAACATGTAACGGGTCTTACGAGCCATGCAAATCCGTTTGGAACCGAAAAACTATGGGCAATAACTCACGAAAATGGCCATCAAACACGAAAACAACAAGTTTTTGTTCATAACCCTCAAACATGTATCAGGTCTTAAGGTTCTTGTAAATCGCCCTGGAACCATAAAACTGTGGACAATATCTCATGAAAACAGCCATAAAACGCGAAAACTATGAGTTATTAGTCATATCTCTCAAACATGTAACGACTCTTATATGCCAAGCAAATCCGCCTGGAACCCAAAAACAATGGGAAATAACTCAGTAAAATGGCCATAAAACAAGCGAAGAGTTTTTGGTAATAACTCTGAAACATGTATGAGGTCTTATGGTTGCTGTAGTTCTTCTTAGAACCCCAAAACATTAGGCAATAGCTCATGAAAACGGTCATAAAACGCGAAAACTACGAGTTTTTAGTCATATCTCTCAAACATGTAACGGGTATTACATGCCATGTAAATCTGCCTGGAACCCAAAAACGGTGGGCAATAACTCATGAAATGGCCATAAAACATGAAAACGACGAGTTTTTGTTCACATATCTCAAACATGTATCGGTTCTTACGGTCGTTGTAAATCGCCCTGGAACCCCAAAATAGTGGGAATTTAACCATAAAACGCGAAAACGATGAGTTTTTGGTCATATCTCTCAAACTTTTATAGGTTCTTATGGGCCATGAAACTCGCCATGGAATTCGAAAAATGTGGGCAATAGCCCATGAAAATGGCTAGAAAACACAAAAACTACAAGTTTTTAGTCATATCTCTCAAACATGTAACGGGTCTTACGGTCCAAGCAAATCCACTTATAACCCAATAACTATGGGCAATAACTCACGAAATTGGCCATCAAACACGAACATGACAAGTTTTGTTCATAACTCTCAAACATGTATCCGTTCTTAAGGTTGCTGTAAATCGCCTTGGAACCATAAAACTGTGGACAATAGCTCATGAAAACGCGCATAAAACGCAAAAACTACGAGTTTTTAGTCATATCTCTCAAACATGTAACGAGACTTACATGCCATGCAAATCCTCATGTAACCATAAAACTGTTGGCAATAACTCATAAAAATGGCCATCAAACATGTATCGGGTCTTAAGGTCGTTGTAAATCGCACTAGAACCCCAAAACAGTGGGCAATAGCTCATGAAAGCGGCCATAAAATGCGAAAACTTCAAGGTTTTAGTCCTATCTCAAAATTTAACGGGTCTTATAGGCATGCAAATCCACCTGGAATACAAAAACTATGGGCAATAACTCATGATAATGGTCATAAAACAGGAAAACGATGAGTTTTTGGTAATAACTCTCAAACTTGTATCAGGTTTTACGGTCTCGAAGTCGCCCAGAACCCAAAGCGTGGCAATAGCTCAAAACGCCATAAACGTAAAACGATGAGTTTTTTGTATAACTCTCAAACGTGTATCAGGACTTACGGTCGTTGTAAATCGCCCTGGAACACGAAAACTGTGGGCAATAGCTCATGCATTTGGCGATAAAACGCAAAAACTACGAGTTTTTGTTCATATCTATCAAACATTTATCGGGTCTTATGGGCCATGAAACTCAACATGGAACCCCAAAAATGTGGGCAATAGCTCATGAAAATGGCCAGAAAACACGAAAATGACAAGTTTTTTCATGACTCTGAAACACGTATCGGGTCTTAAGGTCATTGTAAATTGCCCTACAGCCGAAAATTGTGGGCAATTGCTCATGAAAACAACCATAAAACGCGAAAACGACGAATTTTGGTCATAACTCTCAAACATGTAACGGGTCTTACGAGCCATGCAAATCCGTTTGGAACCGAAAAACTATGGCAATAACTCACGAAAATGGCCATCAAACACGAAAACAACAAGTTTTTGTTCATAACCCTCAAACATGTATCAGGTCTTAAGGTTCTTGTAAATCGCCCTGGAACCATAAAACTGTGGACAATAGCTCATGAAAACAGCCATAAAACGCGAAAACTATGAGTTTTTAGTCATATCTCTCAAACATGTAACGACTCTTATATGCCAAGCAAATCTGCCTGGAACCCAAAAACAATGGGAAATAACTCAGTAAAATGGCCATAAAACAAGCGAAGAGTTTTGGTAATAACTCTGAAACATGTATGAGGTCTTATGGTTGCTGTAGTTCTTCCTAGAACCCAAAACATTGGGCAATAGCTCATGAAAACGGTCATAAAACGCGAAAGCTACGAGAGTCATATCTCTCAAACATGTAACGGGTATCGCGTGCGTGTGCCGACTGCAGAGACTACAAGCCGACGCCGGAAGCGAGTCGCAGGCATGCAAATCTGCCTGGAACCCAAAAACAGTGGGCAATAACTCATGAAATGGCCATAAAACATGAAAATAACGAGTTTTTGTTTACATATCTCAAACATGTATCGGTTCTTACGGTCGTTGTAAATCGCCCTGGAACCCCAAAACAGTGGGAATTTAACCATAAAACGCGAAAAAGACGAGTTTTTGGTCATATCTCTCAAACTTGTATAGGTTCTTATGGGCCATGAAACTCGCCATGGAACATGAAAAATGTGGGCAATAGCCCATGAAAATGGCCAGAAAACACGAAAACTACAAGTTTTTAGCCATATCTCTCAAACATGTAACGGGTCTTACATGCCATGCAAATCCGCCTAGAACACAAAAACCGTTGGCAATAACTCATTAATTGATCCATAAAACATGAAAACTACGAGTTTTTGTTCACATATCTCAAACATGTATCGGTTCTTACGGTCGTTGTAAATCGCCATGGAACCCCAAAACAGTGGGAATTTAGCCATAAAACGCGAAAACGACGAGTTTTTGGTCATATATCTCAAACTTGTATAGGTTCTTATGGGCCATGAAACTTGCCATGGAACGTGAAAAATGTGGGCAATAGCTCATGAAAATGGCCAGAAAACACAAAAACTACAAGTTTTTAGTCATATCTCTCAAACATGTAACAGGTCTTACGGGCCAGGCAAATCCACTTAGAACCCAATAACTATGGGCAATCACTCACGAAATTGGCCGTCAAACACGAAAACGACAAGTTTTTGTTCATAACTCTCAAACATGTATTAGTTCCCAAGCTTGCTGTAAATCGCCTAGGAACCATAAAACTATGGACAATTGCTCTTGAAAGCGGCCATGAAACACAAAAACTACGAGTTTTTAGTCATATCCCTGAAACATGTAACGGGACTTACATGCCATGCAAATCCGCCTAGAACCATAAAACTGTTGGCAATAAGTCATAAAATGGCCATAAATAACGAAAATGATGAGTTTTTGTTCATAACATTCAAACATGTAACAGGTCTTAAGGTCGTTGTAAATCGCCCTAGAACCCCAAAAAGTGTGAAATAGCTCATGAAAACGGCCATAAAACACAAAAACTTCAAGTTTTTAGTTATATCTCACAAAATGTAACGGGTCTTATAGGCCATGCAAATCCGCCTGGAATACAAAAACTGTGGGCAATAACTCATAAAAATGGTCACAAAACACGAAAACGTTGAGTTTTTGGTAATAACTCACAAACATGTATCGGGTTTTACGGTCGTTGTAAGTCGCCCTGCAACCCAAAACTATGGGCAATAGCTCATGAAACCGGCCATAAAACGTGAAAACGTTGAGTTTTTTGTATAACTCTCAAACATGTATCAGTTCTTATGGTCGTTGTAAGTCGCCCTGGAACCCCAAAACAGTGGGCATAGCTCATGAATTTGGGCATAAAACGCCAAAATGACGAGTTTTTGGTCATATCTTTCAAACATGTATCGGGTCTTAAGGTCATATAAATTGCCCTACAACCCAAAATTGTGGGCAATTGCTCATGAAAACAACCATAAAACGTGAAAACAATGAGCTTTTTGTCATAACTCTCAAACATGTAACGGGTCTTACGGGCCATGCAAATCCGTCTGGAACCGAAAAACTATGGGCAATAACTCACGAAAATGGCCATCAAACACGAAAACATTAAGTTTTTGTTCATAACCCTCAAACATGTATCAGGTCTTAAGGTTCTTGTAAATCGCCATGGAACCATAAAACTGTGGACAATAGCTCATGAAAACAGCCATAAAACGCGAAAACTACGAGTTTTTAGTCATCTCTCTCAAACATGTAACGGCTCTTACAGGCCAAGCAAATCCGCCTGGAACCCAAAAACAATGGGAAATAACTCATTAAAATGGACATAAAACAAGCAAAGAGTTTTTGGTAATAACTCTGAAACATGTATCAGGTCTTATGGTTGCTGTAGTTCTTCCTAGAACCCCATAACATTGGGAAATAGCTCATGAAAACGGTCATAAAATGCGAAAACTATGAGTTTTTAGTCATATCTCTCAAACATGTAACGGGTATTACATGCCATGTAAATCTGCCTGGAACCCAAAAACGATGGTCAATAACTCATGAAATGGCCATAAAACATGAAAACGACGAGTTTTTGTTTACATATCTCAAACATGTATCGGTTCTTATGGTCGTTGTAAATCGCCCTGGAACCCCAAAACAGTGGGAATTTAACCATAAAACGCGAAAACGACGAGTTTTTGGTCATATCTCTCAAACTTGTATAGGTTCTTATGGGCCATGAAACTCGCCATGGAACATGAAAAATGTGGGCAATAGCCCATGAAAATGGCCATAAAACACAAAAACTACAAGTTTTTAGTCATATCTCTCAAACATGTAACGGGTCTTACGGGCCAGGCAAATCCACTTAGAACCCCATAACTATGGCAAATAACTCACGAAATTGGCCATCAAACACGAAAACGACAAGTTTTGTTCATCACTCTCAAACATGTATCAGTTCTTAAGGTTGCTGTAAATCGCCTTGGAACCATAAAACTGTGGATAATAGCTCATTAAAACGGGCATAAAATGCAAAAACTACACGTTTTTAGTCATATCTCACAAAATGTAACGGGTCTTATAGGCCATGCAAATCCTCCTGGAATACAAAAACTGTGGGCAATAACTCACGAAAATGGTCATAAAACACGAAAACGAAGAGTTTTTGGTAATAACTGTAAAACTTGTATCGGGTTTTATGGTCGTTGTAAGTCTCCCTGGAACCCAAAACTGTGGGAAATAGCTCATGAAACCGGCCATAAAACGTGAAAACGATGAGTTTTTTGTATAACTCTCAAACATGTATCGGTTCTTACGGTCGTTGTAAATCGCCCTAGAACCTCAAAACAGTGGGCAAAAGCTCATGAATTTGGCCATAAAACACAAAAACGACAAGTTTTTGGTCATATCTTTCAAAACATGTATCGGGTCTTATGGGCCATGAAAATCGCCATGGAACCCCAAAACTATGGGCAATAGCTCATAAAAACGGCCAGAAAACACGAAAACGGCGAGTTTTTGGTCATATCTCTCGAACATGTATCGGATCTTACGGTCATTGTAAACCGCACTGGAACCCTAGAAGAGTGGGCAATAACTCATGAAAACGACCATAAAACGCGAAAACGACGTATTTCTGGTCATATCTCTCAAACATGTAACGGGTCTTACGGGCCATGCAAATCCGCCTGGAACACAAAAATTGTTGGCAGTAACTCATGAAAAGGTCCATAAAACACGAAAACGACGAGTTTTTGTTCATAACTCTCAAACATGTATCAAGTCTTAAGGTTGCTCTAAATCGCCCTAGAACCATAAAACTGTGGGAAATAGCTCATGAAAACGACAATAAAACATGAAAACTCCGAGTTTTGGGTCATATCTCTCAAACATGTATTAGGACTTACGGTCGTTGTAAATCGCCCTGGAACACCAACATTGTGGGCAATAGCTGATGAATTTGGCCATAAAACTCAAAAATGACGAGTTTTTGTTCATATCTATCACACATTTATCGGGTATTATGGGCCATGAAACTCAACATTGAACCCCAAAAATGTGGGCAATAGCTCATGAAAATGGCCAGAAAACAAAAAAATGACGTGTTTTTTTTCATAACTGTCAAACATGTATCGGGTCTTAAGGTCATTGGAAATTTCCCTAGAACCCAAAATTGTTGGAAATAGCTCATGAAAACGACCACAAAACGCGAAAACGACGAGTTTTTATCATAACTATCAAACATGCAACGGCTCTTACAGGCCAAGCAAATCCGCCTGGAACCCAAAAACAATGGGAAATAACTCATTGAAATGGCCATAAAACATGCGACGAGTTTTTGGTAATAACTCTAAAACATGTATCAGGTCTTATGGTTGCTGTAATTCTTCCTAGAACCCCAAAACATTAGGCAATAGCTCATGAAAATGGTCATAAAACGCGAAAACTACGAGTTTTTAGTCATATCTCTCAAACATGTAACGGGTATTACAAGCCATGCAAATCTGCATGGAACCCAAAAACGGTGGGCAATAACTCATGAAATGGCCATCAAACATGAAAACGACGAGTTTTTGTTCACATATCTCAAACATGCATAGGTTCTTACGGTCGTTGTAAATCGCCCTGGAACCCCAAAATAGTGGGAATTTAACCATGAAATGCGAAAACGACGAGTTTTTGGTCATATCTCTCAAACTTGTATAGGTTCTTATGGGCCATGAAACAATCCATGGAACACGAAAAATGTGTGCAATAGCCCATGAAAATGGCCAGAAAACACAAAACTACAAGTTTTTAGTCATATCTCTCAAACATGTAACGTGTCTTATGGGCCAGGCAAATCCACTTAGAACCCAATACCTATGGGCAATAACTCACGAAATTGGCCATCAAACACGAAAACGACAAGTTTTGTTCATAACTCTCAAACATGTATCAGTTCTTAAGGTTGTTGTAAATCGCCTTGGAACCATAAAACTGTGGACAATAGCTCATGAAAACGGGCATAAAACGCAAAAACTACGAGTTTTTAGTCATATCTCTCAAACATGTAACGGGACTTACAGGCCATGCAAATCCGCCTGGAACCATAAAAATGTTGGCAATAACTCATAAAAATGGCCATAAACACAAAACCGATGAGTTTTTGTTCATAACACTCAAACATGTATCGGGTCTTAAGGTGTCACATCCCAAGATTTTCCAACTCTTGTAATGTGAAAAAAAAATTGAATAAAATAAAACTTTGTTTAGATTTCAGAGCCAGAAGAAACTTTTTGAATTCAAGTGGAACTTCAAACCCATTTGAATTAAATAAAACCTAAAGGCATTTAAGATGATAAACTTTTATTAAAGGAAAATAAAAAAATAATTAAAATACTAATTTGAAACTCTTAAATGAAAAGATTTGTTTCCAAATGAAATAAAAGTTAACAACACTAAAGTGTTTTGGCTTTATTTTAGATTTTGAAATAAATATTCTCAATAAAACAAACCCAAGTGGATTTAATAATAAAAGTCTATGTTATTTAATGGACTCTAAAATAAAATGTTATTTTGTTTTAACAACAAGTTTCCAAGTATTTAATACTTCCAAATAAAACCTACTGATTTGGTTTGGAAAATATTTAGGTTTCAAATAAAGAAATTATTAATAGAATCAAACTCTATTTGATTTAAAAACTAAGGCCCATTTTATTTAATTACTAATGGACCTTAAGATAAGAGGTTATTTTTGTTTTAAACAAATCTTCCAAATATTCTTTATTTCCAAATAAACCTACTGATTTAGATTTGAAAGTGTTTTCAAATGAGAATTTTTATTAAATAAATCAAACCATGTTAAATAAATAAAGTTCCATTTTATTTAATTAAAGAATGGATTAATAAAATTATTATTATTTTATTTTGGGTTTTTGACTATATTACTAAACAGAACTAATTTCAATATTATAAGGTTTGAGTGTTGTTTGAATTGATTTGGTTGATGTTTGTTTGATTAGAAATTCAAAACAGAAATCAGAAAAAGAAAAGAAAAAAGTTACAGAATAAAAAAATATGGAAAAGGACAAACCCAGCCCAGGCAGCCCAACAAGCCCAGAAACAGCCCAGCTCCCTCACCCCGAAAGAAAACGATTCGCACGCGTTATCAAACCCACTGAGAGAATGACTGGTGGACCCTCCCTTTCTTTCTTTTCCCACTGACCAGCGGACCCCACTTTCCGTACCTCCTTCCTCGCGACCACGCCGGCCGTTTCTGCCGTTGATGTCGCGGCTTCAATTCGCAGTAATGCCACGCCTTAACCACGCTGCGACCACGGCCTATTAATCGCCAGCGTTTCCTCCTCCTTTCCCCTCACTCACCACTCCCTCTCTGCCCCGAGGCTGCTACAATTTGAGCTCGCACCGCCGCCGTCTCCGAAGAGCTGTCGCAGCAATTCCGGCAACCCCTCGCTGCCCCTTGCCTCCTCGACCATCCTCTCGTGATCCCCACCTCCTGGCGATCATCCCCGTAGCACCAGCTTGCCCCCGAGCAATCCAGAGCATCGACAACCACGACGACCACCGTCGCCACCGTCTGCCCTACTTCCGACGAGCTCCACAGGTAGATTCCGGTCACCCCTCTCCTCCCCGTGAACACGATGATGATCTCCAAGCTCATACGAACCTAACGGCACTTCCCGTTTATCTTAGGGCACCCCCAATCCTCGCCATCGTCAAGCCGTAGCGCCGACCGTGCTTTCTTCTCCGAACGCGTCTCGTGTGAACCAGACCGCTCGCTTCTCGTTCACGCACACACCTTCGCCGTGTCCTTGCGCTCGACTATGCGTTGCTTACCTCCGGTGTTCCAAAGATCGCCCTCGGCAAGAACTCCGAGAGCACCGCCGCCAGAACTCCGGACGAGAATTAGCTCGCCTGAGCGCCCTGTCAAACCGCAAGTTGAGCATCAGTGTTGCATTACGAGCCTGGTGAGCATCCTTCCCCTCTTTTTCGCGTCCTGTTTTGCTAGCGCCGCCACCAACTAGCCGTTCCGCCGTTCGCCGTCGACCTAGTGCCGCCAGTCCTTGGCCAGGCAGCAGGAGCCGTCCGATGTCGATCTGATGGATATAATAGAACCACTTACCGAAGGGGTATGCGTCGATCTGCGCCGCACATTTACAGTTAGATCCAACGCACCCCAGTAGCGATCCCAGCGAACCGGTATCGACCAGTAAAGATACGCCGCGTGTCACCTATTTGGTTTAAAGCAGATTTGAAAAACAGAAACTTTTGCAAACTTCAAACCCTTGTAATTTTCAAACCACACGTCCAAATTTGACAAATTTTATACCAATGAAATCAGGAGAACAAGCCCTAAACAACCATGGCCTTAGTTTTGAAAATAGTATCTGTTAGCTTGGTTGAATTTGCAGAAACATTTGGATACTTGTTTAGAGTATAAAAATTGTTTAAAATTGAATTTAATGACAAAACCTTTGCAAAATGATTTGTAGTGACCTTACTGACCTAGGAACCAACCCATAGTGTTAAAAATGATTTTTGGTGAAACTTAAGTTGAATTATTTAACCTAGCCATTTTCTAGCCTAATAAACTCATTAAATTTTATTATGGAAAAGTTTGTGCAAGGAAAACTTTGGAAAATGTTATGGACCAAACTTACTGACCCAAAACACCAAACCTTGCCAAGAGCAACCTACTTGGTGAAAAACATAAAGTTTTATTTTAAAAAGAATAATTTTCACCACATAAAAATGTTGAATGGATTTTAAAATAGACTTTGAGCAAAACCTCTAACTAATGACTTTGCCAATTTGGTAAATGCCCAATGTAGACCTTACAAAGTTTATAAACCTAGTAGAGACCAACCTTGCAATAGAACCCTCTTTTTACAAGACTTAGGAACCATTGCTTTGTGTATGTGAATTATTGGTTGAATGTTGGAATGCTACTTGATACTATGCTTGTTTGATTGTAGTGAAATTAGCAAAGTGTGAGACTAGCAAGACCAAGAAGTGACTATCATTCCCTAAACAAAAAGGCAAGTTACACTATCATACAAAAATCCTACTACTTTTATTATACTTAGTGGATTTTGAAAACATGCATGAAAAGACATTTCTGTACTTATGCTATGCTAAATCCTAATAGGATTCCCTATACACACCTTAGTGAAAATATTTAAGTTGTACATGCTTAGCCATGCTATATGCTATGTTTTGAAAAAGAGATACATGTTGAGATTTTACAAAGGTTGAGAAAAGGACTTGTGTTTTACATAATAAAACAAGGACTCAATGAAACACCTAGGTGGAGGATACTTTAAGTTTTGGAGAAGGTGGCAACAAAAGGGAACCATGTCTATGGTAGTCACCTTGTGTTGGGCTCCAAAAGAAAACCACCTAGGAAACTTAGAGATCAAACATGCTTCTCCAATTGTGGCTTTCGTGTGCAACCACATGCTATTATGGCTCTGGCTTAGTCAATTACATTAGGAAGACCCATACATTGTCTTTAGTTACTGGACATGGGGATCTGGAATGCTTCATGGGGGCTGAAGACAAAGCTAGCAATGATGTATGGGAGGAACTTTTGAAAGACTTCCACATTCTCAATCACCAGTACTCCATCTTGGTGAGCACTAATCCAGAGGCCACTGTGGCAAAAGGATGGGATTGTGACATGTGGGTAAAGTGTACCTTCTGCAAGTAAATAAAATCTAAGTACTTAGCCGTGTCCCCGGTTATGGACAATACTGAGCAACTAAAGTTTGAACTATGGGAGATCTTGACATTCCAACTTCTAATATAAAAACTTGATGCCCTTGTGTGTCTACCAAGGAATTCAAAGAGATTTTGTAAAACTTGTTGCACTGGGGGTTACCAAGGTGCTCAAGTGCATGATGTACTTGGGGTTACCAAGGAACTCATGAGTTTTGATAAAACTTGTTGCACTTGGGGTTACCAAGATGCTCAAGAGATTTTGACAAGAATTTGAACACTTGTGTTTCTACCAAGGAGTTCAAGGAACTTGGAAAAGAAATTTGACAAAGGACTTTAAAACCCTTTTTGAAAAGATAGGATAAAATATGCTTTATGCAAATAAGCCTTAAACTCTACTTAGCCAAATATGCATATATTGATAGGATCCACTCATATTATACATAAAAGTGAAGCTTGCCAATACAATTCAAAAATGTATTGACCCCTGTGGCTGTAACTTGAAATGTTGCAGGTTGATTGTTTTAAAATGAAGATTGTTTGATTGACTAGGACTACAAAGTCTACAACCAACATCTGCCTGTGGCACTTTGAAGATGATGGACCCATACTTATAGTTATTCCGCTGCAAATGTAATGTAATAGCCAAATGAGCTATGTATGATGTAATAAACTTATGTTATTCCTGGTTATAAATTTATATTATGACCTTTGTATCTTGATATTACATCTTAACTGTGGATGCTAGCTATTGATCCAGGGACTAGCATTGTAAAACACAGGAGGGATCAATCTTATCTAAGATTGGGACCCTTACAGATGGTATCAGAGCATTGTGTTGCCTGTAGGATTTGTAAACCTAGGATTGGACAAAAACCCTTAGAAAAGTAGGAGTTGTTTTGTTCCAAAACTTATTTACAAAACAAACTTGTATACTCTTTCCTCAACCATTTTGGGTTTTAACTCTACACCTCTTCTACTTCAACTTGATGGAAAAACCTACCCATGACCAAAGACTTCATCATATGCAAAGGACTTCTTCAATCTCTTCAACTCTAATGACTTCAACATCTTCAACTTTAATGACTTCAACATCGTCAGCATGTTCACCAAGGATTTCCAACTTGGAAACTACTAAGGACCACAAGTGAAACAAGGAAATCTTGCTCAAGATTTAGAGACTGAGGGAATGCAAAATAAGAAGAAGCCATCAACAACTTTGAAGTATTGTGACCAAGAGTTTTCTCAAGGAAACCAAGATCTCATACAAGAAGAAACATGAATGAAGGAAGGATCACAAGTAAACCATATAGATGGACCACCATAATTTAGTTAAGTCAAACTCACCAACTTAAGTGGTGTAACAAAAATATTTTTTGCCTAAGTATGTGCTTGAACTTTGTTGTTTGAGTGAAATGATTGTTTGTGATTGCATGCACATTGTTTGTGTAATTGTGATGGGTGTGATTAGAAATAGTTTCTTAAAAATAACATGCCTATTCTAAACTCCCTTCAACCCAAACAGATGACTACTCCAAAGGACTCCAAGGTTGATGACACCAACACCAACCAAGCTGATAGCATGAGAGAGCTCATAGCAACCCAACACCAGTTGAATCAACTAACAGCTCAGTTCCTAGTCAACAATAGTGATAAGGATCCAGCACTCCAAAGATTTTTGGAAGAGCAATCTCAACTGATGCTTAAGGTGACTAATCAAATGATTAGCATGGAAGAAAGCTATCCAAAGAGAGTTTATGATAACAAGGATGAAAAGAATATTGTTCTAGATGGAGCCCCAGCTTGCATTATTTGTGGAGACAGGGATCATACTTCCAAGGAACATGAAGGACAATGCCCCAATTGTGAAGAAGATCATCCTGTTGGACAATGTCCTACCTCACAAGCTACTTGCTACCTATGTGAAGGAAGTGATCATACTCCAGGTCTATGTCCTATCTATGCCATGGTGGAACAAAGGAAACAAGAAGGATCCAAATCTACCAAAGGAAAAGGACCACTTCTACATCCAAACAAGACAACCCAATTCAAAGGATCAAGGAAAATCAAGAAGCCCAAGCAAGACATGAGCCTTGTGCAATGTCGTAAATGTAAAGAAATGGGACACTACTCCGTGGATGCCCAGAACAAGAAGAATAAAGAGATTGACCAAGTGTGGTGCAACAACTACAAAGAACCAGGCCACTATGTAGCAACTTGCCCACAAGAGCAACGCAAAGAACTCAAGGACATTAATTGTTTCAACTGCAAGAATCCAGGACACTATGCAAGCAACTGTCCAGAAAGGATGAAAAACAAGTTGAACAAGCCTATGGAGAAACTCAACCTTGGCCCATGAGTCAAGTGTAGAAATAAAACAAAAGTTGCTTAGAGAAGTTTTCCAGGACCCAAGAAGGCCAATATGTAATTTTTGTTTGAAAATTTTTAAGGGTGGTAGTACCCTAGTTGCTTTGAACTTGCTTGTAACCATACCTTCCCAAATCTCGGGACGAGATTTATTTTAAGGGTGGTAGCCTGTCACATCCCAAGATTTTCCAAATCTTGTAATGTGAAAAAAAATGAATAAAATAAAACTTTGTTTAAATTTCAGAGCCAGAAGAAACTTTTTGAATTCAAGTGGAACTTCAAACCCATTTGAATTAAATAAAACCTAAAGGTATTTAAGATGATAAACTTTTATTAAAGGAAAATAAAAAATAATAATTAAAATACTAATTTGAAACTCTTAAATGAAAAGATTTGTTTCCAAATGAAATAAAAGTTAACAACACTAAAGTGTTTTGGCTTTATTTTAGATTTTGAAATAAATATTCTCAATAAAACAAACCCAAGTGAATTTAATAATAAAAGTCTATGTTATTTAATGGACTCTAAAATAAAAAGTTATTTTGTTTTAACAACAAGTTTCCAAGTATTTAATACTTCCAAATAAAACCTACTGATTTGGTTTGGAAAATATTTAGGTTTCAAATAAAGAAATTATTAATAGAATCAAACTCTATTTGATTTAAAAACTAAGGCCCATTTTATTTAATTACTAATGGACCTTAAGATAAGAGGTTATTTTGTTTTAAACAAATCTTCCAAATATTCTTTATTTCCAAATAAACCTACTGATTTAGATTTGAAAGTGTTTTCAAATGAGAATTTTTATTAAATAAATCAAACCATGTTAAATAAATAAAGTTCCATTTTATTTAATTAAAGAATGGATTAATAAAATTATTATTATTTTATTTTGGGCTTTTGACTATATTACTAAACAGAACTAATTTCAATATTATAAGGTTTGAGTGTTGTTTGAATTGATTTGGTTGATGTTTGTTTGATTAGAAATTCAAAACAGAAATCAGAAAAAGAAAAGGAAAAAGTTACAGAATAAAAAAATATGGAAAAGGACAAACCCAGCCCAGGCAGCCCAACAAGCCCAGAAACAGCCCAGCTCCCTCACCCCGAAAGAAAATGATTCGCACGCGTTATCAAACCCATCGAGAATGACCGGTGGACCCTCCTTTCTTTCTTTTCCCATCGACCAGTGGACCCCACTTTCCAAGTCTCCTTCCTCGCGGCGACCACGCCGTTTCTGCCGTTGATGTCGCTTCAATTCGCAGTAATGCCACGCCTTAACCACGACCACACGGCCTATTAATCGCCAGCGTTTCCTCCTTTCCCTCACCGCCACTCCCTTCGCCCGAGGCTGCTAATTTGAGCTCGCACCGCCGCTGTCTCGAAGAGTCGTCGCAATTTCGGCAACCCCTCGCCGCCCCTTGCCTCCTCGACCATCCTCTCGTGATCCCCACCTCCTGGCGATCATCCCCGTAGCACCAGCTTGCCCCCGAGCAATCCAGAGCATCGACAACCACGACGACCACCGTCGCCACCGTCTGCCCTACTTCCGACGAGCTCCACAGGTAGATTACGGGCACCCCTCTCCTCCCCGTGAACACGATGATGATCTCCAAGCTCATACGAACCTAACGGCACTTCTGTTTGTCTTAGGGCACCCCAATCTCGCCATCGCTGCGTAGCGCGCCAGATCTGCTTTTCTCCGCAACGTCTCCTGTGAACGACGCCCGCGCTTCGTTCACGCACACACCTTCGCCGTGTCCTTGCGCTCCTGACTATGCGTTTCGTTTACCTCCTGGTGTTCCCAGCATCGTCCTCGACAGCAACCCGAGAGCACCGCCGCCCGCAGCAACTCCGACGAGAATTAGCGACTGCCTCTGAGCGCCCCCTGTCAAACCGCAAGCAAGTTGAGCATCAGTGTTGCATTACGAGCCTGGTGAGCATCCTTCCCCTCTTTTTCGCGTCCTGTTTTGCTAGCGCCGCCACCAACTAGCCGTTCCGCCGTTCGCCGTCGACCTAGTGCCGCCAGTCCTTGGCCAGGCAGCAGGAGCCGTCCGATGTCGATCTGATGGATATAATAGAACCACTTACCGAAGGGGTATGCGTCGATCTGCGCCGCACATTTACAGTTAGATCCAACGCACCCCAGTAGCGATCCCAGCGAACCGGTATCGACCAGTAAAGATACGCCGCGTGTCACCTATTTGGTTTAAAGATTTGAAAAGAAAACTTTTGCAAACTTCAAACCCTTGTAATTTTCAAACCACACGTCCAAATTTGACAAATTTTATACCAATGAAATCAGGAGAACAAGCCCTAAACAACCATGGCCTTAGTTTTGAAAATAGTATCTGTTAGCTTGGTTGAATTTGCAGAAACATTTGGATAATTGTTTAGAGTATAAAAATTGTTTAAAATTGAATTTAATGACAAAACCTTTGCAAAATGATTTGTAGTGACCTTACTGACCTAGGAACCAACCCATAGTGTTAAAAATGATTTTTGGTGAAACTTAAGTTGAATTATTTAACCTAGCCATTTTCTAGCCTAATAAACTCATTAAATTTTATTATGGAAAAGTTTGTGCAAGGAAAACTTTGGAAAATGTTATGGACCAAACTTACTGACCCAAAACACCAAACCTTGCCAAGAGCAACCTACTTGGTGAAAAACATAAAGTTTTATTTTAAAAAGAATAATTTTCACCACATAAAAATGTTGAATGGATTTTAAAATAGACTTTGAGCAAAACCCTCTAACTAATGACTTTGCCAATTTGGTAAATGCCCAATGTAGACCTTACAAAGTTTATAAACCTAGTAGAGACCAACCTTGCAATAGAACCCTCTTTTTACAAGACTTAGGAACCATTGCTTTGTGTATGTGAATTATTGGTTGAATGTTGGAATGCTACTTGATACTATGCTTGTTTGATTGTAGTGAAATTAGCAAAGTGTGAGACTAGCAAGACCAAGAAGTGACTATCATTCCCTAAACAAAAAGGCAAGTTACACTATCATACAAAATCCTACTACTTTTATTATACTTAGTGGATTTTGAAAACATGCATGAAAAGACATTTCTGTACTTATGCTATGCTAAATCCTAATAGGATTCCCTATACACACCTTAGTGAAAATATTTAAGTTGTACATGCTTAGCCATGCTATATGCTATGTTTTGAAAAAGAGATACATGTTGAGATTTTACAAAGGTTGAGAAAAGGACTTGTGTTTTACATAATAAAACAAGGACTCAATGAAACACCTAGGTGGAGGATACTTTAAGTTTTGGAGAAGGTGGCAACAAAAGGGAACCATGTCTATGGTAGTCACCTTGTGTTGGGCTCCAAAAGAAAACCACCTAGGAAACTTAGAGATCAAACATGCTTCTCCAATTGTGGCTTTCGTGTGCAACCACATGCTATTATGGCTCTGGCTTAGTCAATTACATTAGGAAGACCCATACATTGTCTTTAGTTACTGGACATGGGGATCTGGAATGCTTCATGGGGGCTGAAGACAAAGCTAGCAATGATGTATGGGAGGACCTTTTGGAAAGACTTCGTCACATTCTCAATCTGCCAGTACTCCATCTTGGTGAGCACTAATCCAGTAGGCCACTGGTGGCAAAAGGATGGGATTGTGACATGTGGGTAAAGTGTACTCCTTCTGCAGAAGTAAATAAAATCTAAGTACTTAGCCGTGTCCCCGGTTATGGACAATACTGAGCAACTAAAGTTTGAACTATGGGAGATCTTGACATTCCAACTTCTAATATAAAAACTTGATGCCCTTGTGTGTCTACCAAGGAATTCAAAGAGATTTTGTAAAACTTGTTGCACTGGGGGTTACCAAGGTGCTCAAGCGCATGATGTACTTGGGGTTACCAAGGAACTCATGAGTTTTGATAAAACTTGTTGCACTTGGGGTTACCAAGATGCTCAAGAGATTTTGACAAGAATTTGAACACTTGAGTTTCTACCAAGGAGTTCAAGGAACTTGGAAAAGAAATTTGACAAAGGACTTTAAAACCCTTTTTGAAAAGATAGGATAAAATATGCTTTATGCAAATAAGCCTTAAACTCTACTTAGCCAAATATGCATATATTGATAGGATCCACTCATATTATACATAAAAGTGAAGCTTGCCAATACAATTCAAAAATGTATTGACCCCTGTGGCTGTAACTTGAAATGTTGCAGGTTGATTGTTTTAAAATGAAGATTGTTTGATTGACTAGGACTACAAAGTCTACAACCAACATCTGCCTGTGGCACTTTGAAGATGATGGACCCATACTTATAGTTATTCCGCTGCAAATGTAATGTAATAGCCAAATGAGCTATGTATGATGTAATAAACTTATGTTATTCCTGGTTATAAATTTATATTATGACCTTTGTATCTTGATATTACATCTTAACTGTGGATGCTAGCTATTGATCCAGGGACTAGCATTGTAAAACACAGGAGGGATCAATCTTATCTAAGATTGGGACCCTTACAGATGGTATCAGAGCATTGTGTTCCCTGTAGGATTTGTAAACCTAGGATTGGACAAAAACCCTTAGAAAAGTAGGAGTTGTTTTGTTCCAAAACTTATTTACAAAACAAACTTGTATACTCTTTCCTCAACCATTTTGGGTTTTAACTCTACACCTCTTCTACTTCAACTTGATGGAAAAACCTACCCATGACCAAAGACTTCATCATATGCAAAGGACTTCTTCAATCTCTTCAACTCTAATGACTTCAACATCTTCAACTTTAATGACTTCAACATCGTCAGCATGTTCACCAAGGATTTCCAACTTGGAAACTACTAAGGACCACAAGTGAAACAAGGAAATCTTGCTCAAGATTTAGAGACTGAGGGAATGTAAAATAAGAAGAAGCCATCAACAACTTTGAAGTATTGTGACCAAGAGTTTTCTCAAGGAAACCAAGATCTCATACAAGAAGAAACATGAAGGAAGGAAGGATCACAAGTAAACCATATAGATGGACCACCATAATTTAGTTAAGTCAAACTCACCAACTTAAGTGGTGTAACAAAAATATTTTTTGCCTAAGTATGTGCTTGAACTTTGTTGTTTGAGTGAAATGATTGTTTGTGATTGCATGCACATTGTTTGTGTAATTGTGATGGGTGTGATTAGAAATAGTTTCTTAAAAATAACATGCCTATTCTAAACTCCCTTCAACCCAAACAGATGACTACTCCAAAGGACTCCAAGGTTGATGACACCAACACCAACCAAGCTGATAGCATGAGAGAGCTCATAGCAACCCAACACCAGTTGAATCAACTAACAGCTCAGTTCCTAGTCAACAATAGTGATAAGGATCCAGCACTCCAAAGATTTTTGGAAGAGCAATCTCAACTGATGCTTAAGGTGACTAATCAAATGATTAGCATGGAGGAAAGCTATCCAAAGAGAGTTTATGATAACAAGGATGAAAAGAATATTGTTCTAGATGGAGCCCCAGCTTGCATTATTTGTGGAGACAGGGATCATACTTCCAAGGAACATGAAGGACAATGCCCCAATTGTGAAGAAGATCATCCTGTTGGACAATGTCCTACCTCACAAGCTACTTGCTACCTATGTGAAGGAAGTGATCATACTCCAGGTCTATGTCCTATCTATGCCATGGTGGAACAAAGGAAACAAGAAGGATCCAAATCTACCAAAGGAAAAGGACCACTTCTACATCCAAACAAGACAACCCAATTCAAAGGATCAAGGAAAATCAAGAAGCCCAAGCAAGACATGAGCCTTGTGCAATGTCGTAAATGTAAAGAAATGGGACACTACTCCAGTGGATGCCCATAGAACAAGAAGAATAAAGAGATTGACCAAGTGTGGTGCAACAACTACAAAGAACCAGGCCACTATGTAGCAACTTGCCCACAAGAGCAACGCAAAGAACTCAAGGACATTAATTGTTTCAACTGCAAGAATCCAGGACACTATGCAAGCAACTGTCCAGAAAGGATGAAAAACAAGTTGAACAAGCCTATGGAGAAACTCAACCTTGGCCCATGAGTCAAGTGTAGAAATAAAACAAAAGTTGCTTAGAGAAGTTTTCCAGGACCCAAGAAGGCCAATATGTAATTTTTGTTTGAAAATTTTTAAGGGTGGTAGTACCCTAGTTGCTTTGAACTTGCTTGTAACCTTACCTTCCCAAATCTCGGGACGAGATTTATTTTAAGGGTGGTAGCCTGTCACATCCCAAGATTTTCCAAATCTTGTAATGTGAAAAAAAATGAATAAAATAAAACTTTGTTTAAATTTGAGCCGAAGAAACTTTTGAATTCAAGTGGAACTTCAAACCCATTTGAATTAAATAAAACCTAAAGGCATTTAAGATGATAAACTTTTATTAAAGGAAAATAAAAAAATAATTAAAATACTAATTTGAAACTCTTAAATGAAAAGATTTGTTTCCAAATGAAATAAAAGTTAACAACACTAAAGTGTTTTGGCTTTATTTTAGATTTTGAAATAAATATTCTCAATAAAACAAACCCAAGTGAATTTAATAATAAAAGTCTATGTTATTTAATGGACTCTAAAATAAAAAGTTATTTTGTTTTAACAACAAGTTTCCAAGTATTTAATACTTCCAAATAAAACCTACTGATTTGGTTTGGAAAATATTTAGGTTTCAAATAAAGAAATTATTAATAGAATCAAACTCTATTTGATTTAAAAACTAAGGCCCATTTTATTTAATTACTAATGGACCTTAAGATAAGAGGTTATTTTGTTTTAAACAAATCTTCCAAATATTCTTTATTTCCAAATAAACCTACTGATTTAGATTTGAAAGTGTTTTCAAATGAGAATTTTTATTAAATAAATCAAACCATGTTAAATAAATAAAGTTCCATTTTATTTAATTAAAGAATGGATTAATAAAATTATTATTATTTTATTTTGGGCTTTTGACTATATTACTAAACAGAACTAATTTCAATATTATAAGGTTTGAGTGTTGTTTGAATTGATTTGGTTGATGTTTGTTTGATTAGAAATTCAAAGTAAATCGAAAAAAGAAAAGGAAAAAGTTACAGAATAAAAAAATATGGAAAAGGACAAACCCAGCCCAGGCAGCCCAACAAGCCCAGAAACAACCCAGCTCCCTCACCCCGAAAGAAAACGATTCGCACGCGTTATCAAACCCACTGAGAGAATGACTGGTGGACCCTCCCTTTCTTTCTTTTCCCACTGACCAGCGGACCCCACTTTCCCAGCCGTCTCCTTCCTCGCGACGACCACGCCGGCCGTTTCTGCCGTTGATGTCGCGGCTTCAATTCGCAGTAATGCCACGCCTTAACCACGCTGCGACCACGGCCTATTAATCGCCAGCGTTTCCTCCTCCTTTCCCCTCACTCGCCACTCCCTTTCTGCCCCGAGGCTGCTACAATTTGAGCTCGCACCGCCGCCGTCTCCGAAGAGCTGTCGCAGCAATTTCGGCAACCCCTCGCCGCCCCTTGCCTCCTCGACCATCCTCTCGTGATCCCCACCTCCTGGCGATCATCCCCGTAGCACCAGCTTGCCCCCGAGCAATCCAGAGCATCGACAACCACGACGACCACCGTCGCCACCGTCTGCCCTACTTCCGACGAGCTCCACAGGTAGATTCCGGTCACCCCTCTCCTCCCCGTGAACACGATGATGATCTCCAAGCTCATACGAACCTAACGGCACTTCCTGTTTGTCTTAGGGCACCCCCAATCCTCGCCATCGTCAAGCACAGAGCGCCGCCGTATCTGTTTCTTCTCCGGCAACGTCTCCCAGGTGAACCAGACCGCTCCGCGCCTTCTCGTTCACGCACACACCTTCGCCGTGTCCTTGCGCTCCTGACTATGCGTTTCGTTTACCTCCTGGTGTTCCAAAGATCGCCCTCGGCAACTCGAAGCACCGCCCGCAGAAACTCCGACGAGAATTAGCGACTGCCTCTGAGCGCCCCCTGTCAAACCGCAAGCAAGTTGAGCATCAGTGTTGCATTACGAGCCTGGTGAGCATCCTTCCCCTCTTTTTCGCGTCCTGTTTTGCTAGCGCCGCCACCAACTAGCCGTTCCGCCGTTCGCCGTCGACCTAGTGCCGCCAGTCCTTGGCCAGGCAGCAGGAGCCGTCCGATGTCGATCTGATGGATATAATAGAACCACTTACCGAAGGGGTATGCGTCGATCTGCGCCGCACATTTACAGTTAGATCCAACGCACCCCAGTAGCGATCCCAGCGAACCGGTATCGACCAGTAAAGATACGCCGCGTGTCACCTATTTGGTTTAAAACAGATTTGAAAAACAGAAACTTTTGCAAACTTCAAACCCTTGTAATTTTCAAACCACACGTCCAAATTTGACAAATTTTATACCAATGAAATCAGGAGAACAAGCCCTAAACAACCATGGCCTTAGTTTTGAAAATAGTATCTGTTAGCTTGGTTGAATTTGCAGAAACATTTGGATACTTGTTTAGAGTATAAAAATTGTTTAAAATTGAATTTAATGACAAAACCTTTGCAAAATGATTTGTAGTGACCTTAATGACCTAGGAACCAACCCATAGTGTTAAAAATGATTTTTGGTGAAACTTAAGTTGAATTATTTAACCTAGCCATTTTCTAGCCTAATAAACTCATTAAATTTTATTATGGAAAAGTTTGTGCAAGGAAAACTTTGGAAAATGTTATGGACCAAACTTACTGACTCAAAACACCAAACCTTGCCAAGAGCAACCTACTTGGTGAAAAACATAAAGTTTTATTTTAAAAAGAATAATTTTCACCACATAAAAATGTTGAATGGATTTTAAAATAGACTTTGAGCAAAACCCTCTAACTAATGACTTTGCCAATTTGGTAAATGCCCAATGTAGACCTTACAAAGTTTATAAACCTAGTAGAGACCAACCTTGCAATAGAACCCTCTTTTTACAAGACTTAGGAACCATTGCTTTGTGTATGTGAATTATTGGTTGAATGTTGGAATGCTACTTGATACTATGCTTGTTTGATTGTAGTGAAATTAGCAAAGTGTGAGACTAGCAAGACCAAGAAGTGACTATCATTCCCTAAACAAAAAGGCAAGTTACACTATCATACAAAAATCCTACTACTTTTATTATACTTAGTGGATTTTGAAAACATGCATGAAAAGACATTTCTGTACTTATGCTATGCTAAATCCTAATAGGATTCCCTATACACACCTTAGTGAAAATATTTAAGTTGTACATGCTTAGCCATGCTATATGCTATGTTTTGAAAAAAGAGATACATGTTGAGATTTTACAAAGGTTGAGAAAAGGACTCGTGTTTTACATAATAAAACAAGGACTCAATGAAACACCTAGGTGGAGGATACTTTAAGTTTTGGAGAAGGTGGCAACAAAAGGGAACCATGTCTATGGTAGTCACCTTGTGTTGGGCTCCAAAAGAAAACCACCTAGGAAACTTAGAGATCAAACATGCTTCTCCAATTGTGGCTTTCGTGTGCAACCACATGCTATTATGGCTCTGGCTTAGTCAATTACATTAGGAAGACCCATACATTGTCTTTAGTTACTGGACATGGGGATCTGGAATGCTTCATGGGGGCTGAAGACAAAGCTAGCAATGATGTATGGGAGGACCTTTTGGAAAGACTTCACATTCTCAATCTGCCAAGACTCCATCTTGGTGAGCACTAATCCAGAGGCCACTGTGGCAAAAGGATGGGATTGTGACATGTGGGTAAAGTGTACTCCTTCTGCAGAAGTAAATAAAATCTAAGTACTTAGCCGTGTCCCCGGTTATGGACAATACTGAGCAACTAAAGTTTGAACTATGGGAGATCTTGACATTCCAACTTCTAATATAAAAACTTGATGCCCTTGTGTGTCTACCAAGGAATTCAAAGATATTTTGTAAAACTTGTTGCACTGGGGGTTACCAAGGTGCTCAAGCGCATGATGTACTTGGGGTTACCAAGGAACTCATGAGTTTTGATAAAACTTGTTGAACTTGGGGTTACCAAGATGCTCAAGAGATTTTGACAAGAATTTGAACACTTGAGTTTCTACCAAGGAGTTCAAGGAACTTGGAAAAGAAATTTGACAAAGGACTTTAAAACCCTTTTTGAAAAGATAGGATAAAATATGCTTTATGCAAATAAGCCTTAAACTCTACTTAGCCAAATATGCATATATTGATAGGATCCACTCATATTATACATAAAAGTGAAGCTTGCCAATACAATTCAAAAATGTATTGACCCCTGTGGCTGTAACTTGAAATGTTGCAGGTTGATTGTTTTAAAATGAAGATTGTTTGATTGACTAGGACTACAAAGTCTACAACCAACATCTGCCTGTGGCACTTTGAAGATGATGGACCCATACTTATAGTTATTCCGCTGCAAATGTAATGTAATAGCCAAATGAGCTATGTATGATGTAATAAACTTATGTTATTCCTGGTTATAAATTTATATTATGACCTTTGTATCTTGATATTACATCTTAACTGTGGATGCTAGCTATTGATCCAGGGACTAGCATTGTAAAACACAGGAGGGATCAATCTTATCTAAGATTGGGACCCTTACATAAGGACATTGTAAATCGCCCTAGAACCCCAAAACAGTGGGCAATAGCTCATGAAAACGGCCATAAAATGCGAAAACTTCTAGTTTTTAGTCATATCTCACAAAATGTAACGGGTCTTATAGGCCATGCAAATCCTCCCGGAATATAAAAAACTGTGGGCAATAACTCATGAAAATGGTCATAAAACACGAAAACGACGAGTTTTTGGTAATAACTCTCAAACTTGTATCGGGTTTTATGGTCGTTGTAAGTCTCCCTGGAACCCAAAACTGTGGGCAATAGCTCATGAAACCGGCCATAAAACGTGAAAACTACGAGTTTTTGTATAACTCTCAAACAAGTATCGGTTCTTACGGTCGTTGTAATTCGCCCTAGAACCCCAGAACAGTGGGCAATAGCTCATGAATTTGGCCATAAAACGCGAAAACGAAGTGTTTTTGGTCATAACTCTCAAAGATGTAACGGGTCTTATGGGCCATGCAAATCCGCCCGGAACCGAAAAACTATGGGCAATAACTCACGAAAATGGCCATCAAACACGAAAACATAAAGTTTTTGTTCATAACCTTCAAACATGTATCGGGTCTTATGGTTCTTGTAAATCGCTCTGGAACCATAAAACCGTGGACAATAGCTTAGGAAAACAGCCATAAAACGCGAAAACTACAAGTTTTTAGTCATATCTCTCAAACATGTAACGGCTCTTACAGGCCAAGCAAATCCGTCTAGAACCCAAAAACAATGGCAATAACTCATTAAAATGGCCATAAAACACGCGACGGGTTTTTGGTAATAACTATGAAACATGTATCAGGTCTTATGGTTGCTGTAATTCTTCCTAGAACCCCAAAACATTGGGCAATAGCTCATGAAAACGGTCAATAACGCGAAAACTACGAGTTTTGAGTCATATCTCTCAAATCTGCCTAGAACCCAAAAACGACGAGTTTTTGTTCACATATCTCAAACATGCATAGGTTCTTACGGTCGTTGTAAATCGCCCTGGAACCCCAAAATAGTGGGAATTTAACCATGAAATGCGAAAATGACGAGTTTTTGGTCATATCTCTCAAACTTGTATAGGTTCTTATGGGCCATGAAACTCGCCATGGAACCCAAAAATGTGGCAATAGCCCATGAAAATGGCCAGAAAACACGAAAACTACAAGTTTTTAGTCATATCTCTCAAACATGTAACAGGTCTTACGGGGCCAGGCAAATCCACTTAGAACCCAATAACTATGGGCAATAACTCACGAAATTGGCCATCAAACACGAAAACGACAAGTTTTGTTCATAACTCTCAAACATGTATCAGTTCTTAAGGTTGCTGTAAATCGCCTTGGAACCATAAAACTGTGGACAATAGCTCATGAAAACGGGCATAAAACGCAAAAACTACGAGTTTTTAGTCATATCTCTCAAACATGTAACGGGACTTACAGGCCATGCAAATCCGCCTGGAACCATAAAAATGTTGGCAATAACTCATAAAAATGGCCATAAAACACAAAAACGATGAGTTTTTGTTCATAACACTCAAACATGTATCGGGTCTTAAGGACGTTGTAAATCACCCTAGAACCCCAAAACAGTAGGCAATAGCTCATGAAAACGGCCATAAAACACAAAAACTTCTAGTTTTTAGTCATATCTCACAAAATGTAACGGGTCTTATAGGCCATGCAAATCCTCCCGGAATACAAAAACTGTGGGCAATAACTCATGAAAATGGTCATAGAACACGAAAACGACGAGTTTTTGGTAATAACTCTCAAACTTGTATCGGGTTTTACGGTCGTTGTAAGTCTCCCTGGAACCCAAAACTGTGGGCAATAGCTCATGAATCCGGCCATAAAACGTGAAAACAATGAGTTTTTTGTATAACTCTCAAACATGTATCGGTTCTTACGGTCGTTGTAAATCGCCCTAGAACCTCAAAACAGTGGGCAAAAGCTCATGAATTTGGCCATAAAACGCAAAAACGACGAGTTTTTGGTCATATCTTTCAAATATGTATCGGGTCTTATGGGCCATGAAAATCGCCATGGAACCCCAAAACTATGGGCAATAGCTCATAAAAACGGCCAGAAAACACGAAAACGGCAAGTTTTTGGTCATATCTCTCGAACATGTATCAGATCTTACGGTCGTTGTAAACCACATTGGAACCCCAGAAGAGTGGGCAATAACTCATGAAAACAACCATAAAACACGAAAACAACGTGTTTCTGGTCATATATCTCAAACATGTAACGGGTCTTATGGGCCATGCAAATCCGCCTGGAACACAAAAATTGTTGGCAGTAACTCATGAAAAGGTCCATAAAACACGAAAACTATGGGTTTTTGTTCATAACTCTCAAACATCTATCGGGTCTTAAGGTTTCTCTAAATTTCCCTAGAACCATAAAACTGTGGGCAATAGCTCATGAAAATGACAATAAAACGCGAAAACTACGAGTTTTGGATCATATCTCTCAAACATGTATCAGGACTTACTGTCGTTGTAAATCGCCCTGGAACACCAAAACTGTGGGCAAATAGCTCATGAATTTGGCCATAAAACACAAAAACGACGATTTTATGTTCATATCTATCAAAACATTTATCGGGTCTTATGGGCCATGAAACTCAACATGGAACCCCAAAAATGGGTAATAGCTCATGAAAATGGCCAGAAAAAACACGAAAATGACGAGTTTTTTTCATATCTCTGAAACATGTATCGGGTCTTAAGGTCATTGTAAATTGCCCTACAACCCAAAATTGTGGGCAATAGCTCATGAAAACAACCATAAAACGCGAAAACAACGAGTTTTTATCATAACTCTCAAACATGAAACGGGTCCTACGGGCCATGCAAATCCGCCTAGAACCGAAAAACTATGGGCAATAACTCATGAAAATGGCCATAAAACATGAAAACAACAAGTTTTTGTTCATAACCCTCAAACATGTATCGGGTCTTAAGGTTCTTGTAAATCGCCCTGGAACCATAAAACCGTGGACAATAGCTCATGAGAACAGCCATAACACGCGAAAACTACGAGTTTTTAGTCCTATCTCTCAAACATGTAACAGCTCTTACAGGCCAAGCAAATCCGTCTGGAACCCAAAAACAATGGCAATAACTCATTAAAATGGCCATAAAACACGCGACGGGTTTTCGGTAATAACTCTGAAACATGTATCAGGTCTTATGGTTGCTGTAATTCTTCCTAGAACCCCAAAACATTGGGCAATAGCTCATGAAAACGGTCAATAACGCGAAAACTACGAGTTTTGAGTCATATCTCTCAAACATGTAACGGGTATTACAGGCCATGCAAATCTTCCTAGAACCAGAAAACGGTGGGCAAAATGGCTATAAAACATGAAAACGATGAGTTTTTGTTCACATATCTCAAACATGTATCGGTTCTTACGGTCATTGTAAATCGCCCTAGAACCCCAAAACAGTGGGCAATAGCTCATGAATTTGGCCATAAAACGCAAAAACGACGAGTTTTTGGTCATATCTTTCAAACATGTATCGGGTCTTATGGGCCATGAAAATCGCCATGGAACCCCCAAAATGTGGGCAAGAGCTCATGAAAACGGCCAGAAAATGATGAGTTTTTGGTCATATCTCTCGAACATGTATTAGAGTTTATGGTCATTGTAAATCGCCCTGGAACCCCAGAAGACTGGGCAATAACTCATGAAAACGACCATAAAACGCGAAATCGACGTGTTTCTGGTTATATCTTTCAAACATGTAACGGGTCTTATGGACCATGCAAATCCGCCTGGAACACAAAAACTGTTGGCAGTAACTCATGAAAAGGTCCATAAAACACGAAAACAACGAGTTTTTGTTCATAACTCTTAAACATGTATTGGGTCTTAAGGTTGCCCTAAATCGCCCTAGAACCATAAAATTGTGGGCAATAGCTCATGAAAACAACAATAAAACGCGAAAACTAAGAGTTTTGGGTCATATCTCTCAAACATTATCAGGACTTACGATCGTTGTAAATCGCCCTGGAACACCAAAACTGTGGGCAATAGCTCATGAATTTGGCCATAAAACGCAAAAATGACGAGTTTTTGTTCATATCTGTCAAACATTTATCGGACCTTATGGGCCATAAAACTCAACATGGAATACCAAAGGCAATAGCTCATTAAAATGGCTAGAAAAAACGAAAATGACGTGTTTTTTCATAACTCTCAAACATGTATCGGGTCTTAAGGTCATTGTAAATTGCCCTAGAACCCAAAATTGTGGACAATAGCTCATGAAAAGGGCCATAAAACGTGAAAACTATGAATTTTTAGTCACATATCTCAAAAAGGTAACGGGTCTGACGTGCCATGCAAATCCGCCTAGACCACGAAAACTGTTGGCAATATCTAATGAAAAGATCCATAAAGTATGAAAACGACAATATTTTGTTCATAACTCTCAAACATCTAGCGGGTCTTAAGGTTGCTGTAAATCGCCCTAGAACCATAAAACTGTGTGAAATATCTCATGAAAACGGCCATAAAACGCGAAAACTACGAGTTTTGGGTCATATCTCTCAAACATGTATCGGGTCTTACGGTCGTTGTAAATCGCAATGGAATGCCAAAACAGTGCGATACCTTATGAATTTGGCCATAAAACGCGAAAACGGTGAGTTTTTGTCATATCACTCAAACATGTATCAGGTCTTATGGGCCATGAAACTCGCCATGGAACCCCAAAAATATGGGCAATAGCTCATGAAAACGGCCAGAAAACACGAAAACGACGAGTTTTTGTCATAACTCTCAAACATGTATCGGGTCTTAAGGTCATTGTAAATTTTCCTAAAACCCCAAAACTATGGGCAATAGCTCATGGAAACGACCATAAAAGGCGAAAACGACGAGTTTTTGGTTATAACTCTCAAACATGTAACGGGTCTTACGGGCCATACAAATCCACCTAGAACCGAAAAACTATGGGCAATAACTCACGAAAATGGCCATCAACACGAAAACAACAAGTTTTTGTTCATAACCTCAAACATATATCGGGTCTTAAGGTTCTGTAATTCGCCCTGGAACCATAAAATTGTGGACAATAGCTCATGAAAACAGCCATAAAACGCGAAAACTACGAGTTTTTAGTCATATCTCTCAAACATGTAACGGCTCTTACAGGCCAAGAAAATCTGCCTGGAACCCAAAAACAATGGGAATAACTCTTGAAAATGGCCATAAAATACGCGACGAGTTTTTGGTCATAACTCTTAAACATGTATCAGGTCTTATGGTTGTTGTAATTCTTTCTAGAACCCCAAGACATTGGGCAATAGCTCATGAAAACGGTCATAAAACGCGAAAACTATGAGTTTTTTGTCATATCTCTCAAACATGTAACGCGAAAATCCGCCTGGAACCCAAAAACGGTGGGAAATAACTCATGAAAATAGCTTATTAAAACAGCCATAAAACGCTAAAACGATGAGTTTTTTGTCAGATCTCTCAAACATGTATCAGGTCTTACAGTCATTGTAAATCGACCTAAAACCCCAAAATAGTGGGCAATAGCTCATTTTGGCCATAAAACGTGAAAACGATGAGTTTTTGGTCATATCTCTCAAACATGTATTGGGCCATGAAAATCGGCCTAGAACCCAAAATAGTGGGCAATAGCTCATGAAAACATCCATAAAATGCGAAATCTCCGAGTTTTGGGTCATATCTCTCAAACATGTATCTGGTCTTATGGTCATTGGAAACCTTCCTAGAACACTAAAATTATGGTCAATAGATCATGAAAACGATCATAAAACGTGAAAACAACAAGTTTTTAGTCATCCCTCAAACATGTATTGATTTTAACTATCGTCGTAAATCGCCTTGGTACCACAAAAGCTTGGGCAATTGCTCATGAAAACAGCCATAAAACAAGAAAACGACGAGTTTTTAGCCATAACTCTCAAACATGTATCAAGTCTCATGGTGATTGTAAATCCATCTGGAATGCCAAAACTCTGGGCAATAACTCATGAAAGCGGTCATAAAATGCGAAAACTACGAGTTTTTAGTCATATCTCTCAAACATGTAACGGGTATTACAGGCCATGTAAATCTGCCTAGAACCCAAAAACGGTGGGCAAAATGGCCATAAAACATGAAAACGATGAGTTTTTGTTCACATATCTCAAACATGTATCGGTTCTTACGGTCGTTGTAAATCGCCCTAGAACCCCAAAACAGTGGGAATTTTACCATAAAACACGAAAACGACGAGTTTTTGGTCATATCTCTCAAACTTGTATAGGTTCTTATGAGCCATGAAACTCGCCATGGAACCCAAAAATTGTGGGCAATAGCCCACGAAAATGGCCAGAAAACACAAAAAACTACAAGTTTTTAGTCATATCTCTCAAACACGTAACGAGTCTTACGGGCCAGGCAAATCCACTTAGAACCCAATAACTATGGGCAATAACTCACGAAATTAGCCATCAAACACGAAAACAACAAGTTTTGTTCATAACTCTCAAACATGTATCAGGTCTTAGGGTTGCTGTAAATCGCCTTGGAACCATAAAACTATGGACAATAACTCATGAAAACGGGCATAAAACGCAAAAACTACCGAGTTTTTAGTCATATCTCTCAAACATGTAACGGGACTTACAGGCCATGCAAATCCGCCTGGTGAAGGGTTTTATGGCATAGTAAATCAAAATTTTCTACGGATGCGAACAGAGGGAAAGCCAAGATCTAATCTAGGAGATGCAAACAACGAGAGAGATTGGATTAGATCTTCATACCCTTGAAGATTCGCAGTGAACGTTCGTCGGCGTGGGTGATGTAGTCGTACTCTTCTCCTCGTGATCCGATCCGATCTAGCACCACAAGTGGCGGTGCCTCCGTGAGATGCACACGCAGCACCTCGATGTCTCCTCCTTCCTCGGACCAGCAAGTATGGTGGAGAGGCCAGTTGGATCTACAACACGGCGTGGTGTATATGGTGGAGAATTTACTGTGAACCTTCTACAAACAGTCGGAGGGAGAGGAAGGCGCGAGGCGGCTACGGTTGGAGGAAGGTGTGGGGGTGGTGCGCTGACCCTCTATATATAGAGGGGTGGGCGCAGCCCTAGCCCCTCCCCCAAGCCAAGGCCGGCGGCCCCAAGGAGAAGGAGTGGGGGGCAAGAAAACCCCCCCTTCTAGAAGCTCTATCTCGAGTTTAAACCTCTCTTGGCCGTCTGGGCCCTATGGGGCCTTGTGCCCCTGGCCCAATGCGGCCAGGGCACTCCCTCATAGTCCCATGCCCCCTCCCGGAAGGTGGGGCCACGTTGGTCCTGTAGGGGTCCCAACCTTGGATAAGATTGATCCCTCCTGTGTTTACAATGCTAGTCCCTGGATCAATAGCTAGCATCCACAGTTAAGATGTAATATCAAGAAACAAAGGTCATAATATAACTTTATAACCAGGAATAACATAATTATTTACATCTTACATAGCTCATTAGGCTATTACATTACATTGCAGCGGAATAAATATAGTCATGGGTCCTTCATCTTCAAAGTGCCACAGGCAGATGTTGGTTGTAGACTTTGTAATCCTAATCAATCAATCTTCACTAAAATCAATCAAACCTGCAACATTACAAGTTACAGCCACAAGGGTCAATACATTTGAATTGTATTGGCAAGTGATACTATGGTAATTTAGTGGAGTCTATCATCTATATGCATTTGGCTAAGTGGAGTTGAGGCTTGCATTGCTCAAAATAGATTTTTCTTATCATTTTGAAAATACTAAGTTTTTGCTTGACAAAATCATTTTTCTCAATCAAAGATTTCAAGATCCTTGTACCAAGCCATCTCTCCATCAATGATTGAAGAATTCAAACAACCCTTGTTCAAACCACAAGTTTTAATTTAGAAATTTGAATGATGAGATTCTTGATTGTTTCCATGTCTTGATGCTCAACTTGTCCTTTACCAGGGACATGGCTAAGTACTTAGATTTTACACTCTGCAGAGGTGGTGCACTTTCCCCACAAGACTTGGTTTCCCAAGACAAGATCTTTCAGAAGCCTTCCCTTAGACCAAAATGGACGCGCTCCAACCTATCAAACACTACCACCCACTGTCCATATGGCTAAGTTCTTGCAACCTATATGATCATGGCAGAGCCCATATTGCCAAGTGGTTGCACTCGAAGCTTCTCAACATTTGACATCTCAAATCCCTTTGTTTCCTGGGTGGCCATCCACAAGTGAGATACACAATCCAAGTCCATGGCCTTGTGAACCACTCAACATACCCCAATCCTTCCATTCCACCCAGGAGGTTCATTAACTTAGTTGTTTTATTAAACAAAACCTAAGTCCTTAGACTTAGAATATTTTCCCATAGTGTGAATATATATTCCACCCATGTTTTCTATTAGCTAGGCTAAGCTTGGTAGTAATAGGATACTTAACTTAGGAAATCCTTCTAAGGATTCATCTACTAGATTTTCCTATAGCAAGATCTATACTTAGCAAAATCCATGCAAGTTTTACTTAGCAAAATTACTAATGCATAGTGAAAGTAATGGGATAGAAAGTATGAAGCATCACTTGCCTTTTTGGTAGAGTATAGGTTCACTTCTTGATCTTTGCAACAATCACACTCTTCAAGTCACTACAAATCAATCAAGCAAGGCACAAACTCAATCTACCAATCAAGCAAAACAACACACATAAATAACATAGTCAAAGAAATGCATGCAAGCATGCCAAGCTTTGTTTTGTTTGAAAAAGTGGTTCCTAGTGGGTCATAGTCATTTGGGTACATCTAATGGTCATTTCCTAAAGTGGCCAAGTCATTTGCAAAAGGTTTCACTTCAAAACCATTTTCAAAACAAAGTGTTATTTTATGTGGTGTAGAAATATTTTTACTAAGGCATTAGCCCATAGGGTTCACCAAATGAGTTGCTATTGAAAAACTTGGTGTTTTTGGGTCAGTAGGTTTGGTCCAAACCATCTACTCAAAGTTTTCTTTCCATAAACATTTTCATCATAAAAACTATTCTTTTTATTTGGCTAGAAAATGACTAAGTCAAATAATCTAACCTAAATATTACAAAAATCATTTCTAACATCAATGGTTGGTTCCTAGGGTCAGTAAGGTCACAACAAACCATTTTGCAAAGGTTTTAATTCAAAACTCATTTTTAAACAATTTTTATACCCTAAACAAGTACACAAATGATTCTGCAAATTCAAACAAGCTAACAGCTACTATTTGCCAAACTAAGGGTATGGTTGGCTAGGTCTTGTTCTCCTGAATCCATTGATATAAAATTTGTCAAATTTGGACGTGTGGTTCAAAAGTTATAAGGGTTTGAAGTTTGCAAATAATTCTGATTCAAAAATCTGTTTTAAACTAGAGCTGGCCACGCGTCATGTTTTAATTGGCCGAAAACGGTTTGCACGGATCGCGCACTGCAGGCCGTTAGATCTAAGTCATATCGCACGGTTCAGAGCTAGCGTACCCTTTCAGTTAAATGAATCTATTGCATTCGTTGGATTTAAATCGAACGGCTCGGTCGACCGAGGAGGCGCTAAGCGGCGGGCGAATGGCGCTGGCTCTGCGGTGGAGTTCTGGATAACACAGGAAGCGAGAGAGAGGAGGAGTGGCTCACAGTGATCGCAAGGTCGTGGGGAAGCTCGACGTGGTTTCGAGGAGGCGAGGGGCGCACTGGGGCGATACTAATCGCTCGCCGGAGTTCCTGCCTGTGCACGCTTCGGTTGTTGTCGGAACGAGGCTACAAGGCACGCCGGTTCATAAGAGAGGCGTTAGACGTGCGAGGAAGGGGATCGATAGTGTCAACTAGAGAGGAGGGGCGGTCAGGATTACGGAGGAGCTCGTCGGAGAATGGCGACGCGGCGTTCGAAAACTTGATGTAGGCGCTATGGGCGCCAGCGGTTGAGAGGAGGATCTTTGGGAGATGCGTCTGGTTGTGGGGAGCTGTGAGCTTGGTCAATGAAGCAAGGGAGGTCTGGTTTCGCGGAATCGTCACCGAGCATCATCGGACAATGGCGTGTCGGCGAATTGGTCGACACTGAGGCGAGAGAGGAGGTCTGGGGAAACGGAGAGGGAGGCTGGCGCTTTAAGGTGCTTGATCGCGGCGAGTTATGGTGGCTGCGTTAAGGCGTATTGATGCCGCGATTCAATGCTGGCAACGGCGACGAGAGGAGGAAGAAGCAGTCGCAGGGTGGAGATGGAGAATAGTGGAAAGGGGGGTCCAGCGGTCAGTGGAAAAGGGAAAGGGAACGGGGTCCACTTGCCAGTCTCTTAGCGGGTTCCTTTCGTGGTGAAGAAAAACGGTTCGGGGAAAAGAGGAGGTGGGCTGCGAGTTGGGCTGTTGGGCCAGATTGGGCTAGATGGTTGGGCTGCTCCATTTTTTTTTTCCTGTCTAATTCTTTTTCCTTTTCTATTTCTATTTCTGTTTTGTTATTTCAAACAATTATTCAAGCATTCAAATATTTCAAACAATTCAAACAATTATTAAACTTTACATTGTGTTTTTGGTTCTGTTTAACATCATAGCTCACATAAAATATTATTTTAAATCTTTTTAGGTTCCATTTATTAATTAAATAAATGGATCATTAGTTATTTAATAAAAATAGGGTTTGTTTTATTTAATAAAATCTTCATTTAAAATCCAAAATGCTTTCAAAACCCAAACAGTAGGTTTTATTTGGAAATAAAGATTATTTGGAAAACTTGTTTAAAATAAAATAATCCTTTTACTTTAGGGTCCATTAATATTTAAATAAGAATGGAACTTAGTTATAAAATAGAATTTTATTTTATAAATAAAATCTTTATTTGAAACCTAAATATTTTCAAAGCCAAATCAATAGGTTTTATTTGGAAATATTAAATACTTGGAAACTTGTTTTAAAACAAAATAACATTTTATTTTAGAGTCCATTATTAATTAAATAAAATAGACTTTCATTATTAATTCAACTAGAGTTTGTTTTGTTGAGAATATTTATTTTAAAATCTAAAAATATAGCCAAAACACTTTAGTAGGTTTTAATTAAGAAAATAAAATACTTAGAAAACTTATTTAAAATAATTTAACAAGCTTTGATGTTTTAATTAAAATGGTAAAAACTTTTATTAAGTAAAGTTGGATATTAAATCCTTATTATTTTATTTATACAATCCTTTATTATTTTTAATTAAACCTTTGCTATTTTATTTAAAATAAAATGTTTTAATTCAAAAGCTTGGCCAAGGTTTAATTGGTTTTATAAAATAATCTTTATTTATAAATCCATCTTTTCTTTTGAATACCAAATCTTTTATTAAGAGATCCAAAATAGTATTTTAAATATTTTTATTTTCCTTTAATAAAAGTTTATCTTTTTAAATCTCTTTAGGATTTATTTAATTCAAATTGGTTTGAAGTTCCAATTGAATTCAAAAAGTTTCTTCTGGCTCTGAAAATCAAACAAAGTTTTATTTTATTCATTTATTTTCACATTACAAGATTTGGAAAATCTTGGGATGTGACAGGCTACCACCCTTAAATTAAATCTCGTCCCGAGATTTGGGAAGGCTGGGGTTACAAGCAAGTTCAAAACAACTAGGGTACTACCACCCTTAAAATTTTTCAAACAAAAATTACATATTGGCCTTCTTTAAAACTTCTCTAAGCAAATTTGCATGTGTCCTTGGTTTCCATACTTGGCTTCATGGGCCAAGGTTGAGATCCTTCATAGACTTGTTTAACTTGTTCTCCATCCTTTCTAGACAATTGTTTGCATAGTGGCCTAGTTCCCTGCATTTGAAACATGTGACAAGGCTGAGATCCCTCATAGGCTGGTTTATCTTATGCTTCATCTTTCCTGGACAGTAGTTTGCATAATGTCCTAACTCTTTGCAGTGTTTGCACATTACTTGGCTAAAATCCTTCCTTATCTTGGGTTTCACTAGCTTTTGTTTGTCTTCTTGTCTCTTCTTCTTTTCTGGGCATTCACTGGCATAGTGTCCCATCTCTTTGCAATTGTAACATTGCAACTGGCTTATGTCCTTCTTCTTCTTTTTGGGTCTCTCCAAAGCTAGGAGTTCTTCTAGTTCATGTTCTTCATGAGTGGGAGATCTTTCTCTCTTCTTGAGGCATTGATCTTCATGTTCCTTGGATGCATGATCCTTGTCTCTAAAAACATTGCTAGCTTGGGTTCCTTCTAGAATAACATCTTTGTCATCCTTGTTGTCATTAGCTCTTTGGGAAAGGTTTTCTCTCATGTTGATCATTTGAGTAACTAATCCTTGCAACAATTTTGATTGAAGTTTCAAAATTCTTTGTATGGCTAGGTCTAGTCCATTGTTGTTGGCTAAAAGCTGAGTTGTCTCTTGGCTCAACTGGTTTTGGGTTGCTATAAGTTCTCTCATGTTGTCCTCTTGGTTGTTGTTGTTGTCATCAACCTTGATGTTGGATTTTCTTGGAGTAGTCATCTGTTTGGGTTTGATGGGAGATTAGAATAGGCAACAAAATTTCTAAGGGAATAATTCTATTCACACACATCACAAATCACACAAGCAATGTGCAAGCAATCACAAACAAACATTCCACTCAAACAAGGTTCAAGCACATACTTAGTCAACAAAATATTTTTGTTACACCACATAGGTTGGTGAGTTTGACTTAACTAAAATATGGTGGTCCATCTAAATGGTTTACTTGTGATCTTTCCTTCCTTCATGATTCTTCTTGTATGAGACCATGGTTTCCTTGGAAAAACTTTTGGTCACAATACTTCAAAGTTGTTGATGGTTCCTTCTTATTTTGCATTCCCTCAGTCTCTCAATCTTGAGCAGGATTTCCTTGTTTCCCTTGTAGTACTTAGTGGTTTCCAAGTTGGAAGTCCTTGGTGAACATGCTGAAGATGTTGAAGTCATTAGAGTTGAAGAAGTTGAAGAAGTCCTTTGCACATGGTGTGGTCTTTGGCCATGGGGTTGGTTTTTCCATCAAGTTGAAAATAAAAGAGATGTAGAGTTGAAACCAAAATGATTGAGGAAAGAGTTTACAAGTGTTTTTGTAAATAAGTTTTTGGAATAACACAACTCCTATTTTTCTAAGGGTTTTTGTCCAATCCTAGGGTTTACAAATCCTACAGGCAACACAATGCTCTGATACCATCTGTAGGGGTCCCAACCTTGGATAAGATTGATCCCTCCTGTGTTTACAATGCTAGTCCCTGGATCAATAGCTAGCATCCACAGTTAAGATGTAATATCAAGAAACAAAGGTCATCATATAACTTTATAACCAGGAATAACATAATTATTTACATCTTACATAGCTCATTAGGCTATTACATTACATTGCAGCGGAATAAATATAGTCATGGTTCCTTCATCTTCAAAGTGCCACAGGCAGATGTTGGTTGTAGACTTTGTAATCCTAATCAATCAATCTTCACTAAAATCAATCAAACCTGCAACATTACAAGTTACAGCCACAAGGGTCAATACATTTGAATTGTATTGGCAAGTGATACTATGGTAATTTAGTGGAGTCTATCATCTATATGCATTTGGCTAAGTGGAGTTGAGGCTTGCATTGCTCAAAATAGATTTTTCTTATCATTTTGAAAATACTAAGTTTTTGCTTGACAAAATCATTTTTCTCAATCAAAGATTTCAAGATCCTTGTACCAAGCCATCTCTCCATCAATGATTGAAGAATTCAAACAACCCTTGTTCAAACCACAAGTTTTAATTTAGAAATTTGAATGATGAGATTCTTGATTGTTTCCATGTCTTGATGCTCAACTTGTCCTTTACCAGGGACATGGCTAAGTACTTAGATTTTACACTCTGCAGAGGTGGTGCACTTTCCCACAAGACTTGGTTTCCCAAGACAAGATCTTTCGAAGCCTTCCCTTAGACCAAAATGGACGCTCCCAACCTATCAAACACTACCACCCACTGTCCATATGGCTAAGTTCTTGCAACCTATATGATCATGGCAGAGCCCATATTGCCAAGTGGTTGCACTCGAAGCTTCTCAACATTTGACATCTCAAATCCCTTTGTTTCCTGGGTGGCCATCCACAAGTGAGATACACAATCCAAGTCCATGGCCTTGTGAACCACTCAACATACCCCAATCCTTCCATTCCACCCAGGAGGTTCATTAACTTAGTTGTTTTATTAAACAAAACCTAAGTCCTTAGACTTAGAATATTTTCCCATAGTGTGAATATATATTCCACCCATGTTTTCTATTAGCTAGGCTAAGCTTGGTAGTAATAGGATACTTAACTTAGGAAATCCTTCTAAGGATTCATCTACTAGATTTTCCTATAGCAAGATCTATACTTAGCAAAATCCATGCAAGTTTTACTTAGCAAAATTACTAATGCATAGTGAAAGTAATGGGATAGAAAGTATGAAGCATCACTTGCCTTTTTGGTAGAGTATAGGTTCACTTCTTGATCTTTGCAACAATCACACTCTTCAAGTCACTACAAATCAATCAAGCAAGGCACAAACTCAATCTACCAATCAAGCAAAACAACACACATAAATAACATAGTCAAAGAAATGCATGCAAGCATGCCAAGCTTTGTTTTGTTTGAAAAAGTGGTTCCTAGTGGGTCATAGTCATTTTGGTACATCTAATGGTCATTTCCTAAAGTGGCCAAGTCATTTGCAAAAGGTTTCACTTCAAAACCATTTTCAAAACAAAGTGTTATTTTATGTGGTGTAGAAATATTTTTACTAAGGCATTAGCCCATAGGGTTCACCAAATGAGTTGCTATTGCAAAACTTGGTGTTTTTGGGTCAGTAGGTTTGGTCCAAACCATCTACTCAAAGTTTTCTTTCCATAAAAATTTTCATCATAAAAACTATTCTTTTTATTTGGCTAGAAAATGACTAAGTCAAATAATCTAACCTAAATCTTACAAAAATCATTTCTAACATCAATGGTTGGTTCCTAGGGTCAGTAAGGTCACAACAAACCATTTTGCAAAGGTTTTAATTCAAAACTCATTTTTAAACAATTTTTATACCCTAAACAAGTACACAAATGATTCTGCAAATTCAAACAAGCTAACAGCTACTATTTGCCAAACTAAGGGTATGGTTGGCTAGGTCTTGTTCTCCTGAATCCATTGATATAAAATTTGTCAAATTTGGACGTGTGGTTCAAAAGTTATAAGGGTTTGAAGTTTGCAAATAATTCTGATTCAAAAATCTGTTTTAAACTAGAGCTGGCCATGCGTCATGTTTTAATTGGCCGAAAACGGTTCGCACGGATCGCGCACTGCAGGCCGTTAGATCTAAGTCATATCGCACGGTTCAGAGCTAGCGTACCCTTTCAGTTAAATGAATCTATTGCATTCGTTGGATTTAAATCGAACGGCTCCGGTGCGACTGACCAGAGGAGGGCGGCGCTAGCGGCGACAGACGGCGGCGCGGGCTCTGGCGGTGGAGTTCTGGCTAACACAGGAAGCGAGAGAGAGGGAGGAGTGGCTCACAGTGATCGCAAGGTCGTGGGGAAGCTCGACGTGGTTTCGAGGAGGCGGCGCCGGGCGGTACTAATCGCTCACGGAGTTCCCGCCTGTCTGCACGCTCGGTTGTTGTCGGGAACGAGGCTACAAGGCACGCCGGTTCATAACAGAGGGAGCGTTAGACACGTACGAGGAAGGGGAGTACGATAGTGTCAACTAGAGAGGAGGGGGCGGTCAGGGATTACCAGAGGAGCTCGTCGGAGAATGGCAGACGCGGCGGCGTTCGAAAACTTGATGTAGCCGACGCTATGGGGCGCCCGCGGTTGAGAGGAGGATGCTGGGAGATGCGTCTGGTTGTGGGGGAGCTGTGAGCTTGGTCAATGAAGCAAGGGGAGGTCTGGTTTCGCCGGAATCGTCACCGGAGCATCATCGGACAGTGGCAGTGTGCGGCGCAATTGGTCCAGCCTGGGGGCAGAGAGAGGGAGTGGTCTGGGGGAAACGGGAGAGGGGAGGCTGGCGCTTTAAGGTGCTTGATCGCGGCGAGTTATGGTGGCTGCGTTAAGGCGTATTGATGCCGCGATTCAATGCTGGCAACGGCGACGAGAGGAGGAAGAAGCAGTCGCAGGGTGGAGATGGAGAACAGTGGAAAGGGGGGTCCAGCGGTCAGTGGAAAAGGGAAAGGGAACGGGGTCCACTTGCCAGTCTCTTAGCGGGTTCCTTTCGTGGTGAAGAAAAACGGTTCGGGGAAAAGAGGAGGTGGACTGCGAGTTGGGCTGTTGGGCCAGATTGGGATAGATGGTTGGGCTGCTCCATTTTTTTTTCCTGTCTAATTCTTTTTCCTTTTCTATTTCTATTTCTGTTTTGTTATTTCAAACAATTATTCAAGCATTCAAATATTTCAAACAATTCAAACAATTATTAAACTTTGCATTGTGTTTTTGGTTCTGTTTAACATCATAGCTCACATAAAATATTATTTTAAATCTTTTTAGGTTCCATTTATTAATTAAATAAATGGATCATTAGTTATTTAATAAAAATAGGGTTTGTTTTATTTAATAAAATCTTCATTTAAAATCCAAAATACTTTCAAAACCCAAACCGTAGGTTTTATTTGGAAATAAAGATTATTTGGAAAACTTGTTTAAAATAAAATAATCCTTTTACTTTAGGGTCCATTAATATTTAAATAAGAATGGAACTTAGTTATAAAATAGAATTTTATTTTATAAATAAAATCTTTATTTGAAACCTAAATATTTTCAAAGCCAAATCAATAGGTTTTATTTGGAAATATTAAATACTTGGAAACTTGTTTTAAAACAAAATAACATTTTATTTTAGAGTCCATTATTAATTAAATAAAATAGACTTTCATTATTAATTCAACTAGAGTTTGTTTTATTGAGAATATTTATTTTAAAATCTAAAAATATAGCCAAAACACTTTAGTAGGTTTTAATTAAGAAAATAAAATACTTAGAAAACTTATTTAAAATAATTTAACAAGCTTTGATGTTTTAATTAAAATGGTAAAAACTTTTATTAAATAAAGTTGGATATTAAATCCTTATTATTTTATTTATACAATCCTTTATTATTTTTAATTAAACCTTTGCTATTTTATTTAAAATAAAATGTTTTAATTCAAAAGCTTGGCCAAGGTTTAATTGGTTTTATAAAATAATCTTTATTTATAAATCCATCTTTTCTTTTGAATACCAAATCTTTTATTAAGAGATCCAAAATAGTATTTTAAATATTTTTATTTTCCTTTAATAAAAGTTTATCTTTTTAAATCTCTTTAGGATTTATTTAATTCAAATTGGTTTGAAGTTCCAATTGAATTCAAAAAGTTTCTTCTGGCTCTGAAAATCAAACAAAGTTTTATTTTATTCATTTATTTTCACATTACAAGATTTGGAAAATCTTGGGATGTGACAGGTCCCCTTCCGGAAGGTTCTAGAAGCTTCCGGTACAATACCGATTAACCCGGAACAATTCCGAACTCCAAAAACTGCACTGCCTTATATGAATCTTATTCTCCGGACCATTCCGGAACCTCTCGTGATGTCCCGGATCCCATCCGAGACTCCGAAAAAAACTCATAAACCAATTATCCAATCTATCCTAGCGTCGAGACACGTTAAGTGTGTGACCCTGCGGGTTCGAGAATGCAGACATGATCTTCTATCAATAATCAACGGGGTCGAAACCCATATTGACTCACACATTCATCGATGATCATATCGGATGAACCACGATGCCAGGATTCAATCAATCCCATATATATATTCCCTTCGTCTCGCGATATTTTACTTGCCCGAGATTCGATCGTTGCATCGTCATACCTAGTTCAATCTCGTTCACAGCAAGTACTTTACTCGTTCCGTAATCCAATATCACTTTGTGATTAACTCCTTAACCACATGCTTTCAAGCGGTGTTGATATCGATTACCGAGTGGGCCCGAAGTATATCTCTCCGACTTGGGAGGGACAAATCCCATCTCGATATATACAACCCAACAGAGACTTTCCGATCACCTGAGAGACACCTTTATGATCGCCCTCTCATAGGATGACGTTTGATGTCCTCAAAGCTTTCTTCCGATACCAGGGAGTTGTATTATCTCATGGTCTAAGGAATACAATATTTGACATAAGAAAAGCTTCGCAAAGGCGAACACGATGACATGATCTAATTGCTTCGCTTAGTTTGGGTCTGTCCATCATATCATTCTCCCAATGATATGATCTCATTATCAATTTACAACTCATGTCTATGGTTAGGAAACCTTAACCATCATTGATCAATGAGCTAGTCCATAGAGGCATACTAGGGACACGGTGTTGTTCACAAACCACACAAGTATTAAAGTTTCCGCTTAATACAATTCTAGCATGGAATATAAACATTATCATGAACAAGAATTATAATAATAACAGCTTTATTATTGCCTCTAGGGCATAATTCCAACAGTCTCCCACTTGCAATAGAGTCAATAATCTAGTTTACATCTGGCAACAATCTCACACCCATGGCACTGAGGTGCTGATCATGTTTTACACGTGGAAGAGGTTTAGTCAATGGATCTGCGACATTCAGATCTGTATGTACTTTGCTAATTTTCAGATCTCCATCTGCTATATAATCTTGGATTATATGAAACTTGCGGTTGATATGCTTGGTCTTTGGATGATATCTTGGTTCCTTAGCGAGTGCTATGGCGCCAGTGTTGTCACACAATATCTCCAGTGGGTCCAATGCACTTGGAACCACGCCAAGCTCAGTGATGAAGTTACTTATCCAAACTCCTTCACTTGACGCTTCTGCAGCAGCCATGTATTCCGCTTCTGCAGCAGCCATGTATTCCGCTTCTACTGTAGATCCCGCGATCACGCTTTGCTTGCAGCTTCTCCAGCTCACAGCTCCTCCATTCAAAATATAAACGTGTCCTGTCTGAGATTTAGAATCATCCTTGTCAGTGTCGAAACTAGCATCGACGTAACCTTTTACGACAAGCTGTTCATCACCCCCATAGACTAAGAACATTTATTTAGTCCTATTTAGGTACTTTAGGATGTTCTTCACGGTGTCGATGTTCCACTCGGATCACTTTGATATCGCTCGTCAAACTAAGAGCATTGGACACATCCGGTCTAGTACACGGCATGGCATACATGATCGAACCTATGGCCGAGGCATAAGGCACCTTGCTCATAGCTTCACTATCATTTCGTAGGCTGGACATCGAGCCTTGCTCAATATCTTACGACAACATAGGCCTTGAACCTTTCTTTGCCTTATCCATTGAATCTTTTGAACTTTGTCTAGGTATGTACTCGCTAAAAGCTATCAGCGTTGTTTATCTCTATAGATCTTGATGCCCAATATATAAGCAGCTTCACCTAGGTCTTTCATTGAAAAACACTTGTTCAAATAACTCTTCACATCGTTAAGCATGTTGATGTCATTTTCAATAATCAATATGTCATCCACATATAGTACCAGAAATGTCACCGAGATCCCACTCACTTTCTTGTAGATACAAGCTTCGTACCAATTTGGAACAAATCCAAAGCTCTTGATCACTTGATCAAAATGAAGGTTCCAACTCCGAGATGCTTGCTTCAGTCCATAAATGGAACGCTGAAGTTTGCATACTTTATCAGCATCCTTAGGATCGACAAAACCTTCGGGTTGCATCATATACAACTCTTCATCAATGTTGCCATTGAGGAAAGCAGTCTTGACATCCATCGCCATATTTCATAATCATGAAACGCGCAGCAATTGCTAATAAAATCCGAATGGACTTATACATCGCTACGGAGAGAAAGTCTCATCGTAGTCAACCTTGAACTTGTCGAAAACCTTTGCGACAAGCCGTGCTATAGACGGTAACATTACCATCCGCGTGTTTTCTTCTTGAAGATCCATTTGCACTCAACGGCCTTTCGTCGCTAGGAGGTCCACCAAAGTCCATACTTGGTTTTCATGGATCCCAATTCGGATTTCATGGCTTCTAGCCATTTCTCGTAGTCTGGGCTCATTATCTTCCTCATAGTTCGTAGGTTCACTATCTTCTACTAACAAGACAGTCAAGACAGGGTTGCCGTACCACTCGGGAGGGCACGCGACCTTGTCGACTGCGACGCTCGATGCTTGACATCGTCCAAGCTTCATGATCCTTGTCATTAGCTTCCTCTATTGTTGGTGAAGGCCTTTGGAACAATTTCAGTCTTCTACTCTCCAATTCAAGAGAAGGTTCAATAACCTCGTCTAGCTCTACTTTCATCCCACTCACTTCTTTCGAGAGAAACTCCTTCTCAAGAAAGGAACCGTTCTTTGCGACAAACACTTTGCCTTCGGTTCTGTGATAGAAGGTATACCCAATAGTTTCCTTAGGGTATCCTATGAAGACGCATTTCTCCGCTTTGAGTTCGAGCTTGTCCGGCATCAACTTCTTGACGTAAGCTTCGCATCCCCAAACCTTAATAAAAGACAACTTAGGTTTAGCACCAAACCACAGTTCATACGGTGTCGTTTCAACGGATTTAGATGGTGCCCTATTTAAAGTGAATGCAACGGTTTCTAATGCATAACCCCAAAATGATAACGGCAAATCAGTAAGAGACATCATCGATCGGACCATATCTAATAGGGTTTGGTTCCGGCGTTCAGATACACCATTGCGTTGTGGTGTTCCGGGTGGCGTGAGTTGTGAAACGATTCCACTTTCTTTAAGATGCGTGAGAAAATCATAACTCAAATATTCGCCCCCACGATCGGATCGTACAAACTTAATCTTTCTGTTACGATGGTTCTCCACTTCATTCTGAAATTCTTTGAACTTTTCAAACGTTTTAGATTTATGTTTCATTAAATAGATATACCCATATCTACTTAAGTCATCGGTAAAAGTGAGAAAATAGCGATATCCACCGCGTGTCGAAACACTCATCGGTCCGCATACATCGGTATGTATGATTTCCAACAAGTCCGTTGCTCGCTCCATCATGCCGGAGAACGGGTTTTGATCATCTTGCCCATGAGGCATGGTTCGCATGTGTCAAATGATTCAAAATCAAGAGACTCCAAAGTCCATCGAATGGAGTTTCTTCATGCGCTTTACACCAATATGACCTGAGCAGTGCCACAAATAAGTAGTATTATCACTATCTACTTTGCATCTCTTAGCCTCAATGTTATGGATGTGTGTTTCATCCCTTTCGAGATTTAGAAGAAATAAACCATTCACAATAGGTGCATGACCATAAAAGATGTTACTCATACAAATAGAACAACCATTATTCTCCGATTTAAATGAATAACCGTCTTGCAATAACCAAGATCTAGAAATAATGTCCATGCTCAACGCAGGCACATAATAACATTTATTGAGGTTTAAAACTAATCCCGAAGGTAAAACTAAGGAGAGCGTGCCGACGGCCATCACATCAACTCTTGATCCGTTGCCAACGCGCATCGTCACCTCATCCCTCGCAAGCCGCCGTCTATTCCGTAGCTCCTGTTTCGAGTTACAAATATTAGCAACTGAACCGGTATCAAATACCCAGGCACTACAACGAGGGCTAGTAAGGAAAACATCAATAACATGTATATCAAATATACCTTTGATGGTGCCAGCCTTCTTGTCCGCTAAGTACTTCGGACGATTATGCTTCCATGACCCTTGTCCTTGCAATAGAAGCACTTCGATGTCGGCTTAGGACCAGACTTGAGCTTCTTCTTAGCAGGGGCAGTGCGCTTGCCGCTGCCCTTCTTGAAGGGCTTCTTTGCCCCCTTACCTTTCTTGAAGGTGAGCTTGTTGACCATCAACACATGATTATCCTTTTTGATGTCCACTTCATGCCTTGACTTTGCGAAGAGCTCGGTGATCGTATCGATGGAACCAATCTGATTATGAGTCACTACAAAACTTTTGTAGCTCGGAGGAGTGATTGCGAACCTCAATCTTGAGCTCCTCTGGAATCGTGCATTCCAGTTGCTCAAGCATTGAGTGTAGCTGTCATCTTAATGGCGTGCTCACTAACGGAACTCCCTTCCTCCATCTTGCGGTTAAAGAACTTCTCGGAGATCTCATATCTCTCGAGCGGGCTGAGTCTGAAACATGGTTTTCAGCTCTTGAGAATCTCAAAGGGCCGGGATAGTCTTCAAAACGATTTTGAAGTTCCGGTTCCATAGCAAACAACATGGTGCTCTTAATCACACCATAATCATCTTTCTTGATGATGACAGCTTTCTCATCGGTAGCAGATTGCTGAGGTCACCTAACGCTTTCCCAAGGACATAGTCCTTCCGCCGAGAGAGAATGATTCTTAGATTGCGGAACCAATTGGTGAAGTTAGACCCATTGTTTCTAAGCTTTTCCTTCTCGCAAAAGCGTTGAAGTTGACGTTGGACTTAGCCATTTGATCTACAATATTTGCAAGTACAAATTAGACTATGTTCATGATAACTAGTTCAACTTTTAATCAAATTACTAGATGAACTCCCACTAAATTCAACATCCCTCAAGTTGTTTAGTGAACACGATCCAAATTCACCACACCTAATCCGATCTTCACGAGAAGAGATGTGGTTTCAATGGTGGACAGCGAAGTGTCGATCATATCATTCATATGACTCATGCTTAACCTTTCGGTTCATGTGTTCCGAGGTCATGTCTGTACATGCTAGGCTCGTCAAGTTAGACCCAAGTATTTCCGCGTGTGCAAAACTGGCTTGCACCCGTTGTATGTGAGCGTAGAGTCTATAGCACCCGATCATCACGTGATGCTTGTACCACGAACTTCATAGCGGTGCATACTTGGGAGAACACAGTTTTATCTTGATCTTTAAGTGAGGAATCATCTTATAATGCTACCGTCGCGATCTAAGCATGATAAGATACATAAAAGGATAAACATCACATGCATATAACTTTAATGTGACATGGTATAGCCAATCTTCGCACAATGATCTCCATCTTGTGCGTGCCGGCATGATCTCCATCACTCCACCATGATTGCCTCCACCACGAATAGCAACTACAACTATTGCTAACTACTTAGCGATAAAGTGAAACTATTACATGGCGCATAAGAAGTTGACACACAGGTCATACACAATTATAAAGACAACCATATGACTCCTGTCGGTTGTGTACTCATTGACATGCAAGTCGTGAAACATTACAAAACATGATCATCGCATACATTATACACATCACATCTTGGGCCATACCATATCACAGAAAACACTCCCTGCAAAAACAAGTTAGACGCCTCTACTTTGTTGTTGCATGTTTTACATGGCTTATGGCAGTAGATGCTAAGAACGATTCTTACCTACGGAAAGCCACAACGGTGATATTATGGTTGCCAAACTCCGGTGTTAATCCCATGACAACTATAGTGAGAGGCGGCATCCACCACATGTGTGGAACAAGCCACACGTCAAGTGCGAGCGGTCTCGCGAACGGCGTCGCGTAAGGTTGGCTGGACCGCTTCAATCTCACTATCCGCGTCATAAGAAGAACACAAAAAGAGGCTTGCAACAGAAAACATCAACGCCCGCAACAACCATGTTGCGTTACTCGTGAAACACATCTACGCATAGATCTAGCTCGATACCCCGAAAGGTTTCGCGGCATAGTAAATCAAAATTTTCTACGGATGCAAACAGAGGGAAAGCCAAGATCTAATCTAGGAGATGCAAACAACAAGAGATTGGATTAGATCTTCATACCCTTGAAGATTCGCACAGCGGAACGTTCGTCGGAACGTGGGTGATGTAGTCGTACTCGCTTCTCCTCCTCGTGATCCGATCCGACCTAGCACCACAAGTGGCGGTGCCTCCGTGAGATGCACACGTGCAGCACCTCGATGTCTCCTCCTTCCTCGGACCAGAAAGTATGGTGGAGAGACGGATTGGATCTATAACACGACGGCGTGGTGTATATGGTGGAGAATTTCTGCAGCAGGGCTTCGCCTACAAACAGTCGGGAGAGAGAGAGGAAGGGCAGCAGGGCGGCTAGGGTTGGAGGGGAAGGTGTGGGGTGGGGGGTGGTGCGCCCCCAGCCCTCTATATATAGATGGGTGGGCGCAGCCCTAGCCCCTCCCCCAAGCCAAGGCCGGCGGCCCCAAGGAGAAGGAGTGGGGGGCAAGAAAACCCCCCCTTCTAGAAGCTCTATCTCGAGTTTAAACCTCTCTTGGCCGGCTGGGCCCTATGGGGCCTTGTGCCCCTGGCCCAATGCGGCCAGGGCACTCCCTCATAGGCCCATGCCCCCTCCGGAAGGTGGGGCCACGTTGGTCCCCTTCCAGAAGGTTCTAGCAGCTTCCGGTACAATACCGATTAACCCGGAACAATTCCGAACTCCAAAAACTGCACTGCCTTATATGAATCTTATTCTCCGGACCATTCCGGAACCTCTCGTGATGTCCCGGATCCCATCCGAGACTCCGAAAAAATCTCATAAACCAATTATCCAATCTATCCTAGCGTCGAGACACGTTAAGTGTGTGACCCTGCGGGTTCGAGAATATGCAGACATGATCTTCTATCAATAATCAACGTGGGTGCGAAACCTATATTGACTCCCACAAATTCATCGATGATCATATCGGATGAACCACGATGCCAGGATTCAAGCAATCCCATATATATATTCCTCGTCTCGCGATATTTTACTTGCGAGATTCGATCGTCGATGCATCATACCTAGTTCAATCTCGTTCACGGCAAGTACTTTACTCGTTCGTAATCCGATATCACTTTGTGATTAACTCCTTAACCACATGCTTGCAAGCGGTGTTGATATCGACACCGAGTGGGCCCGAAGTATATCTCTCCGACTTGGGAGGGACAAATCCCATCTCGATACATACAACCCAACAGATACTTTCCGATCACCTGAGAGACACCTTTATGATCACCCTCTCATAGGATGACGTTTGATGTCCTCAAAGCTTTCTTCCGATACCAGGGAGTTGTATTATCTCATGATCTAAGGAATACAATATTTGACATAAGAAAAGCTTCGCAAAGACGAACACGATGACACGATCTAATTGCTTCTTAGTTTGGTCATCCATCATATCATTCCCCCAATGATATGATCTCATTATCAATTGACAACTCATGTCTATGGTTAGGAAACCTTAACCATCATTGATCAATGAGCTAGTCCATAGAGGCGTACTAGGGACACGGTGTTGTTCACAAACCACACAAGTATTAAAGTTTCCGCTTAATACAATTCTAGCATGGAATATAAACATTATCATGAACAAGAATTATAATAATAACATCTTTATTATTGCCTCTAGGGCATAATTCCAACACCTGGAACCATAAAACTGTTGGCAATAACTCATAAAAATGGCCATAAAACACAAAAACGATGAGTTTTTGTTCATAACACTCAAACATGTATCGGGTCTTAAGGTTGTTGTAAATCGCCCTAGAAACCCAAAACAGTGGGCAATAGCTCATGAAAACGGCCATACAACACAAAAACTTCAAGTCTTTAGTCATATCTCACAAAATGTAACGGGTCTTATAGGCCATGCAAATCCACATGGAATACAAAAACTATGGGCAATAACTCATGAAAGTGGTCATAAAACACGAAAACGACGAGTTTTTGGTAATAACTCTCCAACATGTATCGGGTTTTATGGTCGTTGTAAGTCGCCCTGGAACCTAAAACTATGGGCAATAGCTCATGGAACCGGCCATAAAACGTGAAAACGATGAGTTTTTGGTATAACTCTCAAACATGTATCGATTCCTATGGTCGTTGTAAATCGCCCTGCAACCCCAAAACAGTGGGCAGTAGCTCATGAATTTGGCCATAAAACGCAAAAACGACGAGTTTTTGGTCATATCTTTCAAACATGTATCGGGTCTTATGGGCCATGAAAATCGCCATGGAACCCCAAAAATGTGGGCAATAGCTCATGAAAACGGCCAGAAAATGATGAGTTTTTGGTCATATCTCTCGAACATGTATCAGAGTTTATGGTCATTGTAAATCGCCCTGGAACCCCAGAAGACTGGGCAATAACTCATGAAACGACCATAAAACATGAAATTGACGTGTTTCTGGTTATATCTTTGAAACATGTAACGGGTCTTACGGGCCATGCAAATCCGCCTGGAACACAAAAACTGTTGGCAGTAACTCATGAAAAGGTCCATAAAACACGAAAAGAACGAGTTTTTGTTCATAACTCTTAAACATGTATTGGGTCTTAAGGTTGCCCTAAATCGCCCTAGAACCATAAAACTGTGGGCAATAGCTCATGAAAACAACAATAAAACGCGAAAACTAAGAGTTTTGGGTCATATCTCTCAAACATTTATCGAGTATTACGATGGTCGTAAATCTCCCTAGAACCCCAAAACTATGGATAATAGCTCATGAAGACAGCCATAAAACATGAAAACGACGAGTTTTTATCCATGCCCTCAAACATGTAGCGGGGCTTATGGGCCATGGAAACCGCCCAAGAACCCCAAAACTGTGGGCAATAACTCATGAAAATGGCCATAAAATGCGAAAACGATGAGTTTTTAGTCATAACTCAAACATGTATCGGTTCTTACGGTGCTCGTAAATCGTCCTGGAAACACAAAATTATAAGCAATAACTCATGAAAATGGCCATAAACCTGAAAATAACAAGTTTTTGGTCATAACTCCTAAACATTTATTGGGTATTACGGTGGTTGTAAATCGCCCTAGAACCCCAAAAATGTGGGTAATAGCTCATGAAAACGTATGTAAAATGTGAAAATGACGAGTTTTTGGTCAAAACTCTCAAACATGTATTAGTTCATACGGCCATGCAACACCATGGAACTACAAAACTGTGGGCTATAACTCATGAAAACCACCATAAAGCGCGAAAACGACAAGTTTTTGGTCATAGCTCTAAAACATGTATATGATCTTACGGTCATTCTAAATCGCCCTAGAACACCAAAATTGTGGGCAATAGCTCATCAAAACGGTTATAAAACGTGAAAACAACAAGTTTTTGGTCATCCCTCAAACATGTATTGATTCTAGCAATCGTATTAAATCGACCTGGTACCACAAAACCATGGGCAATAGCTCATGAAAACAGCCATAAAACAAGAAAACGACGAGTTTTTAGCCATAAATCTCAAACATGTATCCGGTCTCATGGTTAATGTAAATCCATCTGGAATGCCAAAACTGTGGGTAATAACTAATGAAAACGGCCATAAAACGCGAAAACAATGACTTTTTGGTCATAACTCTCAAACATTTATTGGGTATTACGGTGGTCGTAGATCGCCCTAGAACCCTGAAAAAGTGGATAATAGCTCATGAAAACAGCCATAAAACACGAAAACGACGAGTTTTTCTTCATGCCCTCAAACATGTATCGGGGCTTATGGGCCATGCAAACCGCCAAGAACCCCAAAACTATGGGAAAATGCTCATGAAAATGGCCATAAATGCGAAAATGACGAGTTTTTAGTCATAACTCTCAAATATGTATCGGGTCTTACGGTGCTCGTAAATCGTCCTAGAACCGCAAAACTATAGGCAATAGGTCATGAAAATGGTCATAAACCCTGAAAACAACAAGTTTTTGTTCACAAATCACAAACATTTATTGGGTATTACGGTGGTTGTAAATCGCGCTAGAACCCCAAAATTGTGGTTGTAAATCTCTCAAACATGTAACGGGTCTTACGGGCCAGGAAAATGCACTTAGCTCCCCAAAACTATGGTCAATAACTCACGAAATTGGCCATCAAACACGAAAACGACAAGTTTTTGTTCATAACTCTCAAGCATGTATCAGTTCTTAAGGTTGCTGTAAATCGCCTAGGAACCATAAAACTGTGGACAATAGCTTATGTAAACGGCCATAAAACGTAAAAACAACGAGCTTTTAGTCATATCTCTCAAAGATGTAATGGGACTTACAGGCCATGCAAATCCGTCCGGAACCATAAAACTGTTGGCAATAACTCATAAAAATGGCCATAAAACACGAAAACGACGAGTTTTTGTTCATAACACTCAAACATGTATCGGGTCTTAAGGTTGTTGTAAATCGGCCTGGAACCCCAAAACAGTGGGCAATAGCTCATGAAAACGGCCATTAAACACAAAAACTTCAAGTTTTTAGTCATATATCTCAAAATGTAACGGGTCTTATAGGCCATGCAAATCCGCCTAGAATACAAAAACTGTGGGCAATAACTCATGAAAATGGTCATAAAACACGAAAACGACGAGTTTTTGGTAATAACTCTAAAACTTGTATCGTTTTTTACGGTCGTTGTAAGTCGCCCTGGAACCCAAAAATGTGGGCAATAGCTCATGAAACCGGCCATAAAACATGAAAACGATGAGTTTTTTGTATAACTCTCAAACATGTATCGGTTCTTACGGTCGTTGTAAATCGCCCTAGAACCCCAAAACAGTGGGCAATAGCTCATGAATTTGGCCATAAAACGCCAAAACGACGAGTTTTTGGTCATATTTTTCAAACATGTATCAGGTCTTATGGGCCATGAAAATCTCTATGGAACACCAAAAATGTGGTCAATAGCTCATGAAAACAGCCAGAAAACACGAAAACGGCAAGTTTTTGGTCATATCTCTCGAACATGTATCGGATCTTACGGTCATTGTAAATCACCATGGAACCCCAGAAGAGTGGGCAATAACTCATGAAAACGACCATAAAACGCGAAAACGACGTGTTTCTGGTCATATCTCTCAAACATGTAACGGGCCTTACATGCCATGCAAATCCGCCTGGAACACGAAAACGACGAGTTTTTGTTCATAACTCTCAAACATGTATCGGGTCTTAATATTGCTCTAAATCGCCCTAGAACCATAAAACTTTGGGCAATAGCTCATGAAAACGACAATAAAACGCGAAACTACGAGTTTTGGGTCATAACTCTCAAACATGTATCGGGTCTTATGGTCGTCGTAAATCGCCCTGGAACCCCAAAACAGTGGGCAATAGCTCATGAAAACGGCCATAAAATGCAAAAACTTCAAGTTTTTATTCATATCTCTAAAAATGTAACGGGTCTTATGGGCCATGCAAATCCGCCTGGAATACAAAAACTCTGGGCAATAACTCATGAAAATGGTCATAAAACACGAAAACGACAAGTTTTTGGTAATGACTCTCAAACATGTATCGGATTTTTTGGTCGTTGTTAATCGCCCTGGAACCGAAAATAATGGGTAATAGCTCATGAAACCGGCCATAAAACGTGAAAACGATGAGTTTTTGGTATAACTCTCAAACATGTATCGGTTCTTACGGTCGTTGTAAATCGCCCTAGAACCCCAAAACAGTGGGCAATAGCTCATGAATTTGGCCATAAAACGCAAAAACGATGAGTTTTGGGTCATATCTTTCAAACACGTATCGGGTCTTATGGGCCATGAAAATCGTCATGGAACCCCAAAAATGTGGGCAATAGCTCATGAAAACGGCCATAAAACGACGAGTTTTTGGTCATATCTCTCGAACATGTATCGGATCTTATGGTCATTGTAAATCGCCCTGGAACCCCAGAAGACTGGGCAATAACTCATGAAAAGGACCATAAAACGTGAAATCGACGTGTTTCTGGTCATATCTCTCAAACATGTAACGGGTCTTACGGGCCATGCAAATCCGCCTGGAACACAATAACTGTTGGCAGTAACTCATGAAAAGGTCCATAAAACACGAAAACAACGATTTTTTGTTCATAACTCTTAAACATGTATCGGGTCTTAAGGTTGCTCTAAATCGCCCTAGAACCAAAAAACTGTGGGCAATAGCCTATGAAAACGACAATAAAACACGGAAACTAAGAGTTTTGGGTCATATCTCTCAAACATGTATCAGGACTTACGGTCGTTGTAAATCGCCCTGGAACGCCAAAACAGTGGGCAATAGCTCATGAATTTGGCCATAAAACGCAAAAATGATGAGTTTTTGTTCATATCTGTTAAACATTTATCGGATCTTATGGGCCATAAAACTCAACATGGAACCCCAAAGGCAATAGCTCATTAAAATGGCCAGAAAACACAAAAATGACGAGTTTTTTCATAACTCTCAAACATGTATCGGGGCTTAAGGTCATTGTAAATTGTCCTAGAACCCAAAATTGTGGACAATAGCTCATGAAAAGGGCCATAAAACGTGAAAACTAAGAGTTTTTAGTCATATATCTCAAACATGTAACGGGTCTGACATGCCATGCAAATCCGCCTAGAACCCAAATTGTTGGAAATGTCTCATGAAAAGATCCATAAAACATGAAAACGACAAGATTTAGTTCATAACTCTCAAACATCTAGCGGGTCTTAAGGTTGCTGTAAATCGCCCTGGAACCATAAAACTGGGAGAAATAGCTCATGAAAACGGCCATAAAACGCGAAAACTACGAGTTTTGGGTCATATCTCTTAAACATGTATCGGGTCTTACGGTCGTTGTAAATCACAATGGAATGCCAAAATAGTGGGCGATAGCTTATGAATTTGGCCATAAAACGTGAAAATGGTGAGTTTTTTGTCATATCTCTCAAACATGTATCAGGTCTTATGGGCCATGAAACTCGCCATGGAACCCCAAAAATATGGGCAATAGCTCATGAAAGCGGCCAGAAAACACGAAAACCGCGAGTTTTTGTCATAACTCTCAAACATGTATCGGGTCTTAAGGTCGTTGTAAATTTTCCTATAACCCCAAAACTATGGGCAATAGCTCATGGAAACGACCATAAAACGCGAAAACGACAAGTTTTTGGTTATAACTCTCAAACATGTAACGGGTCTTACGGGCCATGCAAATCCGCCTAGAACCGAAAAACTATGGGCAATAACTCACGAAAATGTCCATTAACACGAAAACAAGTTTGTGTTCATAACCTCAAACATATACGGGTCTTAAGGTTCTTGTAAGTCGCCCTGGAACCATAAAACTGTGGACAATAGCTCATGAAAACAGCAATAAAACGCGAAAACTACGAGTTTTAGTCATATCTCTCAAACAAGTAACGGCTCTTACAGGCCAAGCAAATCTGCCTGGAACCCCAAAACAATGGGCAATAACTCATAAAATTGGCCATAAAACACGTGACGAGTTTTTGGTCGTAACTCTTAAACATGTATCATGTCTTATGGTAGTTGTAGTTCTTCCTAGAACCCCAAGACATTGGGCTATAGCTCATGAAAACGGTCATAAAGCGCGAAAACTATGAGTTTTTTGCCATATCTATCATACATGTAGCGGGTATTATAGGCCATGCAAATCCGCCTGGAACCCAAAAACGGTGGGAAATAACTCATGAAAATAGCTTATTAAAAAAGCCATAAAACGCTAAAACGATGAGTGTTTTGTCAGATATCTCAAACATGTATCGGGTCTTACAGTCATTGTAAATTGACCTAAAACCCCAAAATAGTGGGCAATAGCTCATTTTGGCCATAAAACGTGAAAACGATGAGTTTTTGGTCATATCTCTCAAACATGTATTGGACCATGAAAATCGGCCAGGAACCCAAAATAGTGGGCAATAGCTCATGAAAACAGCCATAAAATGCGAAATCTCTGAGTTTTGGGTCATATCTCTCAAACATGTATCTGGTCTTATGGTCATTGGAAATCGCCCTAGAACACTAAAATTGTGGTCAATAGCTCATGAAAACGGTCATAAAACGTGAAAACAACAAGTTTTTGGTCATCCCTCAAACATGTATTGATTCTAACTATCGTCGTAAATCGCCCTGGTACCATAAAACCGTGGGAAATAGCTCATGAAAACATCCATAAAACAAGAAAATGAAGATTTTTTAGCCATAACTCTGAAACATGTATCGAGTCTCATGGTGATTGTAAATCTATCTGGAATGCCAAAACTGTGGGCAATAACTCATGAAAATGGCCATAAAACGCGAAAACAACGAGTTTTTGGTCATAACTCTCAAACATTTATCGAGTATTACGATGGTCGTAAATCGCCCTAGAACCACTAGTGGAAACAGCCCCAGGTGTCCCGGTTGGTAAGGGCATTGAGTCCCGGTTACCCAACCGGGACGGGGCAATCGGGACTAAAGCCCCAACCTTTAGTCCCGGTTGCCCCACCAACCGGGACAAAAGGGCGTACACTTGGCCGCGCAGGCGAGGGTAGGAGCAACCGTCGGTTCGTAACCTAACCGGGACAAATAACCTCTATCGCGCGGAGATTTGACACATTCTGCGTGGCAGAAGAATTCATTTGGCAACTTTTGTTGTCGCGGCAAGATTTTGGCCACTTTTGTGCCGCAAGAGAATTCATTTATGTTGTTTTATTTTTTATTTAGTGTTTTGCACTCATCAATGAAGGAACCATTATATTACACAAGATCATCATGACAATATAGATCCAAGTGTCGAACATATTACATTCGATACACGGATCGAATTCATGCACTACATACAAAATAAGATCTTTGTACAATCCCTATTGTTTATACACACCCGAATAGTATTCTCCTTTTGGGTTTAGGACTTCTGCATCCAAGCATCCCGGCAATTCCTCCTGAATTGCTCGTACGCGATCCTTTGGCAGAAGACCGTCCCGTAGACGTTCGATCTGATTTAAAAAATGAGTCAACCTATATGAATGAAACTAAACACAATTTGATGGTAATTAAAAACTATAGAAATTGTTTATATACGTGGAGTTGCTCTAAATTTCTGCCCTTCTCACAGCACGTCTTACGGATGAACTCACAAATATAGTATCCACATAAATTGTTCCCTGGTCCCTGCGTCGGGCACTTTACGAGAACAGAGTTCAATCAAAAAAAATCAAGCATGATAATAACAGTATCAAAACTAGAATCAAAGAGATGCGCGGATATAGCTAGTGGTGCTTACATCTAGTGGTTGAAATGTAAGCTCCTCTTTCTAAACACCCCTAGCCTTGTTGGTGAACCGTTTCCAAGCGCTGCCTGGCGAAGAAAATGAATAAAAAAAGTTATTAATTACTTGATATCATAAAATTCACGAATGTTGCCGATATAATGTCGTAATGATTAGAATTACCGGTGGAGAAGCATCTGCATGTCCTTCCACAACTCAAGGGGTTTATGTTTCGAGTGCATGGCTAGTACACGCCCTTTGTCAAGTTGAATGATTAACAGAATATAGTGGAAGCTGCGCATGCATAACTAATCAATTATACTTAACATCGAGTAAGCGAAATAGAAAGTGTATACAAGACAATAACACTCACTCGAAGTTGTAAGGAAATAGTATTTCCCTTCTGGTTTCTTGAAACCTTAACGCGTGTACGATATTATCCTCCGTATCCTGGGGGTTTGTTTTGAGATTAGCTTGATGAACCCAATATGGGCCAATGAACCCAATGTTATAGATTTGTCCTCTGCTGCATTCGATAATCTTCATTCTGCATATTATAGCATGATTATATACATGCAATAAACGAGGTGAGATAGCTAGAGACTAAATTAATTACACAATTAGTACTTACAAACAATAGGCACTGATGATCGATTTGTCCAAGGCGTCTTGATTGAATAATTGAAATAGTTCATCAAATTCAATGGATATCATGTCATCTATTTCTTTCCCATAATGCTTTTTTGTAACCCTCAGCATTATCCAGTTAGCTCCGGCCTTTGTGGCATGCATGTACCAGTTATGCGATCTTCGCATTTTTGTTGGAAGATTATTTACCTCCTCAGGTTTGACGACAGGTTTGCCGTACTGGTATTTGTATGCTACTTCACACATGAGGAAGTACTCTAACTGGGATAAGTACTGGGCAATACTCATACCTTGAGCAGCGGAAGCTTCTCAGACAGTAACTACCAGTATCATCTTGCTCTTGACCATATTTGCTCGACCCACATTGGTATGGGAAATCACCTTGAGAGGCGCAAAGCATTTTCTTGTTCTCAGCTGGGCAGCAGATTTCGCTTGCATCGATCGCTCTTCGAGGCTTGTTGTGCCACATGTGACTTGAGAATAGAACGCTCATAGTCTGATGACAGCTTTGGCTCGGGTTGCTGAAGAGTCTTTAGCATTTTGAACACTCGGGCGTTTTCTTCTTTGGTGTTGGGGAACTCTGGCTCTTTCGACCTCCTCAACTTAGCGAAAAACGTTGTCGTTTCCACATCAACGATAGCTGTAGTCTCCTCTTCGGTACAGTCATAAGCTCTCTTGGGAGGAACATTTGGTACTTTTGGAAGAGGATTTTGTTTACGTTTCGGTGATCGCTTACCACGACGGAGAGTAGCGGTGGTACGCTTACGCTTTTTATCCTGAGGCGCCGGAGATGGCTGCAGCGGCGATGGCTGCCGCGGCGATGGCTGTGCCGGAGAGTGGTGAGGAGACGGAGACGGGTGAGGCGCCGGAGCCGGGTGAGGCGACGAAGACGGCTGCCGCGGCAGCGACGACCTCGCTGGAGACGGGTGAGGCGCCGGTGAAGATGGCCTTGGTGTGTGATTTGGAAGCACGATACATTCCTTTGGCCATAGAATGGTGACGTTTGTTGCTTCTCCCAGTTCAGTCACATCCCCTTCACCTGCAGGGTAGTCAAGCTTCAAAACTTCAAAGGTGGGCATGATTTCATCCACCCCGATAGCAGCGTAGCCCTATGGAACCGGACAACAGTGGTAAGTTGATGTGGGTCCAAATGGTAAGGCATAGCCGACCGCCACCTTCATTGATATGTTAACAACTTTGAAATGTAGCTCACAGTGTGTCATCTGTGTAATATCATCAACTTGGTAGCCAACAGGAGCCATCGTCGGTGCACCATCGTCATCGTCATTGTAATCACCCGGGACCTCGGTGGAAGCCACACTGCTTTTTCGATTATTCAATAGGCCGGTAGCATTGAATGCAGGTTCTACCACCATGTGCTGCATGAGATGGGCCGGTAGTACTTTGCTCTCTAAGTATGTTAATTTGATCTTGTTGTTGCTTTATTCGTTCTTCAATTATACGCATTCGCTCTTTCTGAATATTTGCCTCAACTTCCACCTTGTCCTTTCTCCTCTTACGGCTTCTATCAGGATATTTCTTCCTCTCTTCGGGAAACCCAGTGCTCCATGGTTTGGAGCCTATTGTGCCTCGTGTTCGTCCATCATGTTCCTTATTTCCAAGGGCGAGTGTGAGCTCATCATTCTCTCTATCGGGAATGAAGTCCCCATCTTTAATAGACTGTACTGCTTTTCTCATCTTCTCGATTGGCAAGGGGTCTTCTTTATGTCGTATGTTATATATACACTTCCCTTCCGAGTCCAACGTTCCCCCATGCCCGTAAAACCAATTCCTTGCACGTTGGATCCAATCGTCTGTCTCTAGGATGATCTTTTTAGCACGCAGTTCATCCTCAAGTTTCTTCCACTTAGGAATGCCAGCCCTGTAGCCACCTTGCCCCATAGTATGATGATACTTCTTGTTAGCAGCATTCAGCTTATTCGTTGTAGACATTTTCTTAGATTTTTTTGATGTCTTGTAATTCACAAACTCAGCCCAGAATGGTTTTATCTTCTCAAACTGGATCTTCTTGAAATCCGGAGTCTACTCTTGCACGACATAGTCAAGGTGCAATCTTTTCTTCCAGTTGGTGAAACACTGGGCCATCTTCTTCATAGCCCACTCCCTGACCTTAGCCTCCATGGCTCGCGCATGTTCTAAGGTGTCCTCAACTGGATCCTCCGCATTTGGATCCAGCTCTATCTTCGGTAGTTTGAAATTAACCATGAGCCTCTTCCATAGTAAATCTTTGGCCACGGTAGGGAGAAATAAAGACGTTCCCTCTTCTTCCGCATCAGCAGGCCTATTCCAATTTCGAATGGTGATCGGGATGAAGTCCCTAACGATTACTCCGCATTGTGCCACAAATTTGTTTGCGACAACTTCAGGAGCAATCGATTTTCCGTCTTCACCGATATCTTCGATCCTGAACCTCTCATGGTCTTCCAACTTTTTGGTTGGGCCTCGTCCGCTCTTTTCAGTAGATTTCTTCGATCCGGAGGGCTAAAATAAGAAAGATCGTCATTACTATTTCTATATAGATAGCAGATGATTAATTAATGAATTAATTATATTACATGCACCTCGTCGGAGCGGTCGTCTTCTCGATCACACAAGGCATCGCCTTCTCCCTCGCGGAAGGCATCACCTTCAACCTCAAACAAGTCGTCTCTCCCGGAAAAAACAGGATCACCCTCACCGGAGTTGTTCAAAAACGTCGTCTAAATTCTCTTCCCCGCGGATCACACCTTGGATCAACTCTTCCTTTTCTTCGTCTCTGTCGTGTGGGTCCATATTTTCTGCATAGGTGGAAAAAGGGATAAGTCAAAGCGGCTAAGGGAGAATGTTAGGTACGGTTTTGAGAGATATAAACCTTAATTCGGATAAACCCTAATATATACATACAAAATAATAAAAATGAATTTACAATATCAGAAACCCTAATTCGGAGAAACCATCGGGCTCGGATCCTATCGCGAAGAACCAATACCAGAAAGAAAGGCGGCAATCAATCAACCCTCGGGTTCGGGATGCCCTGGCGAGGACACACCGGCTAACCCTAGGTGCAACATCGATTCAACTAGGGTCTATGACAACTAATATCATGGCTAAGAATCTACAATACGATGGCTATCAAGAAATCTTCGATCTTCGATGGTGTTGACCTCGGTCTTTGATCTCGATCTCGTATTCTACCGCGAAGAACCGAACACCGGAAAGAGAGGGGAACAATCAACACATGGCATCAATGCAATGATCAAATAAGGATGATGATATGACAAGTTAATTTGTATTGAAAAGTAACCCTAAGACATGCTCGGCAATTTAAACGGGGTTCCGAGGGGTGAAAACCCTAACTCGGCAAAACTTCAGAGTATATGAGAGGGTTTGATTTTGTTCTCTGATTAAACTTGTCTTGAAAGTTGTTGAACAATGCATGATTATAGGTTAAATAGTTAGATCTCATTTTTCTAAACATTTTGATATATTATTTGTATTTTCTGAGTTATAAATAATTAATTATTGAATTTACAATATTATATCAATTTCTGGATTTAATTAAACCATTTCTGAATTTAAACAAAACAGAAAACATTTTACACCGAGGCCACTACTAGCCATAGTGGCTGACAGAGGGGCCCGTGGCCACCTCAGCCTCCACGCAGGCAGGTGGGACCTGGACCAGGGATTGACGGGTGGACCTGGACCAGGCCACTGCTAACCTGCACCGCCGAGGCACCTAGCCTCTGAGGCTGGCAGGTGGGACCGGGGCCACGCGGGCACCATGCGGTAGCCACATGAGCACCACATCACCACGACGGCGGCGGCGGTGGTCGTGGCGACCCTAGAAGCGCGACGGACTGCGGCTATGCGGCGTTGAACCGGTGTAACGGCGAACGATATAGGCGGCGCGCTCCTATTTGGTAGCCGGAGCTACGTCTACGGCGGTGGTGGCCGGCGGCGCCGAGGATAGAGCAAACAAGAGAGGGAGAAAGGAAGGAAGGGTCCTAGAGGACGGTGGCTCACCTGGCGGTGGTGGGTCGGGAAGCACGGCGAGTTGAATCGGGCGATGGACGGCGGCGAACCTCGTCGGTTGGGGAAGAAATCGTCGAGGGCGGGCGTTTCGAGCCCTTCGCTTGCGACGAGGAGGCAATGGGGCAGACGGACGGAGGCGATGGTGTGGCGGCGGCGAGCTCGGGCAACCTGCCGGCGTCATCGGGCTTTCCTGTGCGCGCGTAGGTGAGAAGCAGAGAAGTGAGATGGGGAAGAAGAAGAGAAGGCGTCGATTATAAAAGGCCTTTTGTCGGTTGGTGGCTCAGCAGGACTAAAAATCATACGTCCCGGTTGGAGCCACCAATCGGGACGTATACTCCACCTTTTTTTCATCAGCCCAAGGGGCGCGCGCAGGGGTCTTTAGTCCCGGTTGGTAGCTCCTACCGGGACGTATGACCCTGTTTTAAAAAAAATCAGGAATTTTCTCTCTTCCCGCCTTATTTTTTATTTTGGGGTTTAAATTTGTAATGTTTTTTAAATGATAATTACTTTGGAATTTAGAAAAACTTTAAACATAAAAAGTGTTTGAATTTGAATAAATAATTCAAAACCATTTTCTGTTTTTAAAAATAATTAATGTAACCATTTAAACTATGAACCATTTAAAATTAAAAATGAATTAACTTATATTTTTGAATATTAATTTGGAATTTAGAAAAACTTTAAACATAAAAAGTGTTTGGATTTGAATAACTAATTCAAAACCATTTTCTGTTTTTAAAAATAATTAATGTAACCACTTAAAATTAAAAATGAATTAACTTATATTTTTTGAATATTAATTTGGAATTTAGAAAAACTTTAAACATAAAAAGTGTTTGAATTTGAGTAAATAATTCAACACCATTTTATGTTTTTAAAAATAATTAATGTAACCTTTTAAACTATGAACAATTTAAAATTAAAAATGAATTAACTTATATTTTTTGAATATTAATTTGGAATTTAGAAAAACTTTAAACATAAAAATTGTTTGGATTTGAATAACTAATTCAAAACCATTTTCTGTTTTTAGAAATAATTAATGTAACCATTTAAAATTAAAAATGAATTAACTTGTATTTTTTGAATACAAATTTGGAATTTAGAAAAACTTTAAACACAAAAAGTGTTTGGATTTGAATAACTAATTCAAAACCATTTTCTGTTTTTAATTTGGATTTGAATTACCTTATATTTTTAGATATTAATGGGTGGGAAAAAAGGACGGGAAATAATGGGCGGCAAGAAAATTTTATTAGGATAGAAATGGAATTAAAGTACATAACGCAACTAACACAAAGTTACATAAAGCACGACTGAAGATTAAGATACATAGAAGAACTGAAAATTAAGATACATGGCCAGATTAAGCCACAATCGGCCGAACTTGTTTTGCAATGTTGGAGTGATTCAGTCATGCTCCTGCCTACACCTATAATACTCTCCACTATATTCGTCGTACTCGCCACGGCCGTCATCGCTGTTGTCATCGGGGTCGCCGTAGTTGAACCTTAAAGGCCGAGTACGAGTGGGCTAGACTTGAGGGTAGCGCAGGCGGGGGTTAGAGTTGGCGGCCGTGTCATAGGCCATGACGCTCTGGAGAGTCCGGCCGCGCCACCACAGCCGACGGCCGGCCTCGTTGAAGTTCGGAGGAGGTGGGCCGTCCTCCTCGTGCCTGGCGAGCACCCTCTCACGCCGATCCCCGAAGAAGGCTTCCCAAGTCGGGACATAGTCGGGATGCCAGTTGGGATTCCTCCGCTGCTCCGGCGTGAGCTCGAAGTAGTAGTGGTTCGTGATGGCCATCCGGCGCGCCACACCTAGAGACGGGAGGAACTGCACGCCTCGGCGCTCAAGATCTAGCCGACGGGGACGCAGCCCGTGAGCAAGGTGGTAGTTCGAGGCACAAAGCACCTCCGCCTCCCTGGGGGTTAGTCGTATGGTGGAAGCCATGGGATAGAGTGATGAGGTTGCAGATATGAGTCTAGAGATGTGCAATGACAATGGAGGCCAATCCTACATATATGTACTGAGAAATGGCGGGAAGAAAACTGTGGGAAGAAATGGCGGGAAGAAATGGCGGTTTAGGGTTTAGGGTTTTGTGAAGGTTTTTTCGAGCATCGTTAGAACTTGCATTGGATCTCTGAAGAAACCACATATTATGAGTCTAAAAATGATTTTTTCAAAAAATCACGGGCGTTAGATCATGTACCTGTAGTACAAACCGGACCCACTTCCTACCGATTCGGCGGACATTTGTCCTTTTTACCTGGGATAGACGAAAAGGTTTGAGATGTCCCGGTTGGGAGATAGTCCATGTAAGGTGGTCTAGTATTTTAGAAAAATGGGACGGTAGCATTCTGAAACAGCATTTTGGTGGTTACTTCACAAAACGGCCCGTTTTTTGCGCTCGGAAAATGGAAAATGGCTTTTCCGTGCGACGAAAACGAAAACTTCCTCCTGCAACATTGTTCTCCATACCAATTTCCACATGCATGCATAATATGGGAACATCATCACAAACTATGCCGTGATTCAGCACATAACATCGGTCATTTGGACCGAAAGCCATGAAACCTCGAACATGATAGGTCATTTTGTGAAGGTTTTTTTGAGAAATGATCAATATACCAAGTATGGTATTTTTCCTTGCAACTATGTCACCTAATATGACACCATGTGAAGGATTTACATTGTTTGGATTTTTTTTTGAATTTCTAACTATGGTCGAACCGGCGTGCATGAAGATAGGGGACGAGCATCGTTAGAACTTGCATTGGATCTCTGAAGAAACCACATATTGCGAGTCTAAAAATGATTTTTTCAAAAAATCACGGGCGTTATATCATGTACCTGTAGTACAAACCAGACCCACTTCCTACTGATTCGGCAGACATTTGTCTTTTTTACCCGGGATGGACGAGAAGGTTTGAGATGTCCCGGTTGGGAGATAGTCCATGTAAGGTGGTCTAGTATTTTAGAAAAATGGGACGGTAGCATTATGAAACAGCATTTTGGTGGTTACTTCATAAAACGGCTCATTTTTTGTGCTCGGAAAATGGAAAATGGCTTTTTCGTGCGACGAAAAAGAAAACTTCCTCCTGCAACATTGTTCTCCATACCAATTTCCACATGCATGCATAATATTGGCACAACATCACAAACTATGCCGTGATTCAGCGCATAACATCGGTCATTTGGACCGAAAGCCATGAAACCTCGAACATGATAGGTCATTTTGTGAAGGTTTTTTTAGACATGATCAATATATCAAGTCTGGTATTTTTCCTTGCAACTATGTCATATAATATGACACCACTCGAAGGATTTACATTGTTCGGATTTATTTTGAATTTCCTATGCCCGTTTTGAATTTTTTGAATTTCTAACTATGGTCGAACCAGCGTGCATGAAGATAGGGGACGAGCATCGTTAGAACTTGCATTGGATCTCTGAAGAAACCACATATTGCGAGTCTAAAAATGATTTTTTTTTTAAATCAAGGGCGTTAGATCATGTACCTGTAGTACAAACCGGACCCACTTCCTACCGATTCGGCAGACATTTGTCTTTTTTACCCGGGATAGACGAAAAGGTTTGAGATGTCCCGGTTGGGAGATAGTCCATGTAAGGTGGTCTAGTATTTTAGAAAAATGGGATGGTAGCATTCTGAAACAGCATTTTGGTGGTTACGTCACAAAATGACCCGTTTTTTGCGCTCGGAAAATGGAAAATGGCTTTTCCGTGCGACAAAAAGGAAAACTTCCTCCTGTAACATTGTTCTCCATATCAATGTCCACATGCATGCACAATATGGGCACAACAACATTGATAGGTTCATCTTTAGTCCCGGTTGGAGGGATTTCGGCAGGCTAGGCCAGGCAGCACTAATGATAGGGGTGAGTGTCGACATTATGTCGTGCGGTGTGTACCTTGTCCCGGATGGTGTCACCAACCGGGACTAAAGATGAACCTTTAGTCCCGGTTGGAGACACCAACCGGGACAAAACACGAGTCAGCAGTAACAATAGGGGTGAGTGTCGACATTATGTCGTAAGTGTCATCACTATGCCGAGCTGCTTGTACTATAAATAGGCATCCTTGTGAGTCCAGTCCTCCAGCCAGATTGAGGCATTTCCAATATGGTTTTCGAGAGAAGGGACACCACTACGACCAGTTTCAGGGAGATGCCGCCGGATACCAGTCCTCCGGCATCTCCAAGAAACTGGTCATAGAGGCACTCCCTAACATGTGAAATTAGTTAGCTCCCAGGAGTATTGATCTAGTTAGAGAAGTTACAAGCTGCAAGATGGCGTGAGAGAGTAGGGACACCACTACGACCAGTTTCAAGGAGATGCCGCCGGATCCCAGTCCTCCGGCATCACCAAGAAACTGGTCATAGAGGCACTCCCTAATATGTGAAATTAGTTAGCTCCCAGGTGTATTGATCTAGTTAGAGAAGTTACAAGCTGCAAGATGATGTGCGAGAGTAGGGACACCACTACGACCAGTTTCAGGTAGATGCCGGATCGATCCTCAAGATCTCCACGAAACTGGTCATAGAGGCACTCCCTAATATGTGACCATGCGCGTTTGGAGATCAGATCTTAATGGTAAGTACGAATCTGGATAACTTCTTCATAGTTCAGGAAAGTCGTTCTATGAATCGGGACTAAAGGCCCCCTTTAGTCCCGGTCCAGCCACAAAATGGGACTAACACTCAAGACATTTATTAATATTAAAAACCGAGACTACAAAAACGGGACAAACATCATAAGATATCCTGGCCAGACATGAACTAGAGTTCACAATATGAGCATGAACTTCTTGGCATATGTCCTTCCTTATGATCGCTTCAGACGTAACCATGGAGCATCTTCTTTACTTAACGGAATGCTTGGGTCAGTTTTCACTGTGAAGGGCGGAATTTCATCAAATTTATTATAATCTTCTGACATGTATGTCTTGTCCTCGATTCCCACGATGTTTCTTTTCCCTGAAAGAACTATATGACGCTTTGGCTCATCATATGATGTATTTGTTTGCATATTTTTTCTTTTTTTTTGGTCTGGAGGACATGACCTTCACATAGAAAACCTGAGCCACATCATTGGCTAGGACGAATGGTTCATCTCTATAACCAAGATTGTTGAGATCCACTGTTGTCATTCTGTACAACTGGTCTATCTTTACCCCTTCCCCATTTAGGTTGACCCATTTGCAGCGAAACAAAGGGACCTTAAAAGACTCCATAGTCTAGTTCCCATATCTCCTCTATGTAACCATAGTATGTGTCCTTTTGCCCATTCTCGTCTGTTGCATCAAAGCGGACACCACTATTTTGGTTGGTGCTTTTTTTATCTTGGGCGATCGTGTAGAATGTATTCCCATTTATTTCGTACCCTTGGAAATTCAATATAGTAGAAGATGGTGACACGGCCAACTAGTATAGCTGATCTCCAACAGTGCTGTCATTCAAGAGATGTGTCTGCATCCAACCACCGAAAGAATTCATGTGTTCATCTGTAATCCATGATTCAAGCTTCCCCGGGTTTTTGGAGCGTACAATATTCTTGTGTTCCTCGATATACGGAGCTGCCAAGGTGGAATTATGTAGAACTGTGTAGTGTGATTTAGTGAAAGAATCCCCGTCCCTACATATCATTGCTTTCTTTCCCAGCGTGCCTTTTCCACTTAGTCTTCCCTCATGCCGCGAGTCAGAAACACCAATCGGCTTAAGGTCAGGAATAAAGTCAACACAAAACTCAATGACCTCCTCTGTTCCATATCCCTTGGAGATGCTTCCTTCTGGTATAGCACGGTTATAAACATATTTCTTTTAAGACTCCCATGAACCTGTCAAAGGGGAACATATTGTGCAGAAATACAGGACCGAGAATGGCAACCTCTTCCACTAGGTGAACCAGGAGATGCGTCATAATATTGAAGAAGGATGGTGGGAACACCAACTCAAAACTAACAAGACATTGTACCACATTCTTCTGTAACCTTGGCAGAATATCTGGATTGATTACCTTCTGAGATATTACATTGAGGAATGCACACAGCTTCACAATGGGTACTCGAACATTTTCCGGTAGAAGCCACCTCAATGCAATCGGAAGCAACTGCGTCATAATCACGTGATAGTCATGAGACTTCAGGTTTTGGAACTTTTCTCTGCCATATTTATTATCCCCTTTATATTAGATGAGAATACAGACGGCACCTTGATACTGTAAAGGACTTCAAAAAAATATTTCCTTCTCTACTTTGGTAAGAGCATAGCTGGCACGACTTAAGTGACGCCCTTTATCTGTCTTGTTCTGTGTATGCATGTTCTTTGGGTCTTTCATAATTTGTTGGTCCTCCCGTGCTTCTGGTGTATCTTTTGTCTTCCCGTACACGCCTAGGAATCCTAGCAGGTTCACGCAAATATTCTTTGTCATGTGCATCACGTCGATTGAAGAGCGGACACGTAGGACTTTCCAATATGGCAGCTCCCAAAATATAGATTTCTTCTTCCACATGGGTGCGTGTCCTATAGCGACGTCGTTCGGAACTGATTAACCATCGGGACCCTTTCCAAAGATTACTTCTATGTCCTTGACCATACCAAATACATCATCACCAGCAGGGAGTTCAGGCTTCTTCCAGTGATCTGCCTCACCTTTGAAATGCTTGCCTTTCTTTCTTACGGGATGATTGGTCGAAAGAAATTGTCAATTCGCCAGGTACACAACCTTCTTGCATTTATGCAAATATGTACCTTCAGTCTTATCTAAACAGTGTGTGCATGCCTTATATCCCTTGTTTGTCTGTCCTGAAAGGTTACTAAGAGTAGGCCAATCATTGATGGTTACGAAAAGCAACCCTCGTAGATCAAATGGCTCCTATTTGTTCTCATCCCATGCATGTACACCTCGTTTGTCCCACAGCTGTAAGAGTTCTTCAACTAATGGCCTAAGGTACACATCAATGTCGTTGCCCGGTTGCTTCGGGCATTGGATGAGCACTGGCATCATAATGAACTTACGCTTCATGCACAACCAAGGAGGAAGGTTGTAGATACATAGAGTCACGGGCCAGGTGCTGTGACTGTAGCTCTGCTCCCCAAAAGTATTTATGCCATCCATACTTAGAACAAACCATAAGTTCCTTGTGTCACCTGCAAAGTCCGGGAAGTATCTCTCGATTTTTCTCCATTGTGACCCATCAGCAGGGTGTCTCAACTTCCCTTCTTTCTTACGGACTTCTTTGTGCCATCGCAACAACCTGGCATGCTCTTTGTTTCTGAACATGCATTTCAACCTTGGTATAATAGGAGCATACCACATAACCTTAGCAGGAACCCTCTTCCGGAGGGCTCTCCCTCAACATCACTAGGGTCATCTCGTCTGATCTTATACCGCAATGCATTGCATACCGGGCATTTATCTAAATTCTCATACTCCTTAACACGATAGAGGATGCAGTCATTAATGCATGCATGTATCTTTTGCACATCTAATCCTAGAGGACAGAGAGTCTTATTTGCTTTGTAGGTACTCTCGGGAAGTTCGTTATGTTGTGGAAACTTCGGCTTCATTATTTTCAGCATCTTTTCAAATGAGGAGTCAGTTAGACCACACTCTGCCTTCCATCGCAGCAATTCCAGTGTGGTACCAAGCTTTGTGCTGCCATCTTCACAATTTGGGTACAACAATTTCTTGTGATCTTATAACATGCCCTCTAACTTCAACTTCTCATTTTCTGTTTCACAGTCTCGCTTTGCATCAGAAATGACCCTACCAAGTTCATCAGCGGGCTCATCTGATGCCCGTTCTTCACCTCCTTCCTCTTCATTGTCTTTCATTGCAGTATCACTGTATTTAGGAAACATATGATGATAGTTGTTATCATCATCTTCTTCTTCACCGTCTTCCATCGGAACCCCTCTTTCCCCGTGCTTGGTCCAGCAATTATAGTTGAGCATGAAACCTTTCATAACCAGGTGGCCGCGAATGATTTTCGAGGAAGAGTACTCATTGTTGTTCCGACATTGAACACATGGACAACGTATAAAACCATTCTCTTTGTTTTCCGTAGCCACATCGATAAATTTATCCACGCCTTTAATGTACCCGGGTACACGTCGGTCACCGTACATCCATTCCCGACCGTTCATATGCATCATATAAGTAAGTTTATCAAAAACGGGACATCATAAATAGTGAAATGACCAATTCACATCGACACATGCATTGTATCAATGACAGAGAAAAGATAAGATTGCTAACCTTGATCGAGAGAAATAAAGAGGAGAAAGCTCAAGTGCGTCTCGGACACCTTCTATATTTTTGTTCTATGAGAAATTGAACGGGATCATTCACTCAAACATTTCATCAAACTCCTTGCATGCATGCACAGGAAAAAAATAAACTAGCACACCTCTCACACCTTCCACCAAGAAAAACCAGAGGGGAGGTAGAGGGCTGGGGCGTCGTATTTATAGAGGGCGGGATCATATGTCCCGGTTTGTAACACAAACCGGGACTAAAGTTGTGTGTCACGCCACGTGGCTGACGCCCAACCTTTAGTCCCGGCGCATGACCCCTTACCAACCGGGACACATGCCTCCGGCCACCGTGCCCGCTCGAACCAGGACGCGTGCCAGCATTAGTCCCGGTTCTTGGCGCAATCGGGACTAATGCTGTTATGGGGCACGAACGTATAGCCTGTTTTCTACTAGTGAACCCCAAAACTATGGACAATAGCTCATGAAAACACCCATAAAACATGAAAATGACGAGTTTTTCTCCATGCCCTCAAACATGTATCGGGGCTTATGGGCCATGCAAAGCGCCAAGAACCCCAAAACTGTGGGCAATAGCTCATGAAAATGGCCATAAAATGCGAAAACGACGAGGTTTTAGTCATAACTCTCAAACATGTATCGGTTCTTACGATGCTCGTAAATCGTCCTGGAAACACAAAACTATAAGCAATAGCTCATGAAAATGGCCATAAACCCGAAAATAACAAGTTTTTGGTCATAACTCCTAAACATTTATTGGGTATTATGGTGGTTGTAAATAGCCCTAGAATCCCAAAACTGTGTGTAATAGCTCATGAAAACGTATGTAAAATGTGAAAATGACAAGTTTTTGGTCAAAACTCTCAAACATGTATTAGTTCATACGGCCATTCAACACCATGGAACCACAAAATTGTGGGCTATAACTCAGGAAACCACCATAAAGCGCGAAAACGGCGAGTTTTTGGTCATATCTCTAAAACATGTATATTTTTTTTTTGAGGGTAAAACAGTAGGGCAAAAAAACCCCATTGCAATTTTTATATATTATAAAGAGTTACAAAAGAATATTTACAAACAAATTCCACCTCAAAAAAGAGGGATAACATTCTAATCAGCTATCTCCTGTCCAAATTGGTTTCGATCCAAACCTTAAGGCCCTGATAATACTTCTTCTTAATTCTATAAAGGACCCATCCTAAAACATGTATATGGTCTTATGGTCATTGTAAATCGCCCTAGAACACCAAAATTGTGGGCAATAGCTCATCAAAACGGTTATAAAACGTGAAAACAAGTTTTCGGTCATCCCTCAAACATGTATTGATTCTAACTATCGTATTAAATCGACCTGGTACCACAAAACCATGGGCAATAGCTCATGAAAACAACCATAAAACAAGAAAATGACAAGTTTTTAGCCATAATTCTCAAACATGTATCCGGTCTCATGGTTAATGTAAATCCATCTGGAATGCCAAAACTGTGGGCAATAACTCATGAAAACGGCCATAAAACGCGAAAACAATGACTTTTTGGTCATAACTCTCAAACATTTATCGGGTATTACGGTGGTCGTAGATCGCCCTAGAACCCCGAAAAAGTGGATAATAGCTCATGAAAACAGCCATAAAACACGAAAACGACGAGTTTTTCTTCATGCCCTCAAACATGTATCGGGGCTTATGGGCCATGCAAACCGCCAAGAACCCCAAAACTATGGGCAAATGCTCATGAAAATGGCCATAAATGCGAAAACGACAAGTTTTTAGTCATAACTCTCAAACATGTATCGGGTCTTACGGTGCTCGTAAATCGTCCTAGAATCCCAAAACTATAGGCAATAGGTCATGAAAATGGTCATAAAACCTGAAAACAACAAGTTTTTGTTCATAAATCACAAACATTTATTGGGTATTATGGTGGTTGTAAATCGCGCTAGAACCCCAAAACTATGGGTATTAGCTCATGAAAACGTGCGTAAGATGTGAAAATGACTAATTTTTGGTCAAAACTCTCAAACGTGTATTAGTTCTTACGGGCCATGCAAATCACCATGGAACCCTAAAACTGTGGGCTATAACTCATGAAAACCACCATAAAACGCGAAAACAACGAGTTTTTGGTCATAACTCTCAAACATGTATCGCGTCTTACGGTGCTCGTAAATCGTCCTAGAACCCCAAAACTATACGCAATAGTACATGAAAATAGCCATCAACCCAAAAGTAACAAGTTTTTGCTCATAACTCCTAAACATTTATTGGGTATTACGATGGTTGTAAATCGCCTCAGAACCCCAAAACTGTGGGTAATAGCTCATGAAAACGTCCGTAAAACATGAAAATGACGAGTTTTTGGTCAAAACTCTCAAACATGTATTAGTTCTTACGGGCCATGCAAATCACCATAGAACCCCAAAACTGTGGGCTATAACTCATGAAAACAACCATAAAACGCGAAAACGAGTTTTTGGTCATAGCACTAAAACATGTATCTGGTCTTACGGTCATTGTAAATCGCCCTAGAACACCAAAATTGTGGGCAATAGCTCATGAAAATGGTCATAAATCGTGAAAAAACATGTTTTTGATCATCCCTCGAACATGAATTGATTCTAACTATCGTTGTAAATCCCCACGGTACCACAAAACAGTGGGCAATAGCACATGAAAACAGCAATAAAACACGAAAACTACGAGTTTTGGGTCATATCTCTCAAACATATATCGGGTCTTACGGTCGTTGTAACTCGCAATGGGATGCCAAAACAGTGGGCAATAGCTCATGAATTTGGCCATAAAACGCGAAAATGGCGAGTTTTTTGTCATATCTCTCAAACATGTATCAGGTCTTATGGGCCATGAAACTCGCCATGGAACCCCCAAAAATGTCGGAAATAGCTCATGAAAACGGCCACAAAACACGAAAACGACAATTTTTTGTCATAACTCTCAAACATGTATCGGGTCTTAAGGTCATTGTAAAGTCTCCTAAACCCCCCCCCCCCAAACTATGGGCACTAGCTCATGAAAACGACCATAAAACGCAAAAACGACGAGTTTTTGGTCATACCTCTCAAACATGTAATGGGTCTTACGGGCCATGCAAATCCGCCTAGAACCGAAAAACTATGGGCAATAACTCACGAAAATGGCCATCAAACACAAAAACAACAAGTTTTTGTTCATAACCCTTAAACATGTATCGGGTCTTAAGGTTCCTGTAACTCGCCCTGGAACCATAAAACTGTGGACAATATCTCATGAAAACAGCCATAAAACGCAAAAACTACGATTTTTAGGCATATCTCTCAGACATGTAATGGCTCTTATAGACCAAGCAAATCGACCTAGAACCCAGAAACAATGGGCAATAAATCATGAAAATGGCCATAAAACACGCGACGTGTTTTTGGTCATAACTCTTAAACATGTATCAGGTCTTATGGTTGCTGTAATTCTTCTTAGAACCCCAAAACATTGGGCAATAGCTCATCAAAACGGTCATAAAATACGAAAACTGCAAGTTTTTAGTCATATCTCTCAAACATGTAACGGGTGTTACAGGCCATGCAAATCCGCCTAGAACCCAAAAACGGTGGGCAATAACTCATGAAAATGGCCATAAAACATGAAAATGACGCGTTTTTGGTCACATATCTCAAACATGTATCAATTCTTACGGTCGTTTTAAATCGCCCTGGAAACCCAAAACAGTGGGCAATAGCTCAGTAATTTAGCCATAAAACGTGAAAACGACGAGTTTTTGGTTATATATATCAAAATTGTATAGCTTCTTATGGGCCATGAAACTCGCCATGGAACCCGAAAAATGTGGGCAATAGCTCATGAAAATGGCCAAAAAACACAAAAACTACAAGTTTTTAGTCATATCTGTCGTGACCCAGCATACCACTACATGTGTAGTACACTATAGTCGTTGACATGACGTCCACAGAACACCGTTCTATAAATATCAGATCCCTCAGAGTGGTACAACAGAAACATTGTGGGTCTATATTACAAACATTCACACATTATTATTATTACAATACCAGAAGTTCAAGACTTCATAAGGTTTCAACTTACAAACCAAAATATAAAGTGTTTTAGCGGAATTTAAAAGTAGCAACTCCAACTTAGGAGTTGAGCTCAGCAGCTTATTCTATAGAGTTCATGCTGCTCAGCTCCGTTGGATACTACTAACTAGGATACTTAGTTGGACTCGTTATCATCAACAACATAGAGGATCCATAATCCACTCCTTCAACACCTCCTGACAGGTCAGGCTCCTCGTAGAACACATCTTCTTGACATTCAGCTACATACATTGGCACGTCTTCGGGATCAAAGGAAAGGATGAGTAACAGCATTACCCAACAAGTTCATTATATGAAAGGTAGGAAGTTTGATGCTCTAACTACCACCTCGGACTATAAGTCTTTGGTACTATGCAGTTTTTGTAAATCTTTCTTCAAAAATTGCTTTTTTTTGAAAATCTATGACCATCAGTCTTCACAGGTTGACCAGAACTTTCATGGAGTTTCTTTCCTGCCGCGTTCGTAGCTCCTTCCCGGAACAGGGAGTAACAAGTTACAATTCTTACACTGCAGAGGTGTTACTTTACCCATGAGATCAACTCCTTGTTGCACAATCGGGCGTACTTTCCGTGCACAATTCCATGATGGGGCCCGAGTTGGTCCAAGCCAATCACTACCCCTTCGCGACCTCATGCCTCCTTGTACACCATGCCCACATATTGAATTACGGCAATGGTTTGTACAAACCGTTAGATGCCAGAACTATCGTGGGATGTTGAGGGTTCCCACCCATATGCTGCATATCCTCTATGAATTACCAATTAATATGCACGCTACGAGGATAACAGCCACGACCTGCACATCCGGCTTCATGCAAGAGGAAGAAGATACAGCTGACTTCTCTGTCCCATTCCAAATCTCATGGCTAACGCGTAATATATGCTGCAAGAATCACTGATGTCAGGGGTTATTAAGTTCCTAATTGATCATTATTGTTGCAAATAGAACCCTAAGTTATATTGCTCCATTATATCATCACTTAGGATGACATCTATGATTTCTTTAATTGTGAAAATAATATTTTCTTTCTTTGGAGTATATATGATAACACACAATTTGAAAATACTTTGATAAAGACTCTTCAAAGGATATGAGCAAGTGATGAACTTACCTTGTGATGGCAAGGTAGTGAAGTCTGATGCTTGCACTGGACCTTGAGCTTCTATGTCTACAAACACATCATTATTGCCCGGTAAGGACAATATTTAAAGAAGCAAAATGATTATGCAAAGTAATGTAATGCATCATTTAGCTTTATATGTATTCTCCCCCATTTATTATAAAAATTCTTTTAATAGTAAAGAATTTATAAGTATTGATTTTCTTAATATTTATTGAATATTGTATTCTTTTATTTTATTTTAATTTATTTGAATTTTTATTGATTTAATAATTCTTTTAAGAATTATCATTAATTACCAAAAAATGACATTAAATATTTGTTTAGTATTTTTCTAAAATACTAAAATATTATTATATAATGAAAGTGATTTTTATTTCTTTTTATCAACTTTCAATAAATTTGTAAAATTCCATAAGGAATATATAAATTACAAAATTCATAATAAAATTTATTTGTCTAAAATTTTATCTCTTAATTTATTTGGATAGTTTGGATTATTGTGAATCCAAAAAAAAATTATTTATAATTTTTGGACTTTTATTTTAATTTTCTAAAATTTATTAAAGTTCACGGGCATTTTGGTCTTTTCCAATTATTAAAATAGACTCTAAATGATTTGGCCTTGCCATTTGGGTTTATTAGGCCCTTGTGGCCCAGTAGGGCAAAGGCAAAACAACCACCCCGAAGGGGTATTGGCCCAACCCAGCCCAACACTCTCCATCTTCTCTCTCGAGCTCACCCCTCTCCTTCTGCTCCCCCAACCCGGTGGTTAGCGATCCTGTCACCGGCGATTCGCGCCGCCGTGGAACTTCTTGGCCGCCACCGTGGTGCAGGATGAGGTTGTCGGCCCCGCTCTACCCTTCTATCCAATTGGATTATGACCTTGAGCCCTCCTACGACCAGATCGATGTCGTCCCGAACCCTAGGGTTTGGGGTTGGCTTTGATCTAATGCCACCGCTGCTGCCGTGTGCCGTGGAGATGCTTCTTGCCCCCAAGCGTGTCTATGATCGCTGCCGTGGCGCTGTATGGGTCGCAGCGCCCCCTTTGGTGTGCTCCATGTGCCGCCATGGTCGTCGTCCCCTCTGCTTCCTCTTATATTCTACAGTGAGGACCTTCGGTGAGTGCTTCCTCTCCTCTCGTGCTCTCTGTGCTAGGCCCTCCCATGCTAGACGTTGGTAGTGGCCTACCTGGTTACTGTATTGTCCTGATTAGGGTTCTTGGTTCTGCTTAGGGTTCATACCCTGCTGTTGATTAAGTAACTGATGAATTGGATCATGTGTTAATGATCCTTGAACCTATTAAGTGGTGACTTGATGTGGCTTACTGCTGATAATTAGCTGTGGTGGTGCTAGTGGTTTATCAGTTGATTCTATGGATTATTTTTGATATGGTCAAATGATAAAGTTACTCTAGAGGCAACACTTGGAATTCTAGTGGTTTAATAACACACCATTGTCATTACTTGGTTAATGGCAGTGAGTGTTATGTGATGAAGTCACTGTATTAGCACTTGTTGGCTTTAAGAATTCATATGTAGTTTGAGATCAAATGGTTTCAAACAGTGAAGATATACATAGGGATTTTCTTAATTATGATTCTTGTGATGACAGGAAAATGATTTATAGTTGGTTGGTTGAATCTGTGAAGATTGAATGCTTAACCTGATTAATGTAGAACTGTTCTTGTAACACCATTCTTGTATGGCACACAAGATTAGATTCTATTTCTGGGTTTGGTTTGGTTCATGCTTAAGATGAGTTTGGTATTAAATATCAGTAGAAATTTCCTTTCTTAAATCCCTAAGACCCATGATGTTGGTTTGAGGTTTAGGGATTAAACCTTTATCTTGTTGATTCACATGAATGGGTTCTAGTAGTGATACCAGCTACTATTTCTTGAATCAAAGTTTGGGAAAAAAATGATGGTAGGCTTGGTTACTTATGTAGATCCATAAGATTGAATTCTAAGGTGCTACTCTTATCTTAGAGATGTGCCTAGAGGTTTAAATCTTAGTTACATTCATTCTTGAATTGAAATATAGCTTGATAGCTAGGTCAATGATGTTATTCTGAGATCTAGTTGGATCCTTATACCTTTCTGATTGCTTTTAGTGTTTACAACCTCAGTGATGGATTGACCCCACTTGGGTGCTTTCTGAGAGTTTGAATAAGAGACAGATCATGTATGCTTGTCTAATCTTAGACAGATAGATCATGTGATGGTCTATTTACTCACCACTCTCACTTGATGTGGGGTTTCATGTGGTTGATCTTGATCTGATGCTCCACTAGTATTTCCAGCTCCTGTCTTGTCCTTGATCTAGCCCTTCTCCTCCTGGTCCTGATGGCTTGATCTTGGGCTTACTATCCACCTGATCCACCCCCTCCTTATGTCACCATTTTGGTGGTGTGATCCAAGGTTTTGTTTAGTGTGATTTAGCTTGGCTTTGGCTGGGTTTAGCTGGTGTTTGTTGTTCTTGGTGTGTATGAATAATGGAATGGTGTGGGGATTGGTTTCCCACGGCTATGCTGATGGTTTTGTTTGATTGTGTTGTTGTTGTGGTGCTGCAGGCACACACCATGCAGTTTGGTGTGTGTGCTTCTTGTGTGCCTTCTGCACAGATTGTGGATATGTTCTCGTTGTGAAGTTACCTTTATCTGGTTACTTTTACTTGGATGGTGAAATTTGCCACTCCTTTCTGTTTTGTTTGACTTATGGCTTAAAATTATGAAAGATACATTCTTTCATATTGGTGAAACTTGCCCCCTTAAATACTCAATGATGAAAAAGTGAACAGTGCACTTCACTGTCAACTCTAAGAGTAAAATTATTCTAATCCTAACTTTCTTTTTCATTTAAGTTTTTGTTTATTTTGCAGGTACCAGATTTGAAGATCAAGACTTTAGTTTAGGTATTTATTTTTCTCTATAGATTAGTCACTTGTAATAACTCTCATTTTCAATTGTAATCTTTAATTTATTTTTTTGTACTCTTTATTTTATTCTTTTGTACTACCTCCGTTTCAAGGCTTAAGGCGCACACGCTTTTTAAAGCAAAGTTTGACCAAAAGAATTGAACAACAAAATCTTGATTATATTGTACATAATTAGTATCGTTGGATCCGTATTGAAAAATACTTTCCAATGATACTAGTTTTATACCAAAACTCTTTGCGTATTTAGAGTAATTCTTGGTCAAAGAAAAAACACGCAAAACGAGGACGCCTTAAGCCCTGAAACGGAGGGAGTAATAAAGATTGTTCTATTATTAATAAAGAAATGTTATTCTTTATTTATTTGCTATTGTAAAGATTGTTGATGATTTTCATAAGTTACATTTTTGTAACTTATTTATTGAATAAAATTATGAAATGGAGATTCTTATTCTTAATTGCTCTCTTTATATAAGGTTTGAGTTATTATTGGTTAACTCTTAATTAAATCAAATACTCAAACATTATTCAAAAATTCTTTTGAATTATAATTCAAACACTCAAGTTTTAAATTCAAATTTCATTTCCCAAAACACATAAGTCGACAAAGATCATATCAAAGTCTATAACAATCATCCTTCAAGATTATACCTAATCTCAAAGTATCAAAGAAACCTTGATCACTTTAGGTTTTTATTTGGCGAAAAAATTACCCACGTTTTTACACATGAATGCATGCAACATTTCAAATTCCTAAATCTACCCTTCGTTAGTTCCTAAATGCTGGGATGTTACAATATCTCTCAAACATGTAACGGGTTTACGGGCCAGGAAAATCCACTTAGAACCCAAAAACTATGGGCAATAACTCACGAAATTGGCCATCAAACACGAAAACGACAAGTTTTTTGTTCATAACTCTCAAACATGTATCAGTTCTTAAAGTTGCTATAAATCGCCTAGGAACCATAAAACTGTGGACAATAGCTCATGAAAACGTCCATAAAACGCAAAAACTACAAGTTTTTAGTCATATCCCTGAAACATGTAATGGGACTTACAGGCCATGCAAATCCGCCTGGAACCATAAAACTGTTGGCAATAAAATGGCCATAAACACGAAAACGACGAGTTTTTGTTCATAACACTCAAACATGGATCGGGTCTTAAGGTCGTTGTAAATCGCCTTGGAACCCCAAAACAGTGGGCAATAGCTCATAAAAACGGCCATAAAACACGAAAACTTCAAGTTTTTAGTCATATCTCACAAAATGTAACGGGTCTTATAGGCCATGCAAATCCACTTCGAATACAAAAACTGTGGGCAATAACTCATGAAAATGGTCATAAAACACGAAACTGATGAGTTTTTAGTAATAACTCTCAAACATGTATCGGGTTTTACGGTCGTTGTAAGTCGCCCTGCAACCCCAAAACAGTGGGCAATAGCTCATGAATTTGGCCATAAAACGCCAAATCAACGAGTTTTTGGTCATATCTTTCAAACATGTATCGGGTCTTATGGGCCATGAAAATCGCCATGGAACCCCAAAAATGTGGGCAGTAGCCGATGAAAACGGCCAGAAAACACGAAAAAATGCGAGTTTTTGGTCGTATCTCTCGAACATGTGTCGGATCTTACGGTCATTATAAATCGCCCTGGAACCCCAGAAGAGTGGGCAATAACTCATGAAAACAACCATAAAATGCGAAAACGACGTGTTTCTGGTCATATCTCTCAAACATGTAACGGGTCTTATAGGCCATGCAAATCCGCCTGCAACACAAAAACTGTTGGCAATAACTCATGAAAAGGTCCATAAAACATGAAAACGACTAGTTTTTGTTCATATCTATCAAACATTTATCGGGTCTTATGGGCCATGAAAATCAACATGGAACCCCAAAAATGGGGGCAATAGCTCATGAAAATGGCCAGAAAACACAAAAATGACGAGTGTTTTTCATAACTGTCAAACATGTATCGGGTCTTATGGTCATTGTAAATTGCCCTAGAACCAAAAATTGTGGGCAATAGCTCATGAAAACGGCCACAAAACGCGAAAACGATGAGTTTTTATCATAACTCTCAAACATGCAACGGGTCTTACGGGCCATGAAAATCCACCTAAAACCCAAAAATTGTGGGCAATAACTCACGAAAATGGCCATCAAACATGAAAACAACAAGATTTTTTTCATAACTCTCAAACATGTATCAGGTCTTAAGGTTGCACTAAATCACCCTGGAACCAGAAAACTGTGGACAATAGGTCATGAAAACGGTCATAAAACGCGAAAACTACGAGTTTTTAGTTATATCTCTCAAACATGTAACGGGTATTACAGGTCATGCAAATCTGCCTGGAACCCCAAAACCGGTGGGCAATAACTCATGAAAATGGCCATAAAACATAAAAACGACGTTTTTTTTTCACATATCTCAAACATGTATCGGTTCTTACGGTCGTTGTAAATCGCCCTGGAACCCCAAAACAGTGGGAATTTAGCCATAAAACGCGAAAACGGCGAGTTTTTGGTCATATCTTTCAAACTTGTATAGGTTCTTATGGGCCATCAAAGTCGCCAGGGAACTCGAAAAATATGGGCAATAGCTCATGAAAATGGCCAGAAAACACAAAAACTACAAGTTTTTAGTCATATCTCTCAAACATGTAATGGGTCTTACGGGCCAGGAAAATCCACTTAGAAACCAATAACTATGGGCAATAACTCACGAAATTGGCCATCAAACACGAAAACGACAAGTTTTTGTTAATAACTGTCAAACATGTATGAGTTCTTAAGGTTACTGTAAATCGCCTAGGAACCATAAAACTGTGGACAATAGCTCATGAAAACGGCCATAAATCGCAAAAACTACGAGTTTTTAGTCATATCCCTGAAACATGTAACGGGACTTATAGGCCATGCAAATCTGCCTGGAACCATAAAACTGTTGGCAATAACTCATAAAAATGGCCATAAAACACGAAAACGACGAGTTTTTGTTCATACACTCAAACATGTGTCGGGTCTTAAGGTCGTTGTAAATCGCCCTGGAACCCCAAAACAGTGGGCAATAGCTCATTAAAACGCCGATAAAACATGAAAACTTCAAGTTTTTAGTCATATCTCACAAAATGTAACGGGTCTTATAGGCCATACAAATCCGCCTGGAATACAAAAACTGTGGGCAATAACTCATTAAAATGGTCATAAAACACGAAAACAACGAGTTTTTGGTAATAACTCTCAAACATGTATCAGGTTTTACGGTCGTTGTAAGTCGCCCTGGACCCAAAACTGTGGGCAATACCTCATGAAACCGGCCATAAAACGTGAAAACGATGAGTTTTTGGTATAACTCTCAAACATGTATCGGTTCTTACGATCGTAGTAAATCGCCCTGGATCCCCAAAACAGTGGGCAATAGCTCATGAATTTGGCTATAAAACGCAAAAACGACAAGTTTTTGGTCATATCTTTCAAACAAGTATCGGGTCTTATGGGCCATGAAAATCGCCATGGAACCCCAAAAATGTGGGCAATAGCTCATGGAAACGGCCAGAAAACACGAAAATGGCGAGTTTTTGGTCGTATCTCTCGAACATGTATCGGGTCTTAAGGTCGTTGTAAATCGCCCTTGAACCCCAAAACTGTGGGCAATAGCTCATGAAAACGGCCATAAAAAGCGAAAACTTCAAGTTTTTAGTCATATCTCTCAAAACGTAACGGGTCTTATAGGCCATGCAAATCCGACAATAACTCATGAAAATGGTCATAAAACACGAAAACGACGAGTTTTTGGTAATGACTCTCAAACATGTCTCGGATTTTACGGTCATTGTAAGTCGCCCTGGAACCCAAAACTGTGGGCAATAGCTCATGAAACCGGCCATAAAACATAAAAACAATGTGTTTTTTGTATAACTCTCAAACATGTATCGGTTCTTACGGTCGTTGTAAATCGCCCCGGAACCCTAAAACAGTGGGCATAGCTCATGAATTTGTCCATAAAACGCAAAAACGACGAGTTTTTGGTCATATCTTTCAAACATGTATCGGTCTTATGGGCCATGAAAATCGCCATGGAACCCCAAAAATATGGGCAATAGCTCATGAAAACGGCCAGAAAACGATGAGTTTTTTGTCATATCTCTCAAACATGTATCGGATCTTATGGTCATTGTAAATCGCCGTGGAACCCCAGAAGACTAGGCAATAACTCATGAAAACGACTATAAAACGCGAAAACGACGTGGTTCAGGTCATATCTCTCAAACCTGTAATTGGTCTTACGGGCCATGTAAATCCGCTTGGAACACAAAAACTGTTGGCAGTAACTCATGAAAAGGTCCATAAAACACGAAAACGATGAGTTTTTGTTCATAAATCTCAAACATGTATCGGGTCTTAAGCTTGCTCTAAATCGCCCTAGAACCATAAAATTATGGGCAATAGCTCATGAAAACGACAATAAAACGCGAAAACTACGAGTTTTGGGTCATATCTCTCAAACATGTATCATGACTTACGGTCCTTGTATATCGCCCTGGAACACCAAAACTGTGGGCAATAGCTCATGAATTTGGTCATAAAACGAAAAAACGGCGAGTTTTTGTTCATATCTATCAAACATTAATCGGGTCTTATGGGCCATGAAACTCAACATGGAACCCCAAAAATGTGGGCAATAGCTCATGAAAATGGCCAAAAAACACAAAAATGACAGGTTTTTTTCATAACTGTCAAATATGTATCGGGTCATAAGGTCATTGTAAATTTCCTTAGAACCCAAAATTGTGGGCAATAGCTCCTGAAAATGACCATAAAACGTGAAAACGATGAGTTTTTATCATAACTCTCAAACATGCAACGGGTCTTACGGGCCATGCAAATCCACCTTAAAGCAAAAAATTGTGGGCACTTACTCATGAAAATGGCCATCAAACATGAAAACGACAAGATTTTGTTCATAACTCTCAAACATGTATCAGGTCTTAAGGTTGCTGTAAATCACGCTGGAACCATAAAACTATGGAAAATAGCTCATGAAAATGGCCATGAAACGCGAAAACTATGAGTTTTTAGTCATATCTCTCACACATGTAACGGGTCTTACATGCCATGCAAATCCGCCTAGAACACAAAAACTGTTGGCAATAACTCATTAAAAGATCCATAAAACACGAGAGCGACGAGTTTTCATTCATAACTCTCAAACATCTATCGGGTCTTAAGGTTGCTGTAAATCGCGCTGGAACCATAAAAATGTGGGCAATAGCTCATGAAAACAACAATAAAATGCGAAAACTATGAGTTTTGGGTCATATCTCTCAAACAGTGGGCAATAGCTTATGAATTTGGCCATAAAACGCGAAAACGGCGAGTTTTTGGTCATATCTCTGAAACATGTCTCAGGTCTTATGGGCCATGAAACTCGCCATGCAACCCCAAAAATGTGGGCAATAGCTCATGAAAACGGCCAGAAAACACGAAAACAACGAGTTTTTGTCATAACTCTCAAACATGTATCGGGTCTTAAGGTCATTGTAAATTTTCCTTAAACCCCAAACCTATGGGCAATAGCTCATGAAAACGACCATCAAAAGAGAAAATGACGAGTTTTTGGTCATAACTCTGAAACATGTAACGGGTCTTATAGGCCATGCAAATCCGCCTAGAACCGAAAAACTATGGGCAATAACTCACGGAAATTGCGATCAAACACGAAAACAACAAGTTTTTGTTCATAACCCTCAAACATGTATCGAGTATTGAGGTTCCTATAAATCTCCCTAGAACCGTAAAACCGTGGACAATAGCTCATGAAAACAGCCAGAAAACGCGAAAACTACGATTTTTTAGTCATATCTCTCAAACATGTAACGACTCTTACAGGCCAAGAAAATCCGCCTGGAACCCAAAAACAATGGGCAATAAATCATGAAAATGGTCATAAAACACGCGACGAGTTTTTGGTCATAAATCTTAAACATGTATCAGGTCTTATGGTTGTTGTAATTCTTCCTAAAACCCAAAACAGTGGGCAATAGCTCATGAAAACAGTCATAAAACGCGAAAACTATGAGTTTTTAGTCATATCTCTCAAACATGTAGGCCATGCAAATTCGCCTGAAACCCAAAAATGGTGGGCAATAACTCATGAAAATGGCCATAAAACATGAAAACAACGAGTTTTTGGTCATCTCAAACATGTATCGATTCTTACGGTCGTTGTAAATCGCCCTGGAACCCCAAAATAGTGGGCAATAGTTCAGTAATTTAGCCATAAAACACGAAAACGACGAGTTTTTGGTCATATCTTTCAAACTTGTATAGGTTCTTATGGGCCATGAAACTCGCCATGACACCGAAAAATGTGGGAAATAGCTCATGAAAATGGCCAGAAAACACAAAAACTACAAGTTTTTAGTCATATCTCTCAAACATGTAACGGGTCGTACGAGCCATGAAAATCCACTTAGAAACCAAAAACGATGGGCAATAACTCACGAAATTGTCCATCAAACACGAAAACAACAAGTTTTTGTTCATAACTCTCAAACATGTATAGTTCTTAAGGTTGCTGTAAATCGCCTGGAACCATAAAAATGTTGGCAATAACTCATAAAAATGGCCATAAAACACGAAAACGACGAGTTTTTGTTCATAACACTCAAACATGTATCGGGTCTTAAGGTCGTTGTAAATCGCCCTAGAACCCCAAAATAGTGGGCAGTAGCTCATGAAAACGGCCATAAAACACGAAAACTTCAAGTTTTTAGTCATATCAAAATGTAACGGGTCTTATAGGCCATGCAAATCTGCCTGGAATACAAAAACTGTGGGCAATAACTCATGAAAATGGTCATAAAACACGAAAACGATGAGTTTTTGGTAATAACTCTCAAACATGTATCGGGTTTTATGGTCGTTGTAAGTCGCCCAGGAACCCAAAACTATGGGCAATAGCTCATGAAACCGGCTATAAAACATGAAAACGATGAGTTTTTGGTATAACTATCAAACATGTATCGGTTCTTGCGGTCGTTGTAAATCGCCCTGGAATCCCAAAATAGTGGGAAATAGCTCATGAATTTGGCCATAAAACGCCAAATCGATGAGTTTTTGGTCATATCTTTCAAACATGTATTGGGTCTTATGGGCCATGAAAATCGCCATGGAACCCCAAAAATGTGGGCAATAGCTCATGAAAACGGCCAGAAAACACGAAAACGACGAGTTTTGGTCATATCTCTCGAACATGTATCGGATCTTACGGTTGTTGTAAATCGCCCTGGAACCCTAGAAGAGTGGGCAATAACTCATGAAAACAGCCATAAAACGCGAAAACGACGTGTTTCTAGTCATATCTCTCAAACATGTAAAGACTCTTACAGGCCATGCAAATCCGTCTGGAACACAAAAATTGTTGGCAGTAACTCATGAAAAGGTCCATAAAATACGAAAACGACGAGTTTTTGTTCATAACTCTCAAACATGTATTGGGTATTAAGGTTGCTCTAAATCGTCCGAGAACCGTAAAATTGTGGGCAATAGCTCATGAAAACGACAATAAAACGCAAAAACTACGAGTTTTGGGTCATAACTCTCAAACATATATCGGGTCTTAAGGTCGTTGTAAATCGCCCTGGAACCCCAAAACAGTGGGCAATAGCTCATGAAAACGGCCATAAAATGCGAAAACTTCAAGTTTTTAGTCCTATCTCTCAAAATGTAACGGGTCTTATAGGCCATGCAACTCCGCCTAGAATACAAAAACGGTGGGCAATAACTCATGAAAATGGTCATAAAACACGAAAACGACCAGTTTTTCGTAATAACTCTCAGACATGTATCGGATTTTACGGTCGTTGTAAGTCGCCCTGGAACCCAAAACTGTGGGAAATAGCTCATGAAACCGGCCATAAACGTGAAAACAATGAGTTTTTGGTATAACTCTCAAACATGTATCAGTTCTTACGGTCATTGTAAATCGCCCTGGAACCCCAAAAGAGTGGGCAATAGCTCATGAATTTGGCCATAAAACGCAAAAACGACGAGTTTTTGGTCATATCTTTCAAACATGTATCGGGTCTTATGGGCCATGAAAATCGCCATGGAACCCCAAAAATATGGGCAATAGCTCATGAAAACGGCCAGAAAACGATGAGTGTTTGGTCATACCTCTCGAACATGTATCGGATCTTATGGTCATTGTAAATCGCCCTGGAACGCCAGAAGACTAGGCAATAACTCATGAAAACGACCGTAAAACGGAAAACGACGTGTTTCTGGTCAAATCTCTCAAACATGTAACGGGTGTTACGGGCCATGCAAATCCGCCTGGAACACAAAAATTGTTCGCAGTAACTCATGAAAAGGTCCATAAAACACGAAAACAACGAGTTTTTGTTCATAACTCGTAAACATGTATCGGGTCTTAAGGTTGCTATAAATCGTCGTAGAACCATAAAACTGTGGGCAATAGCTCATGAAAACGACAATAAAACGTGAAAACTACGAGTTTTGGGTCATTTCTCTTAAATATGTATCAGGACTTACGGTCGTTGTAAATTGCCCTGGAACGCCAAAACAGTGGGCAGTAGCTCATGAATTTTTCCATAAAACGCAAAAACGACAAGTTTTTGTTCATATATGCCAAACATTTATCGGATCTTATGGGCCATGAGACTCAACATGGAACCCCAAAGGAAATAGCTCATTAAAATGGCCAGAAAACACGAAAATGATGAGTTTTTTCATAACTCTCAAACATGTATCAGGTCTTAAGGTCATTGTAAATTGTCCTAGAACCCAAAATTGTATACAATAGCTCATGAAAACGGTCATAAAACGCGAAAACTACGAGTTTTTAGTCATATCTCTCAAACATGTAACAGGTCTTACATGCCATGCAAATCCGCCTAGAACACAAAAACTGTTGGCAATAACTCATGAAAAGATCCATAAAACATGAAAACGACAAGACTTTGGTCATAACTCTCAAACATCTATCGGGTCTTAAGGTTGCTGTAAATCGCCTTGGAACCATAAAACTATGGGCAATAGCTCATGAAAACAGCCATAAAATGCGAAAACTACGAGTTTTGGGTCATATCTCTCAAACATGTATCAGGTCTTACGGTCTTTGTAAATCGCAATGGAATGCCAAAACAGTGGGCGATAGCTTATGAATTTGGCCATAAAATGCGAAAACGGTGAGTTTTCTATCATATCTCTCAAACATGTATCAGGTCTTATGGGCCATGAAACATGCCATGGAACCCCCAAAATATGGGCAATAGCTCATGAAAACGGCCAGAAAACACGAAAACGACGATTTTTTGTTATAACTCTCAAACATGTATCGGGTCTTAAGGTCGTTGTAAATTTTCCTAAAACCCCAAAACTATGGGCAATAGCTCATGGAAACGACCATAAAACGCGAAAACGATGAGTTTTTGGTTATAACTCTCAAACATGTAACGGGTCTTCCGGGCCATGCAAATCCGCCTAGAACCAAAAAACTATGGGCAATAACTCACGAAAATGGCCATCAAACACGAAAATAACAAGTTTTTGTTCATAACCTCAAACATATATCGGGTCTTAAGGTTCTTGTAAATCGTCCTGAAACCATAAAATTGTGGAGAATAGCTCATTAAAACAACCATAAAACGCGAAAACAACGATTTTTTAGTCATATCTCTAAAACATGTAACGGCTCTTACAGACCAAGCAAATCCGCCTGGAACCCAAAAAAAATGGGAAATAACTCATGAAAATGGCCATAAAACACGCGACGATTTTTTGGTCATAACTCTTAAACATGTATCGGGTCTTATGGTTGCTGTAATTCTTCCTAGGACCCCAAGACATTGGACAATAACTCATGAAAATGGTCATAAAACGCGAAAACTATGAGTTTTTAGTCATATCGCTCAAACATGTAACGGGTATTACAGGCCATGCAAATCCGCCTGGAACCAAAAACGGTGGAAAATAACTCATGAAAATAGCTTATTAAAACAACCATAAAATGCTAAAACAATGAGTTTTTTGTCAGATCTCTCAAACATGTATCGGGTCTTACAGGCATTGTAAATCGACCTAAAATCCCAAAATAGTGGGCAATAGCTCATTTAGGCCATAAAACGTGAAAACGATGAGTTTTTTGTCATATCTCTCAAACATGTATTGGACCATGAAAATCGGCCTGGAACCAAAATAGTGGGTAATAGCTCATGAAAACAGCCATAAAACGTGAAATCTCGAGTTTTGGGTCATATCTCTCAAACATGTATCGGGTCTTACGATCGTTGTAAATCGCCCTGAAACTCTAAAACAGTGGGCAATAGCTCATAAAAATAGCCATAAAACGCGAAAACTACGAGTTTTTAGTCATACCTCTCAAACATGTAACGAGTCTTACAGGCATGCAAATCCGTGTGGAACCAAAAAACTATGGGCAATAACTTATGAAAATGATCATAAAACACGAAAACGACGAGATTTTGGTCATAACTCTCAAACATGTATCAGGTCCTATGGTTGCTATAAATCGCCTCTTATGATTGTAAATCGCTCACGGAACCCAAAACTATGGGCAATAGCTCATGGAAAAAATGGCCATAAAACAAAAAAACTTAGATTTTGTCATAACTCTCAAACATGTATCGGGTTTTACGATCATTGTAAGTCGCTCTGAAACCCAAAACTATGGGCAATAGCTCATGGAATTGGCAATAGTTGAATCCATCTATCTGGTCACCTTCGTGCAATTGCAGCGTTCGGTGCATAAGTAATTATCTAAAGTGTGTGGTTCAAAGAATTTTGCGCCAGGGAGAGCGGAGAGTCTGGGAGTGAAAAATCAAACCAGAATTTGGAAGAGCACCGTATACGTGAGGATAGCTCAAGATTTTATTTTTGTTCTTTTGAATATGATAGCTCAAGGATTTGATCACTTCTCCGACATTCCATAGAGCTTCAAGAGAAGGTGTTTAAACGAATGAAACGGTAAAAAAAACCATCCTGGCAAATAGATGCAAAGCAGCGTGAACCATTGGATGACCCGATCGATCACTTCTCTCTGCAGCCTGATGCTCCCAGCACCATCCTCTTCCTCTACCTCTCCCTTTCTTGCATATCGTGCATCTATCACGTAGCGTGTCTATGATTGCTCTAACTCGTAACGGTTGTTTTCATGCTTGCTCTTGCTAGCAGGGTGCTGTAGCCAGAACATTACTTGGAAAATTTTCATGCAGCTTTGCTGACTTGATGAACGGCAATTGCTGTACGCGGTGTTTGTCTAATGCTTCAGACTTCCAGGCTGCAGCTCGCTGTTGTTATTCGAACCACTTGATCGGAGAAGATTTCTCAGAAAGATCTTTAAATTCATCAACACGGTCGAGGGAGATTCTAATTCCTGGGAGTAAAATAAAATGCAGAGGGCTGCTGATCACGAGCTGTAACTACAGAAATTCTCCACCTAACGGCTTCAGTTAATTCCCAGTGGCAGTTTGTAACATGCCATTACCTATATATTGGAACGGAGGTAGTACTACATTTGATTACAAGAAGAAAAGAAAAAGAAAATGCTACAGTGAGCAACCTCTCTCTCTGGCATATCAACCTCTCTCTCTGGCATGGCATATCACCCCGGACAAGTTGGCTACCGTCGATGGTGGACTTGTCCCGCAACAACGCCCTCTTCAGCGGCAAGCAACCACTACAGCTCTTTCAGCGTCAAGTTCCGTCCATACAAGCAGGCAGGCAGGCTAGGTTGTGTACAGCTTGTCTTTGTGACTTTAGCTTCAACCGTGGCATGCATGTTCTTTGCCGGTTCAGAAATCAATCTAGTGCCTAATTTGGAAGTTCCTCATGCGTGCATTTTTTCTCGTCGATCTTGGGGCGCGTTGATATTTGTCCCTCGTCTGAATTTCCTTTAATCTACAGGTTGATGCCTGAGTTTTCCTCGTGTGTAAGGCCTAAATTGGTGCTGTGAAGTCGCATATTTGTTGTCCACTTGAACTAGATCATAGCTTTATGCGAGCATATATCCCAGCTTCTACTAAACCTGGGAGAATCCAAAGGGGACAAAACAATTCACGTTACAAATTACTGAACAACATAAAGTTCAACAAAGAAGAGGACAATCATGGAAAATCATTCCATTGAAATTGATGAGGGCTAAGCAATCAAGTTCAAATCCCAAAGTTGTGCCGTCATGCCGCGTTTTCCCAGCTCGTACTCAAGTATTGAAGCTGATAAAATCACAGCTTGACTAGAAAGCAATTTGAAGAAATTACAGACAATGTCTCTCAACTAAGTACACGGCCCTGAAGCTAGGCACCTCACAGGTGTGAGAATCTGGAAAATGTCGAAGGAGATGAATTCACATGACAAGCATCTGAAGAAGATAGAGGTCAGAGTTCGACAAAGCTGACTACAATCTTGACATAGCATCGTACATTATCTATGTAGTTCTCACCCAATTTCCTCGGTTGATTAGGCAACGCTATTCAGCATCCTGCTCTTCAAATTGTGCGGTTGGCTTGCCTCCTCCGCTCAGCCCTCCGCTTGGCCTCCTTCCGCTCGCGAACCAGTCTTGGTATTTCCTTCCATGTCTTTGGTTTAAATGCCATTACTGTATCGATCACAAATGATGTCAGAACAAACTTGTAGAAAGTAATGTTTCGCCAAAATTAATACCACATGACATTAAAAGATTGAGACTTTAGGCCAAAAAACAAAAAACTACTCTCAGTTCTTACTTTACTACACGTCATATCTCAATCTAATCATGTGATGCTGCTACCTGATTGCTACTATTCCTCTTCTTCGAACAACATAATGCTAATGCTAATGGGAGATGGCGTGTTGAGAGTGGTACATGGGATGTGATGGATGCTTGTATTTGTTAGTGAAATGTGGCAAAGAGAGAAATAAATACACACGTACCTTCATACTGGGCATCTAGTTTTTTGGTGTCAAGGCTGCCCAATCGCTGCTGCAGGCATCTAGGGAGCTTCTTTATAGCAGGACAGTCCTTAATTTCAAGACTCTGGAGAGACCCGTATGTTTGTGGCTCGTTGGGTAGGGATGCCAGGGTACTGCACCTTCCAAGGCAAAGGCGTTCCAATGATGGGGTCTGGCCCGACACAGGCTCCAGTGATGTCAGCCCACTGTTGTCTTTAATGAGCAGTGTCTTGAGGGAGGTGGGCAGACGGAGAATGCCCCCCAACATGCCAGCACAGGACCATATATCTAAAGATATGAGACAAGGAGGAAGTGAATGCTCTCCTGCTGCCGTTGCTGCTGATGGGTCCGGTGCATTTATGGAAGCAGTGACCTCTGGTTTTGGGAGCCCATCCAGCTGGCATGACAGGACTTGAATATTACTGCAGCTATAAATAGTTATGGTATTTAAGGACGGTGGAAGATGTAGAACCCCTGATAAACTATCACACCAAGTTAACCACAGATATTCTAGGTATGGGCAAAAGTGATTCACGGGTGATGATGACAGCTGTGATACAGCTGTGGGCACGACTGCCTCACTGCATGAAGACCCTTGAACCAAGTCTGACGTGCCCACCTGCTGCTTGCCGAATATAGACTCGAGCTTACTGCAGTACCAAATAAACATGCTCTTGAGAGATGCTGGGACATTGAACATCTCTACCAAACTTGCGCACTTTTCTAAACGAAGATACTCCAGAGCTGGCAGGTGCTGACTTCTTTCGGAGGCTGATGGCTGGACAGGACCTTGTGTGTATCCAGTCAGATGATTGCACCTTGTGATATTTAATGTCTTCAAGGATACCAAGCTATTGAACACCACCTCAGGCCAGTGGACGAGCACATCACATCTATCAATTGTCAAAACTCCAAGATGTACAAAATAGTCCCATGGCTCTAGTCCACCGGTTCCAAAGAAAGAGTTGCAGCATTCTAACCACAAAACTGTAAGAGGGGATTTCTGGTTCCATTTCTCCCTGCTGTCCACCGGTAACATTGAAGTGCACTCAGCCCCTGATGTTGTTTCTGTGTTTTCTAGCCTCAGTGTCAGATTGGTCAGTGAAGACAAATATCTGTCTACCCAATGGAATATCTCCTGTTTGCCATCTTCAATTTCTAATACACTGAGTTTAGGTGCTTCAGGTAGATCCATCAGCTCTGGGCATTTCTGAATTGATAGTTTCTCAAGCTGAGGAAACAGTACCTGTTCTCCTCCGACTACAGCATCCCATCTCTGAAAACTCTCTAAATCTTCCAGTTTGAGTATCTTTATGGCAGGAAACGCTGAGTGAAAACCTCCACCAGAATGTTCTTGAAGCAATGGTGCTTCGGGTAATGCTATCAGCCTCCTACAATACCGAAGAAAGAACTTCCCAAGAACAGGAAACGGTGACCATACCGATCTATGATCTCCACTACATGGTTCTTGAACCAATGCCGCTTCAGGTAACGCAATCAGCTTTCCACAAGACCTAATTAACAACTCCTCAAGCACAGGAAATATTATCTGTCCTTGCCTCTCGTTTATTTCCCACCATCTCTCAAAATCCAACAGATGTTCTAGTCTAAGCAGCTTTAGCTTTGGAAAGGTGAAGGATGTACCGCATCTGAACAAAACTTGCAATCTTTCACAACGGAAAAGATGGATCTCAACCATGTTCTGCAACATACCCATGCACTTTCCTCCATAAGAATATATCCTCAGAACCTCCAACCCATCATGAGGTTTAAAACTGCCGAGCACCTCACTGTCAGAAACAGAAGTCCATCTTAATCTTAGATCTCTGAGATCCTTTTTGGTTCCAAGATTTGCCACTTTTGCCTCTGCTTCTGTAACATTCTCTACCTGACTTAGCTCTAGCTGACCACAAAGGTTTAAATTTTGCAGCTCTGCAACATCACTGCAATCAGAGCTATTAACTACCGCTACAAAATATGTTAGTGTTTGTAGCTCAGTGAGTTTTCCGAGTTCTGGAGGCATGCTCTTCAACTTTGAACACCCATGAGTGTAGAGGTGACGGAGGGAAGTCATGTACTTAATTTGCCTCGGAAGCTGAACAAGATACTCGCAGTTAGAAAGGTCCAACATTTGCAGGTTATATAGAATACCTATATCTCCAGGAAGTGATTTTATACTGCTTTCTGAGAGATCAAGGTATCTTAGGTGATGCAGATACTTTGGTTTTGGTCGAAATGATTCTGTACTTATATAGAGCTTCAAGGCATGCAATGAACTGTACTTTGACAGATGCTGCAATGAGGTTTCCACATATCTATCGCATAGCAGTGTTTGGATAGAAGGGGACCTTTTCTCCATGGAATCGTTCAAAATAGCTTCTGGTTTTCCACATGACAAAAATAAATGCCGAGTAGTATCCGGAAGCCACTCGGGTTGACTTGGTTTCTCAGTTGCAACAACACATTCATTTTCCATAACAGACATTGCAATATCATGCATAAGATCATGGATTTTGCATGTTTTTCTGGAATAATACTTCCTACTATCTTTATCTTCCTCTATGTCCAGAAAGAATGACCTTGAGGCTAGCTCATTGAAAGTATGTCTTCCAGTTGTTTCAAGACTATCTTCATTGTGTTTTGGAATAAAGGCATTTGCAATCCATAGTTGAATCAGCTTCTCCACATCAATCTTGTAATCCTTGGGAAATACAGCACAAAAAGCAAAACACTGCTTCATGTATGATGGCAAATCATTGTAGCTAAGCTTCAGTATTGGCAAAATTCCAATTTCCTCGGTGCAAATGCTGCTTCTGGATGAAATAGCCTTCCATTCATCCAGGCTGGTCTTGGTACGAAGCACAGAACCTAGTGCAGTTGCAGCTAAAGGAGAGCCACAACATCTCTTCACAATCTCACCAACCATCTCGACTAGCTCGGTAGGTTTTTCTTTCTCCGAACTGAATGCTCTAGCCTCAATAATTTCCTTTAAGAAGGTATCCTCCAAATTGCTGAGATGGTAGACTCTACCTGCACCCATCACTTCAGCAACTTGTTTATCACGAGTTGTTGTCAACACCGCACTACCGCTGGCACCATGCTGAAGGCACACCTTAAGCCTTTCCCACTTATGGAACTCTTTGTTGTTCCAGACATCATCCAATACAAGGATATACCTCTGCCCGCTGACTAATTTTTGAAGTCTATCAAGTGGTGGTTTGTCTGTATCACCATTCTTCTTGGGAGATGCTTCAACTATACTCTTAGCCAGGGCGTTCACATCAAAGTTATCAGAGACACAAACCCATAACAGCAGCTGAAAATGCTTCTGAATTTTAGGTTCATTGTATATGAGCTGTGCTAATGTGGTCTTGCCAAGGCCGCCCATTCCAACGATCGGAACAACAGCGAGATCTGCATTGTTTGCTTGACGAAGTAGTGTGTCAACTATATTCCTCTTATCTTTGTCCCTAGATCTGCTGGCAATTTCTTGTGGGTCGACAATAACATAATCAGTCTGCCTCCACTCCTTGGACACCGGAGGCTCTGGTTGGTATTTGAACCCAAAAGCTTGCATCTGTGCTATGAGAACTTCAATGGCCCGTAGAATGTGGCAAAGCTTGGTACCCATTTTGTGACGGAACACAACACGGTTGTGAGTAGGGAGGAGTTTAAGTACATCGCAGCCAAGCTCGCGGTAGTGCCCATTCTTCTTGGCTTCACGGCGGAGTGCTTCATACTTGAATTCATCGAAGACTTCGTTTGCCTCATAGGCCACTGCCTTGAGCTCCTGGAGCCAGGCTTTGGCCCCTTCTCTGTGGGCAATTGCCTGCTCCTCGACGTCGGTGATGACGTCAAGGATGGCTGGAAGCTGGCGTTTGAGAACCTTGTGCTGCTCTTCCATTCCCTCCATCACCTTGTACTTGTCCAGGAGGTAGTTGGACGACTTGCTCATCAGCATGGACACCAGTGGCCGGATCGCCATGGTGGCCACCACCTCCCCCATTGGAACGCTCAGAAGAAACTCCCGTAGCACAGGCACAAGAGGAGTTCGCTGCAGAATTTAATGGAGAATGCAATAGTGTGAGCAAGAGAAGTGATCTGTTCTTGAAGCAATCGCAAGTCAAAAAATCCAATCTTGCAACCACAGTTACCTGATTCGCTTCTTCAAAAAAAAAAGTTACCTGATTCGGTGGATCGGCCTTCGAACCCCAAGCTGGGTGCCTTCACGAGCTCGCCACTGAACCCCAAGCTGGGACGCCGAGCAGGAGCAGCTCCAGCGCCTGGCCTACTGCGGCGGCAGCTCCAGCCGCTGAAGAATGGGCTTGGACCTTAGGCAGGGATCTACTGCGGCGGCGCTTTGGCCTCTAGGAGCTGGCGGATTCTTGGAAGCCTATTTTCCCTTCTTGGAATTTCCTCTGGGAGTTTTAGGCGCTTCTACGATTTTGGAGTTGGGGGATTTTCCCCCTTTGGAGAAGAAAGGTGCCGATGGATGGATGGACGGAGACATGTGAACCGACCGACGACTTGACTTCTGCACTGACGTGTGGGTCCCACTAATGGATTTTTATGATATTTTTCTGCAGATATTATTTATTAAATCTCATACTCATTGTCGAATTAGGCGCGTGTAATCACAGGATAAACTGTAATAATAAATACTTTGTCTATGTAAAACAGAATACTGTATATCTAATCTAACCATCTTTCTAGGAAAAAAACAAAGTGACCTCGAAATCGGATGGCAACTACACGGAAACTAGATGACAGCAACTTCATGGAAAGTCGTTCAACAACTACATGGATGGCAACTAGCTGGAAAATCACTCGACGACTATTAGGTGGAGAAAAATTGATGACGTCGATGTGGATGTTTAGAAATATTCCGGGTGAATAGAGCACAAATGTATATCCACGCAAGAGTTACATTAAATTCATTTCTAATCAGAAAAAGTGTTGATTCTCTAGTGAGAAAATGGCATTCTTATTGCTACAATATTTTTTTTGAGAATATCCCTTCCTTTAAAAGTGTATTAGATTTTCATATAAGAAGATTCCAAGACGGCCGATACAACGCCAAGAGCCAACACGATACAAACTCAACACCACACGGATTAGGACATGACCCAAACCAACAAAACGACAAAGACTCGCCTCGTACCATCTCCAGCCATGAATTGTTAGGAAGTGATACACCGAGCTTTTAGACCGCGTCACAACCAAAGGAGGGAACTACCTAACCCACTCCACCTCCTGGATGGCACAAGCCGACGCACCGCCCACCCATAAGCGCCTATCGATGAGTGGACGGCGGGACCGAACCTGGCTGGAGGGCATGTCAACGAAGAAGTGCTAGCGACAATGTCCATAGCGCATGGGAAGCCCTGCTCTGAGCGGCGGCTAACATTGACTCCAGCTGGTGCACCGAGGACTCCTTGAACCACCTAGATTATGCCCCCAACAAGGAAATGACACAACCACGCCGCTGCCGCCTGATCTGAATCAGATCAAGGGTTTCCCCTGGTGCTCCAGGTGGGGAAACATGTAGCGCCATGCCGACATATCCAAGGAGGTGACGGCGTCCGCAAGCGTTGCTGTCGTCAGCTTCACGCAAGGATTTTTCTCTGACCCTCATGTTGACCCCAACGCCCATCAGACAGACATGCAATAAGGAGTCTCTTTGGACTCACCGCCAAAGAGAAGCAAGCTGGAGTAGACGTCATTGACGCAGGAGGCGTTGTGCACCATCTCACCATAGCCAAACAGGTGCTGGACAGTGAGGATCAAACCTGTCGTCGCCTGGCCGGCCACCGGCAGCATACGATTCCCAACAACCAACACCACTAGGCACCACCTCACCAACATGAAGCCGTGCGACAAAGAATCCTCAGCCCACAAAAGCCCATCTAGGCCGAGGGGGCCTGAGCTACTGGCCACCGTGTGAGACCCTGGCGCATGGCTTAATATGATTGATAGTATATCTATATCAATAAGTTCTAACTTCTTTTTCGGAAGGTCATCTGAAAAGAATTCTGAGATTAAGTATGCTTGGCCTAGAGCAATTTGAGGATAGGTGACCGACCGGAAAGTGGATATCGAGTGCGCACGAGTGAGGACAAAGTACATAGAAAAGACTAGTGTTGGTCTGTGGGGTTAATCTAGAGATCATATTGAGTTGTCAGGAGTGACAGTCGCTGGTTCGGAGAGGCCAGGGTTTTACAAGACGCGGGAGTGCCTCCACCATGGGGTAGAGCTCGCCTCCACCATCGTCGACAGGTCACGCGCATCAACGGGATCCTGAAGCACCTTGCCGCCGAGTCGCCACCATGCCACGTGCCACCGCCACCGCCAACAGGGAGAACGCGCCACCGCGCGATGAAGAAGGCCTCGACGCCGCCGTCCTCGGTCGGGCTTCGCCCAGCGGGACCTCTGGCTGCGGCATGAGGGAGGGGCGAGGAGGGGAGGGCCTGTAGGCCGGCAGCGCAGTCGCCCCCCGTGTTGCCTAGGGTTGGCGACGCGGGGGCTGAAAGAGCACCACATTTTTAACTCTTCATCTAAAACTAGCGGTCTGGCTGAAAATAATTGACCCCTTATTACAATAATTACATATAGGATCATGATGGAAAATACATGCATCACTAAGAAATCTATCACCGAGAAGAGGGATACAATATCTTTTTTAATGTGTCATTCCCTTTTCCTTTATGCGAAATTTTTGGTACATGCTCATGGATGTACTGTTCCGAAGGAAACTAAACCTCTACTAGTGTATTTCCTTCCTACTAGGAGGTAATCGAGCGTTCCAGTTAGAAGTTCGGATCGGGCAGTTGCTGCTGCCAATACTACCGAAGCAGGACAGTTTGTGTCGGTGCCTAGTTTTCTTGTAAAATTTCGACGCTGATATTTGTGCCTGAATTTCCTGTAACGTACACATCGATGCCTGAGTTTTCCTCTTGTGAAATGCCTGAATTGGTGCTGGCTACTGTGGTTTTAGCTTAACCACGGAGTTCCTTGTTTGTTGTCCATTTGAACCTTCTACTAAACCTGGGAAATGCCAAAGAAGACACTAACTTGCAATACAAATAACTGAAAAATATAAAGTTCAACAAGGCCAGAAGATAATAATGACAGATCATTCAATCAAGTTCAAATCCCAAACTTGTCCGGTCGCACTGTGTTAAGTTGGGCTGACACTTCAGTTCTCATATAAAAACAGGACAAATAATTGTTCACAAGCATGGGAATTTCCCAGCTTGTACTTATGCTCCACAAGTATGAAAGCAGATAAAATTATTGTTTAACCAGAAAGCAATTTGAAGAAGTTACAATCAATGTCTCAACTAAGCAGGGGCGGAGCTGGTGTACAACCATTGGGTTCATGTGACCCCAATGAAATTGCTAAATTCTTCACTAATTTAGCCAATGTCATTGCTAATTTTATGGAAGATTACACTAATTGATGGAGCTGACCCCAATGGTTTGATGTTCCAGATTCGCCACTGCAACTAAGTAAACAACGCTGAAGCTAGACAGCTCACAAATGTGGGAATCCCAGCAACTACGAAATCTGGGAAAACGTCCAAGGAGATGAATTCACATTACAAGCATCTGAATAAGATTGAGGTCAGAGTTCGAGAAAGCCGACTACAATCTCGACATAGCAACGTACATATGTAGTTTTTCCCAATTTTCCTAGCTTGACTAGGCAACGCTATTCAGCCTCCCGTTCTTCAGTTGTGCGATTGGCATGCCTTCTCTGCTCAGCCATCTGCTTGGCCACCTTCCGTTCACGGACCAATCTTGGTATTTCCTTCCATGTCTTTGGTTTAAATGCCATTACTGTATAGATCACAAATGATGTCAGAACAAACTTGTAGAAACTAATGTAACATGAAAAATAATACCAAATGACATTAGAAGACGGAGAATTTAGGCCAAAAAACAAAAAAAACTACTCTCGGTTCTTATTTTACTACATAATGTCATATCTCAGTCTAGCTCTTTTACTTAACACTCCGTGTAACACGTTTGTTGTTACGTACAAAATCAGAACCCCCTACAACTTGATATGTGATCCTCCTTTCAGACATCTACCATGAATCTTGCATTTTGGACGGGAAGGGGAAGATATAGTTAGGGCCTACATATGATGATTTGTTCTTGAGTACTTGGGCACCTATCTTCAAACTATTTATAAATGCCTAATAATACTTCCTACTCTGGCAGGCATTCCTTCTAAACAAGTCCGAAATTTTCTAATGATAGTATAGTCAATGATAATAATAATAACTCATGGAGAAACAGAAAACATCCATGCATGCAAAATAGGTAGACACAGATACATATTAAATTTTGTACAAAAATATGTTCATTTGCAGGAAGGTAGGAAATGAAATTAAATTGTGATGCAATTTTTTGTTAAGTTACACCAAGATACAGATCAGATATCATCGTTGTGTTTTAACAAATTTTGTATCTATGTGTTTTTCTACCTGTCCTATACATGTATGCGCGCTTTCACCACTTACTTAAAAGACATACAAATACGGTTTTTCACTGTCACAAATATGGAGTACCATAATCATGTGGTAATGCTATCACAGATTGCTATTTTTCTTCTTCAAACAACATAATGCTAATGCTAATGGGAGATGGCGTGTTAATAGTGGTACATGGGATGGGATGGATGCTTGAATTTGTTGGTGAAATATAGCAAAGATATATAGAAATACGTGTATACCTTTATACTGGGCATCTAGATACGTGTACTCGATGTTGCCCAGTCGCTGCTGTAGGCATCTAGGGAGCTTCTTTATAGCAGGACAGTCCTTAATTTGAAGACTCCAGAGAGACCCGTATGCTTGTGGCTCGTTGGGTAGGGATGCCAGGGTACTGCAGCTTTCAAGGCGAAGGCGTTCCAATGACAGGAGCTGTCCCGACTGAGGCTGTAGAGATGTCAGCCCGCTGTTGTTAGTAATGATCATTTCCTTGAGGGAGGTGGGCAGACGGAGAATGCCCCCCAACATGCCAGCACATGACTCTATCTTTAAAGATGTGAGACAAGAAGGAAGTGAATGCTCTCCTGCTGCTGTTGCTGCTGATGGGTCCGGTGCATTTATGGAAGTAGTGACCTCTGGTTTTGGGAGCCCGTCCAGTTGGCATGACAAGACTTGAATACTACTACAGCTACCAATAAATATGGTCTTTAAGGACGGTGGAAGATGTAGAACCCCTGATAAACTATCACAATAACTTAACCACAGATAGTCTAGGTATGGGCAAAAGTGATTCACGGGTGATGATGACAGCTGTGATACAGCTGTGGGCACGACTGCCTCACTACAGTAAGACCCTTGAACCAACTCTGACGTGCCCACCTGCTGCTTGCCAAATATAGACTCGAGCTTACTGCACAACACAATAGTCATGCTCTTGAGAGATGCTGGTACATTGAACATCTCTACCAAACTTGCGCACTCTTCTAAAAGAAGATACTCCAGAGCAGGCAGGTGCTGACTCCTTTCATATGCTGATGGCTGGACAGGACCTTGTGCGTATCCAGTCAGATGATTGCACCTTGTGATATCTAATGTCTTCAAGGATACCAAGCTATTGAACACCACCTCAGGCCAGTGGACGAGCACATCACATCTATCAATTGTCAAAACTCCAAGATGTACAAAATAGTTCCACAGATCTAGTCCACCGGATCCAAAGAATGTGTTGCAAAGATCCTAACTCCAAAACTGTAAGAGGATTTACGGTTCCATTTCTCCCTGCTGTCCACCGGTAACATTGAAGTGCACTCAGCCGATGTTGTTTACGTGTTTTCTAGCTTGATGTTAGCTTGGTCGGTGAAGACAAATATCTGTCTACCCAATGGAAGAGCTCACCTTGCCATCTACAATTTCTAATACTGCGAGTTTTGGTGCTTGGTAGATCGATAAGCTTTGGGCATTTCTCAATTGATAGTTTCTCGTCGAGGAAACAATATCTCTTCTCTTTGGGCTGCACCATCCCATTTCGAAAACTCTCCAACTCTTCCAATTCGAGTACCTTTAGGAGCAGAAATGTTGAGCGATAAGCTCCATTACATGGTTGTTCAAGCGATGGTGCTTCGGTAATGACATCGACTTTGGGCATTTCGAATTACTAGTTTCTCAAGTGAGGAAACAATATCTCTTCTCCTTGAGTCTGATCCCACTTTAAAATTCTCCAACTCTTCCATTTCGAGTACCTTTAGGGCGTGAAATCTTTGACGATAACCACCAGTATATGGTTGTTCAAGCAATGGTGCTTCGGTAATGCCACCAGCTTTCTACAATACCTAATAAACAACTTCTCAAGCACTGGAAAGATTATTTGTCCTTCCCGCCTCTCATTTACTTCCCACCATCTCTCAAAATCCAACAAATGTTCCAGCGTAAGCTGCTTCAGTTTTGGAAAAGTGAAGGATGTACCGCATCTGAACAAAACTTGCAATCTTTCACAATGAAAAAGATGGATCTCAACCATGTTTTGTAACATACCCATGCACTTTCCTCCATAGGAATATATCATCAGAACCTCCAGCCCGTCATGAGGTTTGAAATTGGAGAGCACCTCGCTGTCACAAACAGAAGTCCATCTTAATCTCAGTTCTTTGAGATCATTTTTGTTTCCAAGATTTGCTAGTTTTGCCTCTGCTTCAATATCAATGTTCTCCACCTGACATAGCTCTAGCTGACCACCAAGGTTTAGATGCTTCAGCTCTGCAACATCACTGCAATCTGGGCCACTATGTGCTGCTACAAAACATGTAAGTGTCTGTAGCTTAGTGAGTTTTCCAAGTTCTGGAGGCATGCTCTTCAAGTTCCAACATTCATGAGTGTAGAGGTGACGAAGGGAAGTCATATACTTCATTTGCCTTGGAAGTTGATGGAGAAAAGAGCAATACGAAAGGTCCAACATTTGCAGGTTATATAAAATACTGATATCTTCAGGAAGTGCTTTGATACCACAGTGTGAGAGATCAAGGTACCTCAGGTGATGCATATACTTTGGTTTCATTAGAAATGATTCTCCCCATGTATAAAGCTTCAAGGCATGCAAAGAGTTGTATTTTGATAGATGCTGCAATGGGCTTTTCATATATGTATACAATAGCAGTGTTTGGATAGCAGGGAATCTTTTCTCCATAGAATCATTCAGTATACCTTCTGTTTCTTCAGATGACAAAAACAAATGTCGAGCAGTATCTGGGAACCACTCGGTGTCACTTGGTGTTTTATTTGCAACAACACATTCCTTTCCCATAACAAACATTGCAATATCATGCATAAGATCATGGATTTTCCATGTAGTTCTGGAATAATGCTTATCGTCTTTGGACTCTTCTTTGTCCATAAAGAATGACCTTGAGGCCAGCTCACTAAAAATTTGTTTTCCAATGGTTTCAAGACTATCTTCCTTATGTTCTGGGATAAAGCCATTTGCGATCCATAGTTGGATCAGCTTGTCCACATCAATCTTGTAATCCTTAGGAAACACAAAGCGAGCATAAAACACCGCTTCATATGTGATGGCAAGTCGTTGTAGCTAAGCTTTAGTATTGGCAAAATGCCGTTTCCTTGCAAATGCTACTTCTAGATAATAAAGCCTTCCATTCTTTCACGTTGGTCTTGGTCCTTAGAGAACCCGGTGCGATTGCGACTAAAGAGCGAACATCTCTGCAATCTCACCAACCATCTCGACTAGCTTGGCGGGTTTTTTCCTGCAAACCAAATGCTTTAACCTCGATAATTTCCTTTAAGAAGCTATCCTCCAAATTCTTGAGGATAGGGTTTATCTGTACCATTATTTCAAACTTCGGTTATCACGAGTTGTTGTCAACACAACACTACGTGCCACCATGTTGAAGACATACCTTCAAATTGCCCACTTATGCACCTCTCTGCTCCATACATCATCTAATACAAGGAGATACCTCCGCTTTCACGACCGATTTCAAGTCTATCCAGTGGTGGTTTGTCTGTATCTTCGTTCTTCTTGGGAGATGCTTCAACTATACTCTTAGCCAGGAAGTTCACATCAAAGGTATCGGAGACACAAATCCATAGCAGCAACTGGAAATGCTTCTGAATTTGAGGCTCATTGTATATGAGTTGCGCTAATGTGGTCTTGCCAAGGCCCCCCATTCCGATGATGGGAACAACTGTGAGATTTGCATTGCTAGCTCGACCAAGTAGCATTTCAACTATATTTTTTTTCTCTTTGTCTCTGGATCTTCTAGCAATATCTTGTGGGTCAACGATAACATAATCTGTCTGCCTCCACTGCTTGGACACTGATGGTTGTGGTCGAAACTTGAACCTAAAGGCATGCATTTCTGTTACAAGGACCTCAATATCCTGCAGAATCTGGCAAAGCTTGTGACTCATTCTGCGACGAAACTCAACACGGTTGTGAGAAGGGAAGAGTTTAATCCCATCGAAGCCAAGCTTTCTATAGTGTCCATTCTTCTTGGCTTCACGGCGGAGTGCTTCGTACTTGAACTCATCGAAGACATCGTTCGCCACATAGGCCACTGTCTTGAGATCCTGGAGCCAGGCTTTGGCACCTTCTCTATGTGCCATGGCTTGCTCCTCGGCGTCGGTGATGACGTCGAGGATGGCTGGAAGCTTGCGCTTAAGAGTCTTGTGCTGCTCCTCCATCCCCTCCATCACGTTATACTGGTCCAGGAGGTAGATGGACGCCTTGTCCCTTAGCATGGACACCAGCGGCCCGATGGCCATGGAGACCACCAGCTCCGCCATTGGAACGCTTGCACAGCACAAGCACACTACATAATAAATGGAGAAGACATTGGTGTGAGCAAGACATGCATACACAGAGCTTGAACCAATCACAAGTCAATAATCCAATAATGCAGACATAGTTAAGAACCAATATTTCTATAAACTTGAATGTAGTTTGACTTAGACGACTTAGAGCATCTCCACTCGCCTACCCAGGAGGCCGATCAGGACGCCGAAAATCGCCCAGTCGCGTACCCAGGGACCTCTTTTCGGCCGGATTTGGGCCAACTTTGGTCCGGACTACCAGCCGAACCAGGATCCAGCACGCCAGGGACGCCGGACGAAGCGAGTGATGGACCACTGTCGGCGATGAAGCCGACTCGCCGCCATCCTTCCCGCTGTTTTCCTTTTCGCCGCCGCCACTTTCTCCCACCATTCTTCCCTAATTTATAAAAGCCGTACATCTCGCCGTCTCTTCACGATCCTCACACCACAACTCGGCGAACTTTGGACGTTCGCACCTTTTTTTCCTCCTCAATCGCGAACTATGGCGAGGGCGACGACGCGTTGTCGCCAGGAAGCTTGCCCACGAGGCGCTTATCTGGCGCCGCCGGACACTCGTCCCTGTAGGTGAAACTTCATTGAGAGATCCAGTGACTATCTCGCCATGCAAGACCAGACTCGCTAGGAGATCAAGCTTATCGCCCGTGCAAGACCCGGATCTCGCCGAGGATCAGGGTAACCTTATCTTCTGGAGGCAGTTTTTCGCCAACAGACGCCTCAAGGAACTCGCCTGACACGACGGACTCTCGCCGGAGTCATGGCGCACATCGAGGCCGGCAACAACCCCCGCCTTGGCCTGTAGTTGCGGCGTCCGGCGTCGACCACGGCGGCGGCCTTTTCTAGTTATGAAATCCGATGTACTATGTGCCCCCTTGCCTACTTTAATGAAATTCCGCCTATATTCACCCATATTTCACCGAGTTTAACTGAATTTAGCCGAACTTGGGAACTCGTCCTGGGTACGCGAGTGGGAAATTGGACGAACCCAGGCCGAAAACGCGATTCGTCCGGCCGAAAATTGGTCCGGTTTTCGGCCTAGGTTCGCCCAACGAGTGGAGATGCTCTTAGTCCAGCCAACAGTCCAGATCAACGATGCATGTTAAGTAACTTTAAAAAAAAACTTTAGTTGAATAAATTCGAAACTAAGAAGATGTACTGATATGAACTTACATATACGCTGATTTACACAGGCAAACGAAACCCATCCACACATACAAATGGACTAATAGCTAAAATAACTAGACTCAAAATTTGTAGACAATAGTACTTGATAATGCTATGGAAGATACCCTAAAATCCAGATGGGCTAACATTCGAAATGAAAAAAAAAGATTAACTTTAGGTAGTGTATATATGCAGCAACGTCACTATAGGAGACCCTGCTCATTGAGCCATATGTATCTATCTATTCTAACAATAGGGTCGGCAAAAATCTGGGTGTTAATAAAAAAAAAGCCAAATGCACATACATAATGAGTCGTATGAATAAAACTGAGAAAAAGTATCAAGTACAAACCAGAATATGGAATTCTCTCATAATTAATAAATAAAAATAAATTTGGAACTAGCGGTAAGAATTGGTTTACATCTCGAACTAGCGGTCATTTGGAAGGTATGTCCTAACACTTGGCGTATGATCCAAAGTAGTATAACAAATGCAAGCATATTATAGTGTTTTAGTGATTTGATTACACAATCACAACTGAAAATGGTGAAATCTTGCAGCTGCGGTCAAAAGTTACCTTGTTCGTTGGAACAGCCTTGGAACAAAAACGGGTGCCCCTCACGAGCTCTCTCCCCGGAGCACCCAGGACGTGGTCCTCACCGGCAGGTGGACGGAGAGCAGCTCCGGCGTCGCAGCGGCAGATTCCGGGACTGGCCGGCGAGACGCTGAAGCGAGCGGCGACTCCTGCGAAGCTGTGGCGGCCGGCGCGGCGCGGTTGCGTGACTGCGTGGGCGGGGGCTGTCGGCAGATGAATGGGAGTTGGGAGAAATTCGGGGTGGGGAGATCTTGAAGAAGGATGTGAGTGAGTGGGAATCGGATTCGTGGGAGCCCATCGTGACGGGGAATTTTGGAGGCGTGCTGCTTTCGCTGCTGCGGCGGTGGGGAAGCAAAGAACCTTCTTTTCTTTTTTTTTTTTGAACAGAACCTTCTTTTCTTTTGCAAAGAAGAAAAAGGGATGGCGATGGATTTTTGAGGTGTGATATATTCTTTTTTGCATGCGGGCCCTTGATCCATTCTTTTAGGTGCTCCTCCAAGCCAACTTAAGTATAATACTCCCTCGGTATTAAATTAGATGTCGTAAGTTTATTAAATTTTAGATGAATCTATATACTAAACAATGTTTAGAATTCATTTAAATTTTAACAAATCTTGTGAAATCTATTTTGAGACAGATAGAGTAATTAATATATTATTTTATTTATTTAATACTATTAATAAGAGAGGAAACAATATTTATAGTCATGTTTTATTAGAAAAGAAGGGGAACATTCTCAACTAAATCTAACTCGCCGCACCAACATAAACAGCGTGCTGAAAGACATTGTACATGAAAGCCAAACTAGAGAGATATGCAATTTTTCTCGTCGGTGTTGAGTATCCGGTTGCTTAATTTGCTTGCCGCACCACCAGGTCGGTGAGCCTAGGTTTCCGTGGGGTCAAAAAATGGTGGTTGCCAAATTCCTCAGCCACGTCACCGACATTTTGAGAAAGGTGTAGATTTAGATGCATGGATTGTGGTCTGAGGGTGTTTGTGGCATCCCGCAAAACCACTACTAGAAAATCGCGTTGAATTTATGCATTGCATCGTCATCATCATGCATTGTTCGCATTAAACTATGTTTGCAAAGCCCGTGTGGTTTTCTAAACGCCCTCTCTATTCAAACATCAAAAACCGGGTCCCCGGAATATTTTTGTTTTACATTTATCGGTTTATATGGCGTTTAAAACAAATAAAAGTTTCTTTGTTTTTAGTGGAAGCGGTCCAAACCCGACCCAAACGACCACCCAGTATAACACAATCCATTCATGACCCCACCTAAATCCTATTCCACCTAAAACTCTACCCACACCCTCCACATCACCCCACCCAATCCCTAGACGCCACCTCATCTCCCTCTCCTAACCATTCTGACCGCCACATGGCCCAACCTCTCACCACCAACCCCTACTGCCCTCACCACGCACCGCCTCACAAAGACGCATAAGACGACGCTGACCCACCGTGGCCGTGACTCCCCAATTTCACCCACTCACCGCAGATGCACAAACCACCACCCAGCCTCCCTTCTTCTCCGCATGGGCCCGCCTCCCTGGGTCCCACCCGTCCTCTCTTCCTTCTCCTCCCAAGACGCCCAGGCCCCTCATGCTTCTTCTTCCCGCCTCGATCCCGGCCAACCTCCTCTCCTCCATTCGCCGCCTCAAGGCAACCTCGCCCGCTGCCCGCCTCCGCGCCCCCGACTGGCAAGAAGAGCTCCTCCCAAGCGGCGTGCGCCCGGCCGCCCGCCTCCTGCAGCTCGCCTTTTCACTCCAAAGACCGTCAGCCTGCAAGGCCGGCTGAGCCGGGCCCATCCCGCGCCGTGGGGCACCTCTGCCAGCCTCCGGCGGCCAGCCCTCACAGCCTCAAGGCGCCGCTACCTTGACTCCAGCCTGCCGCCTCGTTGACCCGCCTCGCCGCGCCGCCTCTACCGGGTCCTCACACAGCCGAGCAGCTCCATGAGGCAGCCTGTCCATGAGCCGGTTGCCTCTGTTGGAATTTTGGCCCAAATATTCTAGCCCATTTTCTATTTCAATAATTCTGAAAATCCTAGAGGCCCATGTGGCCCATTCATGCAAGGCAAGAGGTGGGACAAATGTTTAGTCCCACATTGCTAGTTGAGTGGAAGTTGGACCACTTATAAGGTGAGCTCTTCTACCACTTGGTAAAGGATGAGAAGGAGAAGGAGAGAGTTCCACACGCCGCTCCTCCTCCTCGCCGCCACGCCACGCCACGCCACGCCACGCCACGCCACGCTGCTGGTGATGGGAATCTCGCGAGCCGAGCTTTATTTTGCCACGCATGAATGGTATATCAACAATTTTGGGAAAGCCGATGCATCGGCTCTTTGAGATACATTGCTATCGGCTCGGAGCGGCAAGGTGAAACATTTGCTTTAAATGGACGTTAATACGAGTTAAATGTGCTCGCTCGTTTCATCTTACGCACTGCTGCCTTCTCCTCTGTGCCTATAAGAGAGAGAGGTCGCCTCCTCTCGAGAGGCTATACATCCCTTGCCTCGAGTTCCAGAGCATGCTACTTCCATCTTCCCCATCCCGTCTTTGCGTGCACCGCGAGCGAAAGAGGCCTCGAGACCCGCCGCTTCGAGTCTGACGGAGAAGGCGATATGTTTTTGGGAGGCGCTATCGGTAGCGACCTCGGCAATCACGGACTCCTTCACAGATAGCGGCGTCTTCCCGACGAGACTTCTTCCCGACATCAAGACCTCTTCCTCGACATGGCCAATAGCGGTTCCAACACCGGCGGTTCTACTGCCATCTTTGCGGTACAACTTCTCAATCTTGTTCGATTCTATCGAGTTTTATGCCTTGTAGTTTGTGTGGCTATATGCCTTATTTTGTATTCGCTATTTAACATGATTAGTATATTACCTATTATTCTAGTCATGATTTATCTAGCGTTTATTATGGATAATTCGCTTGGTAAATTGCTCTATTTCTCAACAATCCAAAAACCTTATTTCAGGCAATTTGCCCCAAGTGGCTTTGTTGCTTCTATGAAGCCACCGTGTTTGAAGGTGTGAATTACAAGCGGTGGCGTGGCGATGAAGAGCTGCAGTTCTGTTTCGGACCATGAGCTGCTATAACGCCATCTATGGCGCTTTGAGGGGAACTTAATCCCTTTCGTGAAGAGGCCCAAAAACTTGATACTACTTTCAAGGCTGCCTTGATCGGCATCCTGGCGACAATATTGTCGATTCATATCATCATTCAATGGCAAAGATATGTGGGATGCGCCGAGAGAAAATTTGGAGTCTCGATGGCGGCAAAGGAACTGTATGTCATGGAACAATTCTATGACTACAAGATGATTGATGACCGCTCCATTGTGGAGCGGCTCATGAGATACGATCACTTGCCGGAGCTTGAGCACTTCACTTGTGTGTTAATGGACAAGTTTGTTGCGGAGGCATCATTGCCAAACTTCCTCCATGGAGGAATTTTGCTACTTCAAGCACAAGAGACAAGAGTTCTCGTGACGGATCTCATTGGGACTCTTGATGTGGAAGAGAAGGCGAGAGCAAAAGACACACGTGCTCGAGGTACCGAGGGAGGGTCTAATGCCAACTGCATGAAAAGGAACTTCGACCTTACAAGTTCAAGAACAAAGGCAAGTTTGATGACAAAGGAAAGTTCGATGGAAAGAACAAGGCCTCACATCTACCAGCCTTTTAAGAAGAAGGCGATAAGAGGAAAGGTGTCATGTCGTAATGCGGTGATCCTAATCATTGGGCTCTGCTTGTCCCAACCGCTTTGACAACGCCAACATGGGAAGAAAGCAAGATCTAATGTTGTCATGGGCGACGTTGAGATGAAAGATGTTGGGTATGGTATATTACCCATGTTCTTTCATTATGTCATTCTCCCGATTGGTGGATTTACACGGGCGCTAATGTACATGTATGTTCTGATATTTCCATGTTTTCTTCATATCAGGTCAGAGGGACTCAAACCGTGCTGATGGGGAACGGCTCGCATGCTTCTGTTCATGGTGTTGGTACGGTCGATCTGAAGTTCACTTCGGGAAAGACTGTGCGCCTGAAGAACGTGCATCATGTTCCCTCAATAAATAAAAATCTTGTTAGCGGATCTCTTCTGTGTCGAGATGGCTACAAGATTGTATTTGAGTCCAATAAATTTGTAATTTCGAAGTATGGAACCTTTATTGGTAAAGGCTATGAATGCGGAGGCTTGTTCCGCTTATCTATGTCAGACATTTGTAATAAAGTTGTTAATCATATTTACACAAATTTTGAATCAAATGTCCGCACTCGTCTTTTGTCATATTAATTTTGGCTGTATGACGCTAGCCAAAATGAATTTAATCAGATTTCTCAACCGTTAAGGGATCTAAGTGCCAAGTCTGCGACAAGCTAAACAACCTCGCAAGTCACATACGACTGCAGAAGTGAGAAATTTAACACCACTAGAGCTCATACATTCTGATCTTTGTGAGATGAATGGTGTGTTGACAAAAGGTGGAAAGAAATATTTCATGACTTTGATCGATGACTCTACGAGATATTGTCATGTGTATCTTCTGAAATCAAAAGATGAGGCTTTGAGTTTCTTCAAAATCTATAAAGTCGAGGTAAAATCAACTTGATCGAAAGATTAAGAGGCTTAGGTCTGATCGTGGTGGAGAGTATTTTTCCAACGAGTTTGATTTTTTTGTGCGAACATGGTATAATTCATGAGAGGACGCCTCCTACTCACCCCACCAAATGGAGTAGCCGAAAGAAAGAACCGTACTCTAACAGATTTGGTTAACGCCATGTTAGACACATCGGGTCTTTCTAAGGAATGGTGGGGGGAGGCATTATTGACCGCGTGTCATGTCCTAAACCGAGTTCCCACAAAGAACAAAGAAATTACTCCATTCGAAGAATGGGAGAAGAAAAGACTAAAACTCTCTTACTTACGTACTTGGGGTTGTTTGGCAAAGGTTAATGTACCAATCCCCAAGAAGCGCAAGCTTGGACCAAAAACCATTGATTGTGTTTTTCTGGGCTATGCTTTTCATAGCATTGGTTATAGATTCTTGATAGTAAAATCTGAAGTACCTGACATTCATGTCGGTACAATCATGGAGTCGACTGATGCGACTTTCTTTGAGGATATATTTCCAATGAAGGATAAACCTAACTCATCAAATCCGGAGATACCTAGTTCATCTAATCAGGAATTTGCTATATTCTGAACCTATCATTCCGATTGAACACTCTGAAAGTCCTAAGGAGGATGACAATGAAATTCCTAAAAGGAGCAAGAGACAAAGGACTGCAAAGTCTTTTGGTGATGATTTCATTGTGTACCTTGTAGATGACACTCCCACTTCCATTTCAGAAGCTTATGCATCTCCTGATGTCGACTCTTTGGAAGGAAGTTCATAGTGAGATGAATTCCATCTTAGCTAATGAAACATGGGAGATCACCGATCCTTATGGGTGCAAACCAGAGGATGTAAATGGGTGTTCAAGAAGAAACTAAGGCTGATGGTACTATTGAGAAGTACAAGGCAAGGCTTGTAGCCAAGGGTTATACCCAAAGGAAGGTGAAGACTTCTTTGACACTTACTCACCGTAGCAAGGTTGACCACCATTCGAGTACTACTTTCTCCGGCTGCCTCACACGGTCTTCTCGTTCATCAAATGGACGTTAAGGCGGCTTTCCTAAATGGAGAGTTGGATGAGGAAATCTATATGGATCAACCGATGGTTTTGTAGTAAATGGTCAAGAAAGAAAAGTGTGCAAGCTCTTGAAGTCTTTGTATGGTCTTAAACAAGCACCTAAGCAAGGGTAACGAAAATTTGATAAAACCTTAACCGCTGCAGCTTTGTTGTAAACGAATCGACAAGTGCGTACTATCGCCATGGTGGGGGTGAGGAGTCATCCTTTGTTTGTATGTTGATGACATCGATTTTGGAACCAACCTTAATGCAATTAAGGAGGTCAAAGATTTCTTATCTCGTTCCTTTGAGATGAAGGATCGGGAGTAGGATGTTATCACGAACATCAAGCTATTGAGAGATGATGATGGTGGGATTACATTGCTTCGGTCCCACTATGTGGAAAAGATTTTGAGTCGTTTTGGGTATAGCGGCGTCAATTTTCTCCTACACCATATGATCCTAGTGTGTTGCTTGAAAGAATCAAGGAAATGCTAGAGACCAACTAAGATACTCTCAAATTATTGGCTCGCTTATGTATTTAGCTAGTGCCACGAGACCGACATCGCCTTTCTGTAAGCAAACTCCGATTTGTCTCAAATCCAGGAGATGATCAACGGCATGCTCTTGAGAGAGTTATGCGATATCTAAAAGGCATCATGAGCTATGGCATACACTATACCGGGTATCCAAGGGTACTAGAGGGTTATAGTGATTCAAATTGGATATCGTCTTGATGAGATAAAGGCCACAGTGGATATGTTTTCACACTTGTGGTGGTATTTGTTTCTTGGAAGTCTTGCAAGCGAGACCATCTTAACGAGGTCAACTATGGAAGCGAACTCTGACACTAGACACGCCACTGTTGAAGCGAGTGGCCGTGAACTCTTGATGGACTTACGTGGTTGAAAAACCTATACCCGCAATTCAATGAACTGTGATAATCAAACTGTGATTATTAAGGTGAGCAGTTCTAAGGATAATATGAAGTCCTCAAGACATGTGAAGAGGAGATTGAAATCTGTCGGAAAATGAGAAACTCGGAGTTATTGCATTGGATTATATCCAAACATCTAAAAACCGAGATCCCTTCACAAAGGGTCTATCACGCAACGTGATAGAAAATGCATCGAAGGAGATGGGTATGAGACCCACAATTTGAGCTTTCCACGGTGGTAAACCACTCTATGTGATCGGAGATCCCGTGAATTAGAATTGGGAAACAAGTTGTTGGTTAGCCGAGAGAAAGTATCCCTACTTTAATAAATACCACTCCATAAAGATGCAATACTTTCCTATTCGCATGGCAGGTTGATTTATTATCTTAATGTGTTCTAAGTGGCTTATCCTAAGCAAAGATGTTGTCTGCAGAACATCTTTTGAAGAACACACCTATATGAGTCCGATCATTAAAACGTCGCGATCTATGAGAGTGGGTGCTCTCTAATAAACTCATGAAAGGTCATGGAGTATGACGTATAAGCTCCACCATGGGAAGTCCCACGTAGCCAAGATCGGTCAAGAATTCGTGTGAAGCTAGATTAAGCAAACTTGCGATTCAAGGCATAGTCCAATGTACAAATGCAATCTAGTGTAGCATAGAATTCTAGGTGGAAGTTCAACTTAACAGTCTCCACTAAAGTACGGGTATATAAACGGTGTTTTGGAACCAAAGGCGATTACATGTGCCTCTCGGGATGCAGTGGGGATTGTTGGAATTTTGGCCCAAATATTCTAGCCCATTTTCTATTTCAATAATTCTGAAAATCCTAGAGGCCCATGTGGCCCATTCATGAGCAAGAGGTGGGACAAATGTTTAGTCCCACATTGCTAGTTGAGTGGAAGTTGGACCAGCTTATAAGGTGAGCTCTTCTACCACTTGGTAAAAGGATGAGAAGGAGAAGGAGAGAGTTCCACACGCGCGCTCCTCCTCCTCCTCGCTCGCCACGCCACGTCACGCCTCGTCACGACGCGCGCAATTTTGGGAAAGCCGATGCATCGGCTCTTTGAGATACATTGCTATCGGCTCCTGGAGCAGCCGAAGGTGAAACATTTGCTTTAAATGGACGTTTAATACGAGTTAAATGTGCCTGCTCGTTTCATCTTACGCAAATACGCCTTCTCCTCTGTGCCTATAAGAGAGAGGTCGCGCCTCCTCTCGATGAGCTATTACACATCCCTTGCCTCGAGTTCGAGAGCATGCTACTTCCATCTTCCCCATCCGTCTTGCGGCGTGCACATGGCCGGAACGGTAAACCTCCGAGACCCCGCTGCTTGAGTCCCATGCGGGAGAAGGGCGATAAGGTTTTGGGGAGCGCTATTAGCGCGACTCGGGGCTACCGGGACTCCTTCACGAGATAGCGACGTCTTCCCGGCGAGGACTTCTTCCCGACATCGGCACCCTCTTCCTCGACGACATGGCCAATGACGGTTCCAACACGGCGGTTCTACTCGCCATTGCCGTGTACAACTTCATCTCAATCTTGTTACGATTCTATCGAGTTTTATGCCTTGTAGTTTGTGTGGCTATATGCCTTATTTTGTATTCGCTATTTAACATGATTAGTATATTACCTATTATTCTAGTCATGATTTATCTAGCGTTTATTATGGATAATTCGCTTGGTAAATTGCTCTATTTCTCAACACCCTCCTCCCGCCTGCAAGCCGCCCGCAGCCGCCGTTCGCCTCCGTCGCGAGCCGCCTCATGTTGAACCCGCTACATTTCAAGTGCTAGTGTGGTTTGAAGGGCGTGATGTGGATGCAACGTTTTGGTGCCCGAAGGTCGATCTGGAACTCAAGTTCGACATCGACAAGGATCCGCGACAAGTCCGCCTACATGGAACATCAAGTACCCCTCTGGTCCGAGGACCTAAGACGCCTAACGCCAAGATCGCCTCAAGGATCCGAAGGCCCCGGCTCGAACCGGGACGAGCCGGAAACCCGATGTTTTCAACACGATGCCATGATCTTCGCCACGGACGCCGAGACCCCGGACGAAGCCACACGTGCGACAAGTACTTCTTCCTCGCCAAGACCGCCTCGATGGCGCGGCCAACAAGACCTCAAGCAGCAAGACCGACCCCGTGGGACCCGGCAAGACCTTCGCGATGACGAGAACGGCACCGACCCGGAAGAAGCCGATGCGCCCCGACACCGACCCAAGTTCTGCTCCCCGGACATCGATACCCCGAAGCGCCAAGATCTGCCCCGATACCGAGAATGACCCCGGAGTCCGAGAACGATTCCGTCGAACCTCGTCGATCCCGTCGGACCCTGGACCCTGTCGAACCCCGAACCCCCAGAACCCAAGATCTGTCGAACCCTATATGTGCGACCCTTTTCCCTCGATACCCTATTTTCATAAATGATATCAACTTGTTGCTTTTAATCATTCATCTCGCATGCATATCTGTGGTTTGGGGGCCTTATGCCGATTCACCTAATAATTAAATATGGGGCCCATATGCGGGCAAATCCAGTCTCATATTGGCCTCATTTAAATTGGTGTAGCGAACCCGGTACTAACTTCTGCCATGTTAAACAACATTTAAATTGCGGGGCTTCTAAATAACATGAACCACCTAATTAATTGTGGACCCGGTTCCGCAATTTGACCTAATTGCATCGACCTTGCCATGCCATACATGATACATGCATCATGCCGATCTTCCGCCGTGTATTAAATATTGCATCCGTGTTTCTTCTAGTGTTTTGCTTCTTGGCGGATAAGGCCGTTGAGTTGATGTGAGCTTGGCCCGATCTTGGTGGAACCTTCAATGTTTTCGGTAGCATCTTCCCTTTCTACCCATCTTACTTTTATAGTATTTACTTCCCTCTGTTGATCTATTGCTATACGTGTTGCGTTGCTCTAGTTTGCACGTGATATCCATTGCAGCCATATATAGCCTTGGACACATCCTATTACTGTTGTTTGGTGGATAGTTGGACCCGCGTGTCGTAGTCGCTTGCTCAAGTGTTTTGCTTGTCGTCAAGTACCACCAATGATGGAGGAATTGCCGCATGTTGATGTTGGAGATGATCATGGTTTTACTTATTGTTCACTTTAATTCCTGTTTAACCACTAAAATTGAATTAAGCAGAGGCATCGGTGGGTGATAGGTAAGATTTGGTTTCCGACCGCCCACTTGTGTCCCGTAGGACCCGAGTTCTTGACACCTGTTCCGAGATCGAGCGCGCTAACCACAGGTGGGGAGATATGGGCCCCCCATTGATAATTAACTTATTTCAAAGTATTGTACTGGGGGCCACAACTAGTTTGAGGATTTATTACTATCCTGTACTTATGCCATGTTTACCGCTTTATTTACGTTTATGCGAGGAGCACACTGTACTGTTTAGGATCGGGACACGTTTTCGCGGTGTCGACAGTCCCCGAGGGGCATCTGTCAAGCTCCGTCCACCCAAACCACGAGTCCGTCTCGAGACCGCCGACTCCGTTCGGTGTCGACTGTGGGGTGGCCTCATGTACTTGCTTTGGGTTTGGGAACGTCGTGACTTAGGCCCCCGACATACCGATGGGTGTATGTTAGCGATCGGCAAAAGGGTCAAGTGCTGTGGATACTTTGGTGCACCCTCAGGTTAAATCTTTTCGAGAAGCCGTGTCCGCGGTTATGGACGACTTGGAGCACAGTGCTTGATCATAGACAACTATAACTAAAGTTTATTGTTTTAAATTGACTTGTATCCGATATGATTAGTAATCAGCTTCACTACAACGGAATGGCTAAATAAAAGTACCAACCTGCTGGGTTTGGGGTTGTCACATGCTAATTGTATCTGACTAGTAAGTGTTGCCACTATAACGGAATGATTAACTAAAATTGCCCACCGCCTATTTTATCAGGATGATTATCTAAACCTGACTAGTAATTGCTGCAACGACAACTGAATAAGTAAAACTGCCAACTGTGTGAGTTCCTCGGTTGACTTCCTCGTTTGGTCTCGAGGGGGAAACGCCAGGATGGGTTTGTTTGATGATAGTATCAGGTTGGATCCGAATAGGTCTTTCTCATCCCTCTCTGATATCCGCCAGTTGTATCGAGTCTCTATAGGTTGTTTAGTGCATCTTTGCCGCTCGATCCACCATATACCTATGTAGGCGAGGACCGCGAATTCTAGCCTCGCTGTGTCTTGGCCTCGATCGGCGCTCCTTCTTTTTCCTTTGCCCTTTGTCGGCACCCCTTTTGTTTAAGAAGGTTTTGAGATCGACGCCGTTAGCAGGGTTACCCTTCCGGTTTGGCCTGGGCAGGGTTATGGACGCCATTGGTTATTCTTCAGGGCTCTTAGACCCATTTGCATCTTGTTCGTAGTCGGACGCTCCATCGTTTTCAAGGTGATTTGGATCTTTGTACCGTATAATTGTATTCTTGACTCTTTGAGTCGCGGTTGTATATATATCTGTTCTGTGGGTCCCATCGAGGACTGTTGTGTAATGTTATTACTTTGTTTTCCACCCGCACGAAAGTGCCTGGTGGGCACCTTCGAATCGTTTCTATGCGTGTTTGGCGAGTTTTGCTAAAACTTGCATAGGGTCGATTTAGAGGGTGTTACAGAGTGGTATCAGAGCTCAGCAGTTGCGATACCCCCACAAGTCCAAATCAGAGGATAACCTAGCTAACGTAGTAGAGTGTCAAAACTATTTTGCAAAATCGGTTGGATAGATCAGTTAGGTGCGCTTTTACTCACCCCTCCGCTATTCCCTTATCTCGGCGTGTTTTGAATCGCTCTCTTACCTTTTCTTTGAGTCCAGGATTTCTCGCGGTTGGGTTTCCGTCGTACCTTCAGGGTTTCGCTTCCTCCTTTGGTAACGGTGTTGCTACATCTGGTCTTCATGCTTTCCGAGGAACCCTTCGTCTGTGGAACCATCCTTTGTTCTATGTTTGTGCCTTCCGGTGTTTTCCGACGCGACGACATCCTCTACGCCAGATCCGATGCAGAGTCTGCATCGCTCCTTTGTTTCCGAACCTCGCTTGTCGAGATCTTCAGTCTGAATCCGAGGGTTGGTTGCATAATCTGTCTATTCGTGTACATAGTAATGCTTTGAGTGCGGGATGGAGTCGCGACCATACCATTACTCTTATCATTCGCTTATGTACATGGAATGGTGGATCGATGCAATTTTACTCCTTCCATGGAAGTTAGAGGTGGCCTTACCTTTAACTTCGTCCGTTGTTTCTCCGGAGTGTTCTCTCGACGAACGGGATCAACGACCTCTTGTTGGTGGTGTCGCGAAGATCTACACGATGCGAGAGGATGCAGGTCGTTCACCTTCTTCCGGTACCATGAGACGGATCTCGAGGGCGAGATCCATTGTTAGTGGTGTCGAATTGTGGCATCCCGCAAAACCACTACTAGAAAATCGCGTTGAATTTGTGCATTGCATCGTCATCATCATGCATTGTTAGCATTAAACTATGTTTGCAAAGCCCGTGTGGTTTCTAGCGCCCTCTATTCAAACATCAAAACCGGGTCCCGAATATTTTTGTTTTGGCGCTATCGGTTTTGCATATGGCCCGTTTAAAACAAATAAAAAGTTTCTTTGTTTTAGTAGAGGCGTTGAGCGAGCCAACCCGACCCGACGACCACCCCGTATAACTGCAATCAGTCCATCTGCATTACCTAAATCCTATTCCACCTAAAACTCTACCCACACCCCCCTCACATCACCCCACCCAATCCACGGGCGCCACCTCATCTCTCCCTCTTCCTAACCATTCTGACCATACATGGCCCAACCCTCTCACCACCAACCCCGGTGGCCCCGCCACCCAGCCTGGCCTCGCACCACGCCTTGCCTTGAGACCCACCCCGTGTGCCTCCGACCCCACACCCGCTCACGCCGCATGCCGCAAACCACCACCCAGCCCCCCCTCCTTCTCTCTCTGGCCGCGGGCCCGCCCTCCTGGGTCCCACCCGCGTCCTCTCTTCCTTCTCCCTCCTCACGCCGCCCGCCTCCTGTGCTTCTTCTTCTTCGCCCGTCGATCACCTCCTCCTCCTCCGGCTCGCCGCGCCGCCCCGGCAACCTCGCTCGCTTCGCCTCGCCTCGCGCCCGCTCTCCGTGACCCCTCCAGCGGCGTGCGCCCGGCCGCCAGCCCGGCCACCGCCCGCGCCCCTAGCCGCATCTCCGCCTTCCTAGCCGCGCATCCTTCGCTAGCCACCGTGACCGCCGCGCTTTGCCGTCCCCCAGCGGCAGCCGCGCGCCACGCTCCGTCCGGGCGCGCCCTCTGCCGGCGCCCTTCTCCCGCGCCTCGAGCTCGCCGCCGTCGCCGCTCCATCCTGCGAAACTCCGCGCGGCCGTCTCCCGCCCAGGCCTCCTCGGCGAGGCCAGCGGCCCTCGCCGCCGCGCGCCTTCGCCCTCCCTATTCGCGCCGGTCTGCTTCGCCTCGCGTCCGCCGCGGCCCGACCAGCGCCGCGCCGCCCGCCGCCCCAGCCGCCTCCGCTTTCGCCCAGTGCCCCGATCGCCTCGCCGCTTCGCCCGCGCTGGGTCCCAGCAAAACATGAACCGTCCACGCCGCCCGTCGGCCGGTGCCCTCCTCCCGCCTGCAAGCCGCCCGCAGCCGCCGTTCGCCTCCGTCGCGAGCCGCTGCCGCCTCATGTTCGAACCCACCTTTCTGTTTCAAGTGCTAGTGTGGTTTCGAAGGTGGCGGTGATATGGTGGATGCAACGTTTTGGTGCCCCGAAGGTCGATCTGAAACTCAAGTTCGACATCGACAAGGATCCGCACGACAAGTCCGCCTACATGGAACATCAAGTACCCCCCTCTCGGGTCCGAGGACCTAAGACGCCCGGAACGCCAAGATCGCCCTCAAGGATCCGAAGGCCCCGGCTCCGAACCCCGGGACCGAGCCCCGGAAAACCCCGATGTTTTCAACACAGATGCCATGATCTTCGTCACGGACGCCGAGACCCCCGGTCCCGAAGGCGACACGCGCGACAAGTACTTCTTCCCTCGCCAAGACCGCCTCGATGGCGCGGGCCCGACAAGACCCTCGCAACGGCAAGACCGACCCCGTGGGACCCGGCAAGACCTTCGCGATGACGAGAACGGCACCGACCCGGAAGAAGCCGATGCGCCCCGACACCGATGCAAGTTCGGACATCGATACTCCTGCTGGCCAAGATTCGGCCGATCACGAGAATGACCGAGGTCCGAGCGATTCGTCGAACCTCGTCGATCCGTCGGACCACAGACCTGTCGAACCCCGAACCCCCAGAACCCAAGATCTGCCGAACCCTATATGTGCGACCCTTTTCCCTCGATACCCTATTTTCATAAATGATATCAACTTGTTGCTTTTAATCATTCATCTCGCATGCATATCTGTGGTTTGGGGGCCTTATGCCGATTCACCTAATAATTAAATATGGGGCCCATATGCGGGCAAATCCAGTCTCATATTGGCCTCATTTAAATTGGTGTAGCGAACCCGGTACTAACTTCTGCCATGTTAAACAACATTTAAATTGCGGGGCTTCTAAATAACATGAACCACCTAATTAATTGTCGGGACCCCGGTTCCGCTTAATTTGACCTAATTGCATCGCACCTTGCCATGCCATACATCATACATGCATCATGCCGATCTTCTGCCGTGTATTAAATATTGCATCCGGTGTTTCTTCTAGTGTTTTGCTTCTTCGCGGATAAGGCCGTTGAGTTGATGTGAGCTTCGCCCCGATCTTCGGTGGAACCTTCAACAGTGTTTTCAGGCGAGCATCTTCCCCTTTCTACCCATCTTACTTTTATAGTATTTACTTCCCTCCTGTTGATCTATTGCTATCTGTGTTGCGTTGCTCTAGTTTCGTACCCGTGATATCCATTGCAGCCATATATAGCCTTGGACACATCCTATTACCTGTTGTTTGGTGGATAGTTGGACCCGCGTGTCGTAGTCGCTTGCTCAAGTGTTTTGCTTGTCGTCAAGTACCACCAATGATGGAGGAATTGCCGCATGTTGATGTTGGAGATGATCATGGTTTTACTTATTGTTCACTTTAATTCCTGTTTAACCACTAAAATTGAATTAAGCAGAGGCATCGGTGGGTGATAGGTAAGATTTGGTTTCAATAGCCCACTTGTGTCCGTAGGACCGAGTTCTTGACACTGTTCGAGATCGGCGGCTAACCACGGTGGGGAGATATGGGCCCCATTGATAATTACCTGATTTCAAAGTATTGTCTTGGGGGCCACAACTAGTTTGAGGATTTATTTACTATCCTGTACTTATGCCATGTTTACGCTTTATTTACGTTTGCGAGGAGCACCTTTATCTTTAGGATCGGGACACGTTTTGGCGGTGTCGGCGGTCCCGTTTGGGGCATCTTGCTCCTGCCGTCCACCCAAACCACGAGTCCGTCTCGGAGACCGGCCGACTCCGTTGCGGTGTCGACTCGGTGGGGTGGCCCCATGTACTTGCTTTGGAGTGCAGGAGCGTCGTGACTTAGGCCCGCCGACATACCGATGGGTGTATGTTAGCGATCCGCAAAAAGGTGAAGTGCTGTGGATACTGGTGCACCTCAGGTTAAATCTTTTCGAGAAGCCGTGTCGCGGTTATGGGCGACTTGGAGCATGCTTGATCATAGACAACTATAACTAAAGTTTATTGTTTTAAATTGACTTGTATCCGATATGATTAGTAATCAGCTTCACTACAGCGGAATGGCTAAATAAAAGTACCAACTTCTTTGGGTTTGGGGTTGTCACATGCTAATTGTATCGACTAGTAAGTGTTGCCACTATAGCGGAATGATTAACTAAAATTGCCCACCGCCTATTTTATCGGGATGATTATCTAAACACGACTAGTAATTGCTGCAGCGACAAGCGAATAAGTAAAGCGCCAAGTGTGAGTTCCTCGGTTGACTTCCTCGTTTGGTCTCGAGAAGCGCCGGGATGGGTTTGTTTGATGATAGTATCGGTTGGATCCGAATAGGTCTTTCTCATCCCTCTCGATATCCGCCCGGTTGTATCGAGTCTCTATAGGTTGTTTAGTGCATGCTGCCGCTCGATCCACCATACCTATGTGGCGAGGACCGCCAATTCTAGCCTCGCCGTGTCTTGGCCTCGATCTTGACGCTCCTTCTTTTTCCTTTGCCCTTTGTCGGCACCCCTTTTGTTTAAGCAGGTTTTGAGATCGACGCCGTTAGCAGGGTTACCCTTCCGGTTTGGCCTGGGCAGGGTGTTACAGTGTTAGAGCATCTCTAGCAGACACCAAAAAAACGCGAACCGAAAAACGCGTTTTCAGGTCGCGTTTGAGCTAGTTTTTGCTTGAAAAACACGATGGCCAGAACAGGAACCACACATTCGAAACCATAAACACGAGATTTTTGAACATTCGCGGGAGATTTCAAAACGCAAGCATAGTTCATACATAGTACTGATGCGATCATATGTACAAAACGTGAATTCAACCTAAATACTACGGGATCTGACGTCTCCGCCGCTAACACAAAATCGGGCTCACCGGAGCCGAGGCCAGCCATGGAGACGCTTCGCGACGGGCTTCCTCCTCGGAGAAGTCAAGTCCCACTGCCGGATCTGTCGGAGAGCGGTCGATGACCTCCACCTCGTGCTTCCCGCGGGAAGCGCAGTCGACGGCAAGCCCCTGCTCGAGGCAGATGCGGTCGTTGAGCTCATCGCGTTGAGCTCGACGGGCCTCCGCCTCCGCATCGGCGATGCTCCGGTGCTGGATGACCTCGACCCAGCGGTCGAAGGAGGCGTCGTCGAGGGCGGAGTTGGCCTCCGTGACGACGCGGCCCATTCGGGAGCTCTTCCTCCTTCACCGGCGGTAGCGGAGTCCTCGGCGCGCGAGGAGCTCCCCTCCCCCCGGCGGGCGCTGATGCGGGCGTCGAACTCCTCCGTGACGACGCGGCCCATTCGGGAGCTCTTCCTCCTTCACCAGCGGCAGCGGAGTCCTCGACGCGCACGAGGAGCTTCCCTTCCCCCGGCGGGCGCTGATGCGGGCGTCGAACTCCTCCGTCTCGCGGCGGAGGAGCGCGGGTGGCACCGGCGAGCACCATTTCTTGTAGTGGGGGGGCGAATCGCTTGCGCGCCCCATCCGAGCGCACTCACCAGCGGTGCTCCTCCTCCTCCACGGGCGTCAGGCAACGAAAACGCGGCGTCGAAGCTCACCGACGTTCCATCTCGGCGTGAATCGGCCGGATCTGCTACCGCCGGCTAGAAGTTGCTCGCCGGTGCTCGGCGATTTGAGCGGTGGTGTGCGGCGGAGGCGTCGAGGGGGTGGTGGCGGAGAAATGGATCGAGGCCTAGGAATCGCGCTCGGAACCGGGGATATATGGGTCGAGGGGGGTCGATTCCCAGGAGCCCGAAAAAAAATTCCGGATCGGGGCGTGTTTACGGTGTTTGTTCAGACCAGATTTCATGACCCGGCCTAAAAAGCGCCAGAATTTTTTGGGTCCGGCGTTTTTTCAGTATCTGCTGGAGATGCTCTTAGATATGGATCTTCTCCTCCGATGTTAATAACCCGAGTGGTATTTGAGATCGATATGTAGTTGAGCCCCAATCGACACGCCATTGTGACATGGGTGTCGCCACCTGTGGTGGCCCTCTTTGCCGACTTAATAAACCCTTCGGTAATGGTACCTTCTAGGATAGGCAACGATGGATCCATGTGTCTCCCTGGGCTTCTTGTTTGTGTGGCGACAGAGGACGATATATAGCGGCGGATGATGTGGGCAGGGATTCATAAGGGCCTTTATATGGTACTCCCTCCTATCCATATTACTTGTCACTAAAATTGATGTATTTAGACATGTTTTAGTGCTACATACATCTATTTCAATGACAAGTAATATGGATCGGAGGGAGTATATTTTTTTCCTTGGAGTTGGTGATAGTGTCTTCTAGGTCAGGTGGCGATGGGCACTTGTGATGGTGCCTTCTAGGTCATGCGGTGATGGACTCTTGTGCATCACTCATCTGCTCGTCTGTGTGGCTACGGCCACGGCGACGGAGGACGACGGTGACAAATGATGTGGGCAAGGACTCATAAGGGCCTATATATAATTTTCTTCTTCCCGGATTTAAACTAGTAGGAATAATTGTCCTCAATCGATGTGGTGGTTTTCATGTGCGCGTTCTTGGAGTAACATTTTCATTTTTTTATTCGAGTTTGGATGATCTAAATATTGTTGTCCTTTTTCATTTATGGTTCGCTGGTCTTTCCATCTTAAGCTCCTTCATTGTTTTTTTCCTTCTTATAAATATCTTCTTCATTTCTTTAATTTTATTTTTATTTGCGCCTTAAATGTGCCCTTTTTTTAGTCTTTCCCCTTTTTCACATGTTAATTTGTTTGCTATTTATGAAGAAATCCCGCATATAATTTTTTTTGAAATACATGGACGAGTAAAACTGCATCACTTAGTTGAGGAGGCATAATAAGAAAATAAGCATTCCGCCTGAGTTTCTCTGGCTAGCACGAGTAAAACTGTATCATTTTGTATTTTCATACAGTTTCCAACAGCTATTATCGGAGTAGAAGAAGAAACTTTTTCAGGCTGGCTGGCACGTACGGTGCAAACCCGTTTTCCCATTTTTGAGTTCTTAACAGGATGTAGCAACTCAGTTTTTAGACTTTCGGATCGTTTTGGTTTTCCTAGTATTCTCTCTAATTAAGGTGCTATCAGCAGCTGATAGAACATGAATGAATGTGTATCCACGCGACTGGGATTCTTTTCTGCAAGTAAAAGTCTCAGCACCCCGTTCATCTCAGGCCGAGTTCGCAACCATCGCTCACGTGGACAGAATGTGGAGGTGCAACCGAGTTCGCAACCTCTCCGGCTTGAGTTCAGCGCTCCGGCCGGCGTGGATAGTGTTGGTAAACCGGGCCGGTAGAGATCCATTCGGTGTGACTTTTACCAGGCTAGGGTTGGTCCATGTGGGTATCCTACCGAGAGAAAGATTAATAAAGTTCTTCTTTGTTCTCTGTGCCATTTACTTGTGTAATCTGTGTGTCTTCTACTCTAGTCTTCTTCTCGGGTGTGAAACAGCCTCGGGACCGGCCAGTCGGCAGGAATGTTCCAACATGTTATCAGCACGTGTCTCTCCATTAAGCCATAGTCGAGTCTGCATCACGCAGGCTTTCGTTGAAGGTAACCCGAATCTGACCGCAAAAATGGATTCGTCTTGCGATTTCCTTTCAAGATTTGCGTTCAGATTTTAGATCAGATCCCATCTAAAGTACGGATTTTTCTTCCCGGGAGTCGAGCTAACCTGCTGTCGCCGACCAATGTCGATCTAATCATTCCCGGATTAGAATTTTGTTGACTGTATCGTCGATGCGTGCACCCGCTGTACCGATCTGGATTTTTATTTAATAGATAGGACTGATCTTGACCATTTTTTTAGTAGATCGGATCGATCTATAGTTTTGTTCATATATTTTTTTTGTAACCGCGCGTACGTACGTGACTTTGCAAATGCAGAGGCCATGGCTATGGAGCAGCCTCGCTAGTTGCTCACGCCATGCACGCGCCTCGCACGCACGACGAGCTGGCCCCGCTGGCCGCCACCGAGGTATGCCGCCCGCCAACCCGCATGCCTAACAGCCGCCGTCGCCCGCCGCCAGCGCGCGCATAGCTGCCAGTGCACCAAGGCGCCGCCGCGCACTGGCTGCGCTGGCCGCCAGCGCGCCCATCACCGCCGCTGCTATGGCTCGCCGCCGATCACCAGGTTGTAGCTGCCGCGCAGCCAGCGGCGCCCTTTCTTTCAAGCGCTTGGCCAGCTGCGCGCCGCTTAGGCGCCGGCGCCACGTATTCTTGTCTGCGCGCCGCTTATTGCGCTGGCAGCCGCGATTTCTTTGCCGCCCAGCGCCGCCGCTTTATGGGAAAGGCTGTTCCCCGCTAAGCGGGCAGGGGCCCGATACGGGCGGGCGGCTACGCAGAGGCAAGGGTGGCTGGGCCGTTTGGAAGCACGCGATCGCCGGCGGTTGGACCGTTTTTTGCCCTGTTTCGGTCCGATTTTACACAAGCCTTTATACTATGTTTTACTACAGGTATTAATTATCGCATGATTTTAATACTTTGTACCTCGTAGTTAGCTTGTACCGTTTTTGTAGGGTTCGCAGCATAGAAAACAAAAAATTTCCTACGATGTGAACTATATACCAAGATCTATATACTAGATACAAATAACGGGCGGATGTATATCCGTAGAGAACATACCCTTGAAGACCGACAAAGCTTAACGAGTTCAACTCGTGGTTGATGTAGACGATCTCTTGCCGATCTCAAGATCGAGAGGAAGTCCTAGCGCCGTAAATCAGCAGCGCATCCGTGCTCGCACACACGTTCGAGGCACCGAGCAACCTCCGCCTCCTCGCTCCAGCGATGCAGTGGAAGCACAACTCTTTCTTGCCGAATAGCCACCGGGAACATGTATCTCGCTAGTCCGAGACCATGGGGGATAAATTCTAGAGGGGGAGAGAGATCCTTCACGAGGAGGTGTGAGACAAGTGAGGAGGAGGGGCTCCTTTTATAGGAGGAGGGGGGGAACCCCAAGGGGGTGGCCGGCGCATGGGGCTGCCCCCTTGCCCTCCCCTCTTCATGTGGGTGGACACTCCACTCACAAAACTCCTCTAAATTCCCTCCACTCAAAAGTCCACTCAAAAATCCCATTAAATTTCCACCAAATTTAATGCAAACTCTCATTAAATAAAACTCTTTTATTTTATTCAGAATTTTGTCAATTACTTTAATGACAAACATTCACAATAACCCTTGCTAGAATTCTATTTCACATGCATAACCACTTTATGCAATTTCACTGAAAACTTGTTTGGTATCTAGTGAAATAAATTCCTGCGCTTATTCATTCTTTCGGCATGAAACATTTGCTCCAATTGGATGTCGGTGTCTCTTAAGTGTGTCACCCTACGGTTCGTGAATAATGCGGACATGATCGAGACCCTCTCGGATCAATAATCGAAGCGGGATCACGGAGACCCATACCGACTCCCACACATTCAACGATGACTTTCTTGTGATCGTGAACCTTTACGCTAGTATCTTAATCCCTTTGTTTCACGATATATTACATGTCGAGATTGATCATCGGTATCTCCATACCTAGTTTGATCTCGTTCCGACATGCACTCTTTTCTCGTTCCTTTGATAGAACATTCTAGTGATCAAATCACTTGCTTGCAAGCTAATCAATGTGATATCACCGAGAGGGCCCAGAGTATATCTATCCGTCATCGGGATGAACAAATTCCACTCTCGATCTATGAGCCTCAACATAACACTTTATTAGTTCTGAATCCATCTTTATAATCACCTTGTTACGGTGTGACGTTTGATGTTATCAAGATACTCTTCCGGTGTTAGTGATTGACATGATCTCATGGTCTAAGGATTAGGATCACTTCGTAAGTTGTTTATAGCAATATAAACTCAATGACTTTGATCGTAATGCTATACTTCGGATGAATGTTCATCACATCATTACAATAATGTTGTGATCCCGTTATTAACAACATCCAATGTCCATGATCAGGAAACCTTGATCATCTTGTTAATCAACGAGCTAGTTTATGAGAGAGGCATAACTAGGAACTTTCTGTTTGTTTATTAAACACACATGTATTAACGTTTTCGTATTAATACAATTATAGCATGCAAAATAAACATCTATCATATACTTGGAATACACATAATAAACACTTTATTATTGCCTCTCAGGGCATATTCCCTTCAGTCTCCCACTTGCACTAGAGACAATAATCTAGTTACATAGTAATAAATCTAACACCCATTGAGTTCTGGTGTTGATCATGTTTTGCTCTAGGGAGAGTTTTAGTCAACGGATCTGCTACATTGAGATCCGTATGTACTTCTAAATCTTTATATCTCCATCCTTGACATGCTCGCGGATGGAGTGAAACCGGCGCTTAATATGCTTGGAATGCTTGTGAGACCTTGGCTCTTTGGCATTGGCAATGGCACCATTGTTGTCACAATAGATCACCATTGGGTCCAATGCGTTTGCCACAACTCCTAGTTCGGATATGAACTCCTTCATCCAAACTGCTTCCGAAGCAGCAACATATTCGGCCTCCGTTGTTGATCCCGCTACCACAGGTTGTTTGGAGCTCCTCCAACTAACCGCTCCGCCATTCATGAGAAATACGTATCCGGATTGAGACTTAGAGTCATCCGGATCGGTGTCAAAGCTAGCGTCGACATAACACTTAGCGACGAGCTCTTCTTCACCTCCGTATACAAGAAACATATCCTTAGTTCTTCGTAAGTACTTAAGGATATTCTTGACCGCTATCCAGTGTTCTGAACCTGGATCCGATTGGTACCTACTAGTCAAACTAATAGCGTGTGCCACATCCGGTCTTGTACATAGCATGGCGTACATTATAGAGCCTATGGCTGAAGCATAGGGGACTTTGTCCATTATCTCTCTTTCTTCCTTGAAGCCGGACTTTGAGTCTTACTCAATGTCTTGCCTTGCAACATAGGTAAGAACCCCTTCTTACTTCCGTCCATTTTAAACTTCTTTAAAATCTTATCAAGGTATGTACTTTGCGATAGCCCTATTAGGCGCCTAGATCTATCTCTATAGATCTTTATGCCTAATATGTATGACGCTTCACCTAGGTCCTTCATTGAAAATTTGCTGTTTATATAACTTTTAACACTGTTTTAAAAGTTATATATCATTTCCGATCAATAATATGTCATCCACATATAATATCAGAAATGCCACATTGCTCCCACTCACTTTCTTGTAAATACAAGCTTCTCCATAAGTTTGGACAAATCCAAACTCTTTGATCACCTCATCAAAGCGGAGATTCCAACTTCGTGATGCTTGCTTCAATCCATAGATGGATCGCTGAAGCTTACACACCTTGTTAGCATCCTTAGGATCGACAAAACCCTTTGGTTGTATCATATACAACTCTTCTTCAATATTACCATTGAGAAAACGCGGTTTTGACATCCATCTGCCATATTTCATAATCGAAATATGCAGAAATTGCTAACATAATCCTAACTGACTTTAGCATCGCTACGGGAGAGAAAGTCTCATCGTAGTCAACTCCTTGAATTTGTCGAAACCCCTTTGCGACAAGTCGAGCTTTATAGATGGTCACATTACCATCGGATCGCTTTTGTTTTTGAAAATCCATTTGTTCTCCACGGCCTTTCGGTGGTGAGGTAATCCACCAAGTTCCAAACTTGATTTTCATACATGGATTCCATCTCGGATTTCATGGCTTCTAACCATTTGTTGGAATCCGGGCTCATCATCGCTTCTTCATACGTCGCAGGTCATTATTTTCATCAACCATGAAATTCATGGATTTCCGTCTGACTCGGGGAGCTGCAGCGTCTTGTTTGACTGCGAGGTTCTAGTACTCTCTTTCGGAGTTTCATGATCATTATCATTAGTTCCCTCTTCAACAGGTGGAGCCAACTCGGAACAACTTCCGCGCCGCGCTCGCCATACTTTGAAGAGAAGGTTCCACAACCTCTTGAGTTCTACCTTGACTACTCACACCTTTCGCGAAACTCTTTCTCTAGAAAGGATCCATTCTTGGCAACAAAAACCTTGCCCTCGGATTCGTGATAGAAGGAATACCCAATAGTTTCTTTAGGGTATCCTATGAAGACGCATTTTTCCGCTTTGGGTTCGAGTTTATCGGTTGAAGTTTCTTCACATAAACATCGCATCCCCAAACTTTAGAAATGACAACTTAGGTTTGTTTCCAAACAACAATTCATACGGTGTCTTTTCAACGGTTTAGATGGTGCCCGATTTAAAGTGAATGCTGAGTTTCTAGTGCATAACCCCAAAATGACAATGGCAAGTCCGTCGAGACATCATAGATCGAACCATATCTAATAAAGTACGATTACGACGTTCAGACACACCATTTCATTGTGGTGTTCGGCAGTGTGAGTTGTGAAACAATTCCACACTCTTTCATGTGAGTGCTAAACTCAGAACTCAGATACTCACCTCCACGGTCGGACCGTAGAAATTTGATCTTTCTATTACGATGATTTTCCACTTCATTCTGAAATTCCTTGAACTTTTCAAAGGTTTCAGACTTGTGTTTCATCAAGTAGATATAACCGTATCTACTCAAATCATCCGTGAAAGTAACAAAATAACGATATCAACCACCAGATGACACACCCATTGGACCACATACATCAGAATTTATGATTTCCAATAATCTGTTGCCCGTTCCATTGAACCGGAAAACGGCGTTCTAGTCATCTTGCCCATAAGGCATGGCTCACATGTATCAAATGATTCATAATCAAGTGATTCCAAAAGTCCATCCGAATGGAGCTTCTTCATGCGTTTAATGCCAATATGACCTAGACGGCAGTGCCACATATATGCGGATATATCATCATTGTTTAACTTTTAGCATCAACATTATGAATATGTGTAACATTATCATTGAGATCTAACAAATAAACCATTCATCATCGGTGCATGACCATAAAAGATTTCATTCATATAAATGGAACAACCATTGTTCTCGATTTAAATGAATAACCACTTTGCATCAAACATGATCCAGATACAATGTTCATGCTCGCAGGCACCGATAACATTTATTCAAGTTTATAACTAATCCCGACCAAGTGGAGAGGCAGCGTTCGACGGCGATTACATCAACGTTTGATCCATTGCCGACACGCATCTTGACCTCACCCTTGCTAGTCGCTTGTTCCGCAGCCCTCGATTCGAAAGTTACAAATATTAGCAACGAACCTAAGATTAAATACCCGGTGCTACGAGCACTAGTCAAGTACACATCAATAACATGTATATCATATATACCTTTGTTTGCCTTGCCGCCTTCTTGTCCGCCATACTTGGGGCGCTTATGCCAATGGCGATCCCTTACAATAGTAGCACTGAATCGCACTTAGGTCCAACTCGGTTTCTTTTCAGCGCGGCAACAGCTTGCCGCCTCTTACTTCCTTCCGCTTTTCCTTCTTGTCTTTCTTGAAACCAGTGTTCCTATTGATCATCAACACTTGATGTCTTTTTTATCTCCACTTCGCAGTTTTAAGCATCGATGTAAGCTCGGGAGACTTCTTCATGCCTTGCATATTATAGTTCATCACGAAGCTCTTATAGCTAGGTGGCGTAGACCGCAGAACACGATGGATGCCTAAGTCAATGGAATCGTTATTCCCAAGGACACAAGCTTATCTACAGAATCGACATCTTGAGTACATGCTCACTAACGGAGCTGTGCTCTTCCATCATGCGACTAAAGAACTTTTCAAGCATTGTAGTTTCACAAAGATGTGTGTCGAAAATCATTTTCAACTCACCCATTGTATCAAATGCATTGCCGTTAAAACGCTTTCAAGTTCGGCTCTAGCCCATACAATATGCCGTAAATGAACTAAGTTGTGGTCCTCCGACGAGTCGATAGACATTCTTCTCCTCGTCAGGGGCATCATCAAAGGTGGGGCCTAACGCGCTTCTAGCACATATTGCTTTTGTGCAAGAGAGAGAATCCTAAAATTCATGGCCCATTCAAGAAAGTTGCTACCGCTAGTTTGTCTTTCTCCATGAACACATTGAAATTAAAAGGTGTGGTGCCATCTACAACAAAATTTGTAAAGTTTAGACTAAGTGTATGATAGATCGAGTTCAACTAATCTATATTATGAATGAACTCCCACTCAAAAGTGACATCCCTCGTGCCCTTTTGGTGATTACATGAACCAAATCCACTACACCAAGTCCGATCATCACGTGAGTCGGTATAGCTTCAAAGGCGAGCATCAAATGGGCATCATATCAACTATATGACTCATGCTTAACCTTTCGGTCCGTGTTCCGAGGCCATGTCAGACATGCTAGGCTCGCCAAGTTAGAACCTTAGTATTTGCGTGTAACTGCTTTTACACCAAATATGGTCGTGGATCCAAGAACACCCGATCATCACGTGATGTCTTGGAGCGGCGAAAACATAATCGGTGCATACTAAAGGAAGAACACATTCTTATCTTGATATTTAAATGAGGATCATCTTATTATGCTAACAAAGCGCTAATCAAGCAATATAAGATGCAACCAAACATCATATGTTTATTAGTGAAATTATATGGTTCCCGCAGATGATCTCTATCATGTGCATCCCGGTATGATCACTATCATACCTATATGTAAATCCAAGGTCTATGGATTTTACGCTATGTGTGTTGTAAGAGTATCATCTCATACTTCTACTTACAACACTACCATATCATAACACTAGCCCAAAGAACAATCTAAACTAGACGCCTCTAATTTATCCATTGCAAGTTTTACGTGGCTTAGGGCTTTCGAGATAGAACCGTTCTTACCTTTAACATGAACCACAACGAGGATAATCAAATTGTTGACAACTCGCTTGCAAAATAGATATTAACTATAGTAGGAGAGAGACACCGCTAGCCACTTATGCAAACTAGTTGCATGTCAAGCGTGGAACACGCCTCATGTGCGAGGACATGTAAAGTTTGTCCGCCGCTTCATCCCACTATGCCACCAATATCCAAAATCACAACAAAGGAGCAACAACATGATCATCATCGCCAACATACTCATATGTGTACTACCGTGTAAAGTATCTACGCATAGATCCGCTCGATACCTTTAGAGGGTTCGCAACATAGAAAACAAAAAATTTCCTATGTGAACTATATACCAAGATCTATATACTAGATACAAACAACGGGCGGATGTATATCCGAGAGAACATACCCTTGAAGACCGACAAAGCTTAACGAGTTCAACTCGGTTGATGTAGACGATCTCTTGCCGATCTCAAGATCGAGAGGAAGTCCTAGCGCCGCAAATCAGCGCATCCGTGCTCGCACACACGCTCGAGGCACCGAGCAACCTCCGCCTCCTCGCCCAAAGTGATGCAGCGAAGCACAACTCTTTCTTGCCGAATAGCCACCGGGAACATGTATCTCGCTAGTCCGAGACCATGGGGGATAAATTCTAGAGGGAGAGAGATCCTTCACGAGGAGGTGTGAGAGACAAGTGAGGAGGAGGGCCTTTATAGGAGGAGGGGGAACCCCAAGGGGTGTCCGCATGGGGCTGCCCCTTGCCCTCCCTCTTCATGTGGGTGGACACTCCACCACAAAACTCCTCTAAATTCCTCCACTCAAAGTCCACTCAAAAATCCCATTAAATTTCCACCAAATTTAATGCAAACTCTCATTAAATAAAACTCTTTATTTTATTCAGAATTTTGTCAATTACTTTAATGACAAACATTCACAAATAACCCTTGCTAGAATTCTATTTCACATGCATAACCACTTTATGCAATTTCACCCGAAAACCTGCTTTTGATCTAGTGAAATAAATTCGCGCTTTGTTCATTCTTTTTCGGCATGAAACATTTGCTCCAATTGGATGTCGGTGTCTCTTAAGTGTGTCACCCTATGGTTCGTGAATAATGCGGACATGATCGAGACCCTCGATCAATAATCGAAGCGGGATGGAGACCCACATCGATTCACACATTCAACGATGACTTTCTTGTGATCGTTAACCTTTTACGCTAGTATCTTAATCCCTTTGTTTCACGATATATTACATGTCCGAGATTCGATCATCGGTATCTCCATACCTAGTTTGATCTCGTATCGACATGCACTCTTTTCTCGTTCCTCGTGATATAACATTCTAGTGATCAAATCACTTGCTTGCAAGCTAATCAATGTGATATCACCGAGAGGGCCCAGAGTATATCTATCCATCATCGGATGAACAAATTCCACTCGATCTATGAGCCTCAACATAACACTTTATTAGTTCTGAATCCATCTTTATAATCACCCTGTTACGGTGTGACGTTTGATGTTATCAAGATACTCTTCTGGTGTTAGTGATTGACATGATCTCATGGTCTAAGGATTAGGATCACTTCGTAAGTTGTTTATAGCAATATAAACTCAATGACTTTGATCGTAATGCTATACTTCGGATGAATTTTCATCACATCATTACACTAATGTTGTGATCCCGTTATTAACAACATCCAATGTCCATGATCACGAAACCTTGATCATCTTGTTAATCAACGAGCTAGTTTATGAGAGAGGCATAACTAGGAACTTTCTTTTGTTTATTAAACACACATGTATTAACGCTTCCGTATTAATACAATTATAGCATGCAAAATAAACATCTATCATATACTTGGAATACACATAATAAACACTTTATTATTGCCTCTCAGGGCATATTCCCTTCAGTTTTTACATTAAATTTTGGAACGCCGTCATATTTGAATTATTGTATCGATTATCGATTTATGCAACCGATTACTGCTGTAATCTTACACTTTGCATAAATTGCAGATGACCGAATCGTCACCATGAAGTTCGAGTTAACCCAGATGGGCTTAACTACCTTTCTTGGGCCTCGGACGCTGAGATCGCCCTCGAGGGCCGATGCATCAAGGATGCGTTGATTGCGGGACCCCGGCCCCCCAAAAAACCATCCCGGGACAACGCCAAAGCCGCACTTCCTCCGCCATCACATGTGTGAGACTCAAGAACGAGTACATGGCAGTAACGAGTGCTTCTTTGGACCGCCTCAACAAGGTTCTCAGGCTGAAGTACACCATTCAGCCACAAAGTGAGGCATTGGATTCGCGAGGTTTGCGGACTTCAAGATGGTGGGAGAGTATAACCTGTGTTGCACCGGATTTGTACCATTCTTCACCGTGGGACCAAGACCACCGATCAGAAGATAGACAAAACCCTCTCCACATTCCATCCGGACAACATCCATCCTCGTGAAACTTTTGCCGGAAGGATTCACTAATATGGAGCGCTTATTGATGCTCTCTCCGGTGGCCGAGGCGCAGGATAATGTTCGAAAAGAACTTCTCCGCAACCCTTCGGGGGCCCAAGTCATGAGGCCAATGCCAGATTACAAGATGCGCAAGCCCATCCACAAGAATAGAGGCAAGAAGGGCAAGAAGGCCCCAACTCCTCCAACCCGCCAAGCAACGCAAGGCAAGGGAGGCAAGGCGTGATCGCTCCGCTGTGGCTCCAAGACTCACTTCTCCAGCATGTTTGGCCCTAAACACGTCGTGGACGCTCAAGGCCAACAAGAAGGCGCGAGGTGCACCTTGTCCAGGTTGAGGCACCACCGGCGCCCGAGCGGCGCCTGCGTAACGTCGCGCCTGTAGTGGTGCAGGCGTAGAACAAGTGGCGACTCCATGGCGGTTCCCATGAACGCCACAGTGCCCATGGAGGTTGAGCACGTTGTGCCCCGCCGCCTAGACATCTGCTGCCTCGATGATGATAGCCAACAAGAGAAGCTCACGACCTTGAGATACAGGTGAGCTTGATGGTTTCTTTGCGTAATCCACATGAGCTCCTTTTGTTGTGATGATTTCTTTTCCGCAAATAATCGATACAATTTTTCGATATGGTTGTAAGCTCTATGAGAGCATAACATTTATTTGTTTTCGCGATTGGATGACATTTATTTCATTCATTAATTCCATTATTTGGTTGTATGATGTTCGAAATGTTTATGTGTTTTACTTACTTGATGTAGCATCTTCCTCGCTCCATTATATTAATTAGGCACTATATTTTAGAACGTGGTGGTGCCAAATGGAGAAAGCGTGCATTGATAGCGGCACCACAAATACCATCTTGAGAGAAACAAAGTATTTTGAGTCCATTACCAAAACCCCGGTAACATAATGACGACGCTATGGGTCGGTCGAATGTAGTTGGCTCGGAAGAGCAACTATCATACTCCCAAATGGAACAACTCGATCATTGAAGAGGCATTGTTGTATCCGGAGTTATTTCGACTCTCTTGAGTTTTAGAGACATTCATGCCAATGGTTTCCATGTAGAACCGGTGATGATGAGAATGGAAAGGAGTTCCTACTCATTACCAAGCGCGACGAAAATGGTAAACATGTTGTTGAAAGACTCCCTTCATTAGCTACTGGGTTGTACTACACTAAGATAGTAGCACCACCTATTTACACTACCCTTAAGACTGTCTTTAGAAGCTCTAAACTATTCTGCCTTTGGCATGATAGGTTAGGCCACCCCGGTCTTAGGATGATGAGAAATATAATTAACAACTCGAATGGTCATAATGTTAATGTGAAAAATTTCCTGAATCCCGATGATTTCGTGTGCCCCGCATGCACTACGGGGAAATTGATCATTAGACCGTCCCTCCTAAAGGTGAAGAATGAACTCCCCGCGTTCTTGGAACGTATTCAAGGGGATATATGTGGTCCAATTCAGCCCCTCTCGTGCTTTGATTTCATGGTGCTCATCGATGCTTCCTCTAAATGGTCCAATGTTTGCCTGTTGTCAACAAGGAATCATGCTTTTGCAAAGTTGATCTCCCAGATCATACAAATAAGAAATAAATTCCCTGATTATCGTTTAAAGTCTATTCGAATGTACAATGCCGGAGAATTTACTTCAAAGGCATTCGATGATTATTGCATGGCAACGAATCAAACTTGAGAACTCCGCATCGCATGTCCACACTCAAAATGGACTCGGAGGCATTGATTAAAAGGATTAAATTCATTGCCGCACCACTCCTTGTGGTTGTAATTTACCAACTACATGTTGGGGACACGGTGTTACACGCCACTAATATCATCAACTTTCACCATCTACAACATCCACTCTCCTATCCAACTTGGCGCAAGGGTCGGCACCGAAAATTTCCCACCCACGTAGGTTCGGCTGCTGTATATGTACCTATACCACCACCCCAAATGATCGACAATGGGACCGCCCGTAAGTCGGGATATCGTTGGTTATGAGACCGTGTCCATAATCGTGTTCTTGGACCCTTGATGTGATCCCACACCACCCGCTTTGTTGATCGATTTTTGACGAGGATCTTTTCCGACTTTAGGGAGGTAATCAACTCGATGACAAAAGTCGAGAAATCACGTGAAAAGCCACGGTATCCACGCCATGACCCGCACTGCCGTTGAGACTAATAGAGAAGTCCAAAAGATACTAGATTTGCACCCTAGCGAATCAACCGCCCGATCATTTTAGTGATTTAAAGATCATGACAAAGTCGCATGTGCATGCACGCAATGCACCGGAAAGGGTTGTAATACCAAAGAAAAATGATGGTATACCTCCCTCCAAGGCCTAAGAGGACGGATTCCGCTTTCTCAAATCCCAAGTACCGGGGACGCCAAGAAAAAGGATAAGAGAGATTTATTAAGGCATGCGCCTTGTTGAGGGAGCAGTTGAGACCGCACAAGTACGGATATTTTAGTGCACAAAATTCGGACTTGAACTTTCCTATATCGGAAATACCAAATGGTTGTGTGCGCACACATCGAGCGGAAAGCTAAAGGACCTACCTCCTGGATTGGGAAATCTGGTGGAGCAAGAGGATATGCCTGATGCACTCCATGACGAAATGGCTATTAACTATGTTAATTCGGGCGAGTCATGCAACCGAGCCATGGCAAATGTCGACGTTAATTTTGCCAAGAAAATTGCCTCAATCATAGATCTTGACCCTGAGCCTAACACACTCGCTGATTGCAAGAAAAGGTCGGATTGGAAAGATTGGCAGAAGGCAATTACTGCTGAATTATTATCGTTAAACAAAAGAGAGATATTTGGACCTGTTTGTCTAACTCCTCCCCACATTCGCCCCGTTGGCCATAAGTGGGTTTTTGTTCGAAATAGAAACGAGAATAATGAAGTAATAAGGTACAAAGCAAGGCTCGTTACTCAAGGTTTCACTCAGCGACCAGGTGTCGACTTTGAGGAAACTTACTCCCCAGTCATGGATGGAATTACCTTTAGATACTTGATCTCAATGGCAGTAAACATGGACTTAAAAATGAAACTAATGGATGTTGTCACCGCTTACCTATATGGTAACTTGGATTCGGACATATAAATGAAAGTACCAGAAGGTATCCCTGTCCCGAACCAGGATAGAGCAAACAAGAGCTTATACAGTGTTCAGCTTAAGAAGTCATCAGATGGACTAAAACAATGAGTAGGATGTGGTATAATCGTTTAAGCGATTTCCTTCATCAGAAGGGCTACGCGAGCAATGAAGATTGCCCATGTGTTTTTATACGGAGATCCTAGGATGGTTTCTGTATTATCTCGGTGTACGTGTATGATTTGAATATAATCGTACACTGATATTGAGGAAGCGGGTTCCTACCGATGTCGTAATTCGAGATGAAAGACTTAAGCAAACCAAGTTACGCCGGGTCTAACTTGAGCATTCCTATTTGGGATTCTAGTTCACCGCCTACACCCGTAAGGTGTTGGAACGATTTGGGTTTGAAAAGGCATATCCTTCTAAGACCCCGATAGGAAGATCTTTGCAAAGAAGACAAGGACCTGCTCAGGGCCTAAAGAAGAGGGCGAGGAAATTTTGGGACCGGAATTCCCCTACAAGTGCAGTTGGCGCACTTATGTACCTCGCAAATTTGTACATGGTCGGATATTGCATTCGCCGTCAATTTGCTTGCAAGGTATAGTTCTGAGCCTACCAAGAGGCATTGTAAAGGCGTTAAGGACATCTTTAGGTACATACAAGGGACAAAGGACCTTGGCTTGTTTTACCAAAAGAACCAAGACCTATCTGTTGTAGGATATGCAGATGTTGGGTACCTTTCGGACCCACATACATCCAAGTCGCAGACTGGATATGTTTTCCTTTGTGGTGGAACAGCAATTTCCTGGAAATCGTCTAAGAAAACTCTTGTATCAACTTCGACGAACCACTCGGAAATCATAGCATTATATGAAGCATCACGAGAATGTGTATGGCTTCGACGAGTAGTCAGCCACATCCAGATGACATGTGGACTGAACACCGTACAAACCCCAACAATTATCTATGAAGATAATGCCGCTTGTGTTGCACAAGTCCAGACGGGTTATGTGAAGAGTAATCTCACAAAGCATATAAACCCCAAGTTCTTCTATGCACATGAACTGCAAAAGATGAACGAAGTGAAAGTCTTGCATACTAAGTCGTGTGAAAATCTCGCTGATTTGTTCA